>JAKSEO010000015.1:97500-157500 GCA_025413875.1 Rhododendron molle | reverse complement strand
GGCCCCGCTCCGCTTTCTTAAAAGCAAGGACCACTACGGGAGGTAAAACCAAGGACCTATGGAAGTCGGGGCTCGTCCCCGGTCAATATTGGATCAAACAATAGGCGGCCGTGGCACTGACCTCTTTTTTTATTGATTCAATACAATAGGGGAAAAGATCATATAGTTTTCCCTACCAAGACAAACTCTCAACGGATCCTCCGCGCGCTGGGCATACCTCTTCCGTGCGTCTTTCTCGTGGCGGGAACAGAACAACAGGGAAAGACCCGGTCGACCTGCCCAGGGCGAGCTTTCTTTATTGTTGAGAGAATGGGGAGTGACTCGAAAGGCTTCCGTCTCCGTTCTTGGTTTGGGGGCTTTCGGTTCGGGCCCCTCTCGATCTTATTCGTAGTTGGGAAGGGGGAAGGAGTCTAAATCAATGGACATTAATGAACCATCATTGATGGACGTTGCACATGACACGATCAATTCGACTCAAGGTCCGGCGCTAATAGAAGTTGCTTACTCTCCTAGTAGCGAAGGAAAAGGGCAGGGCTTTTTTCGTAGTAATAGTGGGCGGGTCTCATGAGATCTATGCCGGCCGTCGGAATCAAACGAAGGTCGAAGGACCATTCGATTCATTAAGGGGCATAGATCTAGGCCTATTTGTTCGGTCAATCACCAAAGGCGGGGGGGAACCACTATGGACGAGACCCCCCCGGCCTCGATTCTTTTGCATAGTCCGGGGGCCGGCCGCAGCAGAGCAGCGGGGCATAGCGGCGCCCTCGCCTGGCGCCATTCCCGGACCTAGCAGCAGACGGGCGGACCGTGCCTGAATTCAGACCGGACCAGACTCTTCTTTGTTTGAGCTGCTCCCACGCACGCAGACCGGAAGATCTCACTTGTCCTGGACTGGACAAGTACGTAGAGATCTTCGTGGGACCGTGGAGGGAGTCTCAATCGATCTTTTCTAGGATTCCTTATCACGCCACACATGGGGATCTTTCCATTGATAGATAAGAGGGCTCCCCCCTTGAACAGACTCTAAAAGCTTAGGTTACTACCTGCCTATACGGAAGAGGTGTACTTTGTACCGCCCCTTACCGTTCTCGCTCAGTGTTTGCAACAGCTGGGAAGGCAGTCGTAGAAGCGAAGCCTATCGCCACGCCGACCATCAAATACGAGATTGGGCCTCTTCTCAAAGATTTGATGGAACGGCCCAGCCCAAAAAAGGAAGGTTATAGTACGCGATGCGTTCCATTTGTATGAATCGCGAACATACCACGCACGACCGGACGTAGAGCCACTAAGAGCTGGCAGATCGGGCCGGGCGCAGGTGCCAGATCCGAAAAGTCTAGTCTCGATCAGCCTAGTGCACCAACCACGTGGTACGACGGGCACTCAAAGACCTGGCGAATGATGTGATGGCCCACCCCACCCAAGAGCGCTTATGTCATAGGGGCGCTCATGGCTGGAAACAATCCTTATGGTTTTGATATCCGGTAGGAATAATAAGAATCAAAAGTCCAGGTTGGTTGGTGAGCCTAGTGATAGGAGACTATCTAGCTTGGTTCGGAGAGCACTTGTTGGGTGAAATATTTTTTTGTTGCTAAATGTTACGGCCTAAATGCTGAACTATTGACCCTACTTGTTCGGATGGGTGTTCACCCCAAAGTGTTCCCGGACCGCATGCATACATCCGTAAGTAACTTAGTGCAACATGGAAAATTTCATTGAGAGGAATCAGCAAAGAAAAGAAAAACGGGTCAACATCAACATGTGTATTTGAGAGATTGTCCTCGGGCTGAGGAGTGTCCACATGAGTTCGTTGAGGTGTCTACACAGGCCTTGGGTCTTCTTTTATATTCTGTCGAGAGTTCGGATTGCTCCACCTAAGTAGAACGAAAAGAAGGAATAGTAAATTGAAAGGGGGAGCCAGTCGCTTCCGGTAGCTTGCTTACTCTCCTAGTTAGAAGAAGGCTCTTTGGCAGATTCTTTAGATATGGATAGAGTCCCCTAACCTTGATATGATATTAGTAAAGCGCTAGCATCCCATTAACTCAGCGATCTTCCATCGCTTCGTTCTTCTCTTTTAGCGATGGAAGGGGCAGTGCATTCGGCTGCTCTTTCTCTCTTCTATCCTTGTGGACGAGGGGCCCTAAAGCTAGCTAGAACAAGAGCGCGAAGGGCCTCTAAGCTATACTTTCTTTATTCTTTGGAAAGAATGAATAACTACCCCAAAAAGCTATAGCAATAGAGCACAGATGGACCAAATGAGCTAGAGAAAAAGGCATGTTGAAAGAGTGCCAGAAGCAAAACGAAAATCTTTCGTTGAAAGTTTGAACGAATGTATGTTGATGGGCTTGGAGTTCCCTATCTCTGAAGACAAGGAGAGGTATGGGGATTTTGTATATAGAGAAGAGAGGACCTACCTAGGGTAGGTGCCCGAACACGATTTCTATCTTTCTACCGGGGCCCTCTCTTTTGGAATTTCATTCAAAGAACCAAGAACTGATGGCATCAACATGACATTACTACTTTTTCCTTGGTTGATCGGATCCCCCAAGCGTGTAGTAGAAGAAAGAATATCTCTTATAGGTTTAGGACTGACATTCCTTTCCTTAATGGGCTGGTAGTTGAGTAAGTTGAGTGCATCGAAGTGCCTTGGAAGTGCTATCATAGACAGAGCCCCCATTGTGCGCTATCCTAAGGAGGAGAGCTGCTACCTATTATCCTATGCATTGCTGCTTCCGCTGTGTAGAAGATATTGTCTGAAGTGAAGCGGGTGCTAGGTGGCAACCCCGGATATCCCGACATTAAGAGGTTGGTAGTGGGCGGGCCTAAAGGCAAGAGCATGGTCCAGCCATTGATCATGGGTCAACGACGGAAGAAAGAAGTCAAATAGGTTGTTCCTCCGTGTCCTACTAATTGTGTAAGAGACTAGTTCGCTCTTCCCGCCTAAACTAAAGGCATAAGGAAAGGCAACAAGAAATGCATAAATAGGGGCATTCCTCTTCTAGTCTAGTAGCTCGGTATCCAGATGAGTATATGTACAAGAATAGCTCTCCCCCTGGTTGAGGGTTCCAAACCTTCGTTGCCTCTTAGTTTGATTAAGGGTTCTTTATCTTTGCCTTTGGGCTAGTGTGAAATGAAATCCTGATGCCGGCTGAGCTAGAATCATTCTTCAACCTTCGTCCAGGCGCCTAACTCGAGCTCGAGTGATTCCTCTTCTATTAGCTTAGCTAGTACAAGATCAGGTGATGCGGCAGATAGACGTATAGGATGAGTACGCAAGTCTGGACTTCCTTCCTAATCATAGGCATCAGACGATCCAGACGTTATATCTCTTTCGTCTTCATCGGGTCTGATATGTATGAGAAAATGGAGTTCTTGAGCTTCTGCTATTAGCTATAGTCTCATCCATTACGGCGTATAGGACTGGGTTCGCTTGGCTTTTTCGTCCTTTATTGAGGAATTCTTAAACCTTTCTTTGCCTTCCCGCCGGGAGTTTGTTTGTTAACGGGAATAAGCCTCATACCTTAAGGTCGCTCCTAGCTCAACAAGTGAGTTTGCTTCCGAGCCTAGTAGCTAAGTAGCTAGTAGTAAGCTATGAAAGCCATGGTAGCAGTTCTTGGCTGTTGAGTTTAGGCAGCTAGTGCTATGGAACTCATGTGCAGTCGGAGGTTCCCCAGGGTTGTCTCGTTCCTGCTTTTAGGAGCAAGCTACCTTAAGTAATTGGTATTTGAGTAAGGAAGGTAGCTTACCCAGCCCGAGTAGCTATGCTCGTCTCCTATGAGACTAGATATCCTGAGTAGGTGTGGGCTCTTCCTTTTTATTTAATGTGTTCGAAGCCAGGACTATGAGTGAATTGCTTCCCGGCCGCTAATGCGCCAATGTTCCAATTATCTGCCTGATTAGTAGTAGCAGGGCTGACACTAAAGGTCCACTTTCCTTCGTCTTTTACCAAAGGGGTCACGAGGGAGGACAGTGATCTCCCAATTCCTCAGTCTCTCTCCTGGAGCGGCTGGACGGAGAGTGCTGGTAACTGGGTTAGTAGTGCTCTGAATGGCATCGTTTGGAGGTTGATCAGCGAATAGTTCTGCTATCCATTGTTCGGCCTCTCTCAGATCATCTTGCGCTGAAACTGCCGTCATTTTTCCGAGAGCCTGCTCAAGTTCTTTATTCAACTTGATTAGTTCCTGTGTGAGGTCCTCTTGCTTCTTCATTGCCCATGGGGAGCCTATTCCTTCCAAAGGAATATTAGACAGACCCAGCCTAAGTTCCAACCTTGCCTCGTTGATCAGACTTTCTGTCGAGTTTCCACAGCGGATTCTTGCCAGAATGACGCCGTTTTCTTCGATGGCTTTATGATTCCCTTGGAGGGCTTGCTCAGTTTCTTTGATCATCTTCTTTATTTTCTCCAGATTCCCACTTACTACTTGTAGGCCCTTTTCCGGCATATGTATGACCTGTTCTTTATCATGGAAAACAGACTGGGGAAAGTTGCGATCATATTCCGTTAATTGTTGACTAACGGAATTTTGGGCATTCTCTGTCAGCTGCTCGCGGAATCATCAGATTGGTCGAGGGTGAGCTTGAGCCTTTTTTGTTAAAATCTTCTCTCAACGAATCCTTGAGAACAGTCGACGCAGTTACAAGTATCCCCCCATATACCTCCCAATTCAGGAATACACCCTTCAGTAACGGATTGACTGTCTCTATTGAGATCAGGGATGTCAGATTGGATTAGGGAAATCTTGAAGAGATCTATGAAAACCATGTTTATGTCAAAGCCTCCACTTTGCCGAAAAAATCTTCTTCTTCCCCCAAATCTTGCTTCATGTCGGAAAACGGACTGTCTGCTGATTGCTCTGCCTCTTCAGAGAGATGATCATCTTCTAAATGTTGCTCTAGCTCGAGGAGCTCTCGGTCAAGTTGTTCTATTTCTCAGTCCAAATTGGCCAGAATCTGCTGTGTATTTTATTCTTCCTCTTCTTCTTCTACCCACATGTGAGCCGGATCCTCAAATTCGGCTTCCTTTGAGACAAAAAAGAATTCTAACTCTGCCCTACCCATTTCATTCACGGACAGCTCATTCATACCTTTTTCTATCTTGTGAAGCAGTTCAGGTTGGTAAACATATGTCGGAGTGGGGAATGTAGCTGAGATGTGAGGAATTGGTCCAAGCCCTGGGGTATTCGGATCTCTGCCTTCTAGTTTTGCCAATCTTTTTTCTCGTAGCTGAGAAATCCTCCTCTTTATGTCTTTACTGGAGGGTTTAAAGCCTAACCTGTAGGTTTCCCAGGCTTTTCGAATGTGAATTGGCTTTGGTAACCCCTGCCACTTTTGACCGATTCCTGACCCAATCTTGTAACCGTTTCCCAGCATAACCCTAGCTATCATCATACAGTTCTCCGAAAGTCGTGGCTTTGGAATGACTGCCCCTTCCGCTATGAATGTGGTTGAGATAACTTCAAATGCGTGGAATGAATCCGGAGATATATTATTCTCCAAATCCAAAAACGGGATTGACGGATTATGATGGACCAATACATCTTCTTCTGCGTGAACTGTCACCAGATGCTTTCCGACGTTATTTTTTGGTGGAGACTAGAGGAAATCGCCCCTGCTGGGTGCATCCAAGGCCGTCAAAGTCAAAAGTTGTATACCGCCGGAATGTCCAAGACCTGGAAAGTGATCTCGAACGTGTAAGGACCCATTTCTACTGGTAAATCAACCTCCCCTATGACTGCTCTCCTTGATCCGTCGAAAGCTCGAACTACAGTCTTGGAAGGGCGTATTGCTGCCTTATCCATCCCCAGGTCTGGAATGTGATAAGCGGACATATGTGGAGAGCGGAACCATTTTCAACCAATACTCTTGCAACAATCATATCCTTGCACTTAACCTTAAAGTACAGTGCTTTGTTGTGGCCAGTTCCTTCTGGAGGGAGTTCATCGTCAGTGAAGGTGATAGCATTAGTGGCTAAAACATGCCCCACTAAATTATGAAAGTTTTCGAGAGTGATATCTGACGGTACATGTGCTTCATTCAAAGTTTTCATCAAAGCTGCTCTGTGTGACTCGGAAGCCATTAACAAACCCAAGATAGAGATTTGTGCTGGCATGCGATTCAATTGTTCAACCACATTGTATTCGCTGCTCTTGATATACTTCAGGAACTGCCGAATATGATTTGATTCACAAGCTTGCGCCTGCAAACGCAGAGACTGCAAATGGAACGCTCATCTGAAAAGGCAAAAAGATGTCGATGAAGCTCAAAGGTGGCTAGAAAAGCAACTTATGCTTTATCGTCGACTAAGGTGTACGTACATAAACCGCCTTATCGAGTTCTGTTTTAATAAACCTTAGCATGGATTCGGCTCGAGAGAGGGTCTTCTTCCGTCCTTTCTCCCCCTTTCGGCATTGCTGTTCGGTAGTGGCCTAAGGCTCCAATGGGATAGATAGAGGGCTGCCTTGGGAAGACTTTGCACATAGAACATCGAGTAGGGTTCTCCATCTATCCAGACATGGACATACTTCCATGCCGAGGGTTATATAGTTTGGAGTTTACGGGTACCCCCGTGACTCTTCAGGAAGGTTCCTTATTCGCTAACATAGATTAGATTATAGATCCAATATCCGGCACAGACTGTAGAGGCAGAAAGATAGGAATGGAATGGGCTACTGACAAGCTACTTTCCCGGAGATTGTGAGACAATGAAATGCATTTGAAGACTGACTTCAGAAGACACTCCGGTACTGGCAGGGGTAATGAATCGAGTATGAAATGAATAGTAGCAACCAACGGTGTGAAAGCGTCCGTTAACTAATAGGTATAGGTAGGTGTAATATGTTATAGCTGGCAGCTCCGGAGCTGTAGCAAAAGGAATTCTTATCGCTTAGCGCTTGTGCTGAGGAAGTAGAGCGTCTCACGACTCTATATGCTGTACCACATACTAAGACCAAAAGCCGTTCTTAATAGAAGTCCCCAGGAGCTGGTTCCTTGAAAACTCTTCCCTTGACTTCTATACGAACTGGTCAAGATTTCACTTCTTTTTCTTCGCCACCGCCCTCTATCAATTCCTTCGTCGAGAAAGAAAGCAAGAAACGCTCGGGTGGAGGAGGAATTTAGTACCAAAAGCAAGCCGGTTCAGCCCCCCCCTACTAAGCATACGTTTATTACCAGATCCGATAACAGCGATTCCACTTTCTGAATAGCTCTGACCAGGAGGTATCACATCTACAGACATTAGCCCCAAATGCTAGCTCGCATTATTCATAGTAAGTCGCTACATCATGCTTTTGAGGAAGCTATTCGGGCTTAGCCCCCCTCCTATTTCTCAATTCTTTCAGTTTGATGGGCGTGCTCTCGTTTCTAGGTTTGGATGTTCTTTAAGGGTCTACTATATTACGTCAATACATGAATCTCATCTTTCCAATCTCTTTATTCTTTACCCGCTCATTCCTCTGACTTTATGCCTTCTATTCGGCTCCTACCCTACCAAGGCAGCTCCGACCGGGGGTTACCTTTTCGTTATCAACTGCTTTCTTACTTCAAAATGTTGTATCATGGGGGCCTACGAGTATAGATTTCCCGTTCGGTACACATAGCTTTTCCTATCGAAGGATAGAACCTCTCGCCTCTTCTGTGGAAGCATCCTTAGGGAGGTCAAGTCCATATAAGAGGACTAGCCACAAGTACTGAGACAATATCGAAAATCTTTGCAATTATTCACTTTTGGGATTTTAACCCACTTCCGGGAATAAGGCAAGTAAGATATTTCACACTGGCACCTAGGAATAGGCGTTTTACGGATGATTCAAGCCCTGCACACTCAAAGGCGAGAACGAAGTAGCGATTGCTCGTCCAAATGGGAAGTATAAAATCTTCTTTCTGCTTGCTTCGTCGTTGTGAAATAATCTTGTGTTACACGCTTCTGGACAGAAATTCTTTCTCAATACCAATCTTGGCTTAAAGCTCTGCTCCCTTCGAGATAGGACTCAGTGGCCTCTTCAATGGTGCTACTTATGCTTATAGTTTCGGTCAGAAGATTGCACCTTTTGACCCAAGGAAGACGACCACATCCTTCTCCTTCACCTGCCTGGGCAAAGCATTTCAAATAATTATTTCAATCTGGATTTGTTTCAGGCTTTACATATCCATTTCAATTAGAATCTGACCACCCCCCAACCCCCCTTTAGCGCTCCCCTTTTCCTTTCGCTCGTGATCGAGCCACCCGAGGCTTCTCGACTGCAACAATTCGAAATTCTAAGAAATTCATATCCATTTCTCACGATCAGCTTCGGGAAGTTATTTTCTATTTATTATTCTATTTCTGGTTTGCAATTACCTTGGCATAGAGTGAGGGTCAATTCTTGCTGAAGTGCCGGTTCTTCCAAGATTCCTTTGCATTTCTCGTGCACGAACTACTTTCTTTTCGTTTTAGCTTTGACTTCACACTTCTCCATATTGAGTTTCTACTAATGGGTAGGCTACTCTAATCTTCCAGGATCACTTTTCTAGTTCCATCATTTGATTTGCTTTTGTTTCCTCGTCGAGACAAAGCATAATGATAAGCAATGGAGATCCATGAAGCCATGATAGAGTTTGCACCTGATTCATACAGAAGGACGATAGCCTTTAGTACAAATTCCTTATAGTAAGTGAATTATGACCCGACTTTCACCTCCGAAGAGGGAAGGGGCTTCCTGTTGATGTCAAACTCTTCCTCGAGAAGGTAACATGAAACCAATTCGATCTACAAACTAGGACAGGAGGCCCGCTACGAATTAGACCATGACCAGGTATTTTGGGTTTTGTTCCGTAAATAAGGCTCACTAGCCCAGCCCCAACTAACAATATAAGCATCGATTGCAGGCCGGTTCATAGATCGATTGGCTAGGGGCAACAATTGCATCTGATAGAGTATAAAAGGAAACCCATCATAGGTCTAGCGAACATCGCCAGAAATGCCTTCATTCTCAGCCTTTGCGGCAACACCTGCAACTGGCAGGGCCGTCGATCGAACCAGATCGACGAAGTTGGGGATCCAAGCCTCCAGATGTCGATTCTACGGCCAACTCCCTTAAGCAAAAAGCTCGGTTAGGCACCTTTGATAGGTCCTGAGGCGATTTCTCTGATATAAACCTTGCTTCCAGTCTCGGTTGTCGATCAACAATCTGATGTGTACCACGAAATCATTTGTATCTGAATGTGGTCCAGGCCTTTCTTTATCCATTCAATCAAACTCGGGAAGTGGTTAGAGAAGCAGTAGCTGCTATGCGAGTTAGATCGGTCAAGTTTGATGTAGATATACTCGCCCTCTTCTCTATGTCATAAAGTCGCTTATAATTAATGGTTGTTCACTTCGGATGTGGTGGATGAACCCTGATCGATGCGGTTCAGGCCCCTATGAGAACTAGCGAAGCTATTGGTGGATAAAGATTCCTTCTCTTTAACTACGTAACTAACCCACTCTAAATCTCTTTAAACCACTGAAAGCTAGGAGTCAGGTAGAGAGTAGTCAGAGATGAAGTTAGAGTCGGCACCTCTAAGAGTGAGCGAAGCGAGGGGTGGATAATAGATCTTACCTTCTGTAATCACTGCAAGCCAATGCTTGTTGGTTCGAAGTAATGCTCCTTTTCGGACTTCACAGTACTGTACCAAAGAGAAGAGGGTCGAAGAAGGCCACAAGTGGAAGGATCTGCGCAGAGACTACTGAACCTACTCTATAGCTCAAGAATCAGAAAGAAAATAAGTAAGACTTGCACTGACCTCAACATAAAAGGATGAACCTGGTCTGTGATTCAGTCAAAAGCTTAGACGATAGGGGGCTAATGGAGGAGATGGTCCGAAGGAGTCCCGGATAGGAACGAAAGAAAGATTGAAAGATCGATCCGAACTCCGGCTATTCAAAGAAGGAAGGACGAGTTAGCAGACCGCGGAAGACATAGAACTTCTTCTCGTCTATCTTGGCCAAGTGGAAGACTGGCTTTCAGAGGTCGAAAGGAAAGGCATTCATAAAGGAAAGGATGCAGAGAGCAAGCTATTAAAAGGGGGAGAGAGAGCCTGGACTACTTGACTCTGTGAGACCGTGACGTTCGGGCCTCTTACGGATGCCCTTCACTCCACTCTTATGTATCTTTCTTCATTGCCTAATCCGTATTGATAAGATTCATGCCTGAAGGTTAGGAAACAGTTCACTAAGATATCGAAATAGAGCTTCAAGCAAGCATCCATATCAATCAAATTCCTTCCTTGCCTTTGTCCGTCGCTCATAGTGACCCTACCAGAATATCCATGGCGATCCATGAAGCCTCTCTTCCCCAGTCTCGGGATCTTTCTCTCTAGGTACGGTTCGCCACATTTCAGTGAGTGCTCTACCCCTCGGTATGGTACCGGAAGTACTTGGTATTGGTAGTAGTCTCAATGTCTTTCCCTGCCTTGATAGGAGTTGAGGGTCTCAGAGTTGAGAGTTGTAAGTAAGGATTCTCCTCTAGGTACAATTCCAGCATGCACTGGGAGAGGCAAAAGGACTTCGTTGCTTCATTCAATTGATCAGTCTTCCCCTCTCCTAAGTACGAGTTGAGAGTGTCGGGAAGTATCCTATAGGGCTAGTCCATGTGTGACTTCAATGCTTTGTAGGGCACAACAAGAAGGAGCTCCGCCAGCAACCCTAGCGCATGAAAGCAGCTCAGAACAGCGCACGCAAGCAACTGAACCCAGCTAGATTTCTTGTCAAAAGCTCCCTAGATCGGCCTGACTTGAGGAAGGCAGGAAGATCACAAACAAAGCTGTGGAATAAGACTTTCATTGCATGGATATCAGAGTCAGCAACAACAATTTCATTGTTGCCTCACATCGGATGAAACAACTTCTGATTCTGTGCTCGCAGCGTCTCCTTCTCTTCAATAAGAATAGGGATTTGCTATAAATTCCGTTTCACCGCTATCCTCTTTCACCGCCCCATCTGGAGCTCATTCCTATTCATTTCATTGACCTAGCTTCTCCTGTATTCCACGATATTCCATATCTCCTGAACTTCTCTTATTCGATTCAACTACGTCGAACCTTAGCACAAGCGCTAAGCGATAATAATACCTTGCTTCAATTGGATTTGATTCTTTCGATAGGGGACCCCATAGGAAGTACTATACCACGGGAAGTTGCTTCTTGGAATGCCTCTTTGTCACAAAAAGAGAGGCCTACGAGAGGAGAGTTATTCAATAAAAGAGAAGCCTATATCTACCGACCCTACTTCACTTCCTTATAGTGCCTTGCCTTTCAATATGTTTGCTTTGAATAATGCTTCATTCCAGGGCGTAAAAGAAAGCTTATTAGAGCATTGAATTGACCTATAGTACCTGACTTATCAGAGGGCTTTAACAGGCTTTCTTACTAAAGACAAATAGACATACAGACGACAAACGAAAGGAATAATGGCTTGAATGGAAAGGGCAAGGGACAGACTGAGCTAGACTACCAGGAATGGGGACTAAGCAAACATATTTCAAAGAGCACATATGAAACTTCTTGCTCCTTCTTGCTTAACGTAAGCTCTGATCTACGACCACCCTGCCCCTTTCTCTAATAATAAGGCAAGCATCAAAGCCCTGTTGGGAGTAGGGGCTGAAAAGAGCTCTAGGAAGGTCTCTAAAGGTTCCTCATATGGTCAGCTCAGAAAAGTCTCTAGGAGCTCCACTGATCAAAACCAGAGTTAACAAAGAGACCTTTGCTTCTATAGTGGAGTGAATGAAGGTCAAATTGCAAGGATGGAAAGTCTTTCCCAAGCAGGTAAAATGACTCTAATCAAGTCTGTTACAGCAGCCATTCAACAAGACCTAATGTCCCCTATTTATTACAAGCTTCCAAAACGCATTCTTTATGATGTAGACAAAGTGCAGAAGGATTTTCTATGGTCTAATCCTGAAGGTAGCAAGAAAATCAATTTGGTGGGGTGGCATCCCTATTTGCTATAATGCTGCGAAAAATGAAGGAGGACTGTAGACTGGACGAAGTCCGACCATTCAGTGAGCTATGGAGCTAATCTGTAAGCGCTGGAGCTATCCAATCATCAGAACTCGGTGATCGCAAGCTATGGGGGCTGGGATTGTTCTTCCTTTACTGTAAGTTGCCTTTATTCTCAAAACACTATTACTTTCCGCCCTAATGGTTCTAGTGATCAGGTAAGCAAGTAAGTAAGGTGTAGTTTTTATATCGTATTTTTGAGAGTCAAGATTGAGAATAGTGGAATCCAATCCATACATGTCGTACTGTTTTTTTTGTTCCCCACCGTCAACTGCTTCTCTCAGACGCTTTCTCTAAAACTACAAGCAACTACATCAAAAACCTCTATTCCTGACGTGAACGAACGCTTTGTCATTAGAGTGTTATAACCTTAAATAACGAGAAAGCTTTTTTGATTTGTTTACTCAACTCGTAAAGGCAAAGAAAAAAGGGATCCGCCTCGAATCAAAACCCTTTCTTTTCTACGCTACGAGATTTCTTCTCTTATGAAATTTCTAGTTTGATCGAGGGCGGTACACTTCTCCCCAATATGAGATAGGTTGCAGCTATAGTCAGAACTCCAACTAGGCCAATTGCCCAATGTTGACCTGAGGTAGCGAACGAGACAGCAAATGGATGGAAATTCTCCACTTAATGGCTGCCCTCTTCTCAGCAGCCTCGTCAGGATCCTCGGCAGGGCCACCCGAGAACGCATCCTCTTCCGGGGAGTCATCTTCTTCTTGCCCTTGGCCTTAACCGCTTGCTCCGACGGATCCGTAGGGTTGGTGTGGCCGGACTCGTCTGCAAAACGAAATAAAAAAGTATAGACGAATCCGCTATTGCGAAAGCTATTAGAAAGGAAAGGGAAAGGGAAGACCAAGAGAAAAAAGACCCACAGCAATGAATTCGATGATACGGGAACGACCACGCTTTCATCATTCCACAGGGAGCCCCGCCTAAAGTTTATCGGTTTTGGTTCTCACCCCATTCGGGAATTTAGTCTTTCATCGCGAGGTAGGCTTTCGTATCACCGATAGGTCTTTCGCTCCTGTTATTGGTTCAACGGGTGCTGCCAAATGACCGAACCGCTGTAACGTAACGAAGCTGCTTGGAGAACTGGTGTACCATTCGTCTCTATTACGAGGCGAGCGTTGACCAAAAGAAAGCACTTTTCTCGAAGAAAAGGAGATTTCTATTATCCCGGCCTGTGATCCTACCAAACAAAGTCATCTGTCCCATCACGACGAAGTCTCTATCTTTCTCCAGCCAGAGATTGCAATCGCAGACGAGGAGCATATCTTTCAGTGAGGGCTAAATGTTGACCACTTGTTGATCTCCGCCTACGACTACATGCGATAGCTACCAGTCGGCTGGTCCCGAAATAGAAAGGAAAGCTAATATGTAGTTTGTATAACTCTTTTTCCTATATAAATAGAGTCACGCACGACTGTGACCGCTCGTCATGAATCGCCTCCATCGTCCTACAGTACTTGCTAAAAAAGAACATGAACATTCGCTTTCTAGGTGACAATTCTTCCCATCTTCAAATCCAACGCCGGTTTTGGGTACATTGATCCCTTCGTCTCGTCACGACGGTTGCTAGCGAGCGAGTCTGTCCGGCTTAAAGGGAGGTGCCTCCGGAGAGTAAAGTAAGGCTCGGGGGGAGTCTTCTTCTGTGCCGAAGGAGACAACGATGGCTGCCCACGTGTTGACCACGCCTGTGACAGAGTACACCATGTCGGCGGGAGATCCGACAGTGACTCATCCTTCGTCCGGAGGTACCGAAGATTCGATGCTGTCACCCTCAGAGCTTTCTACCCGCAGATGTCAGAAAAGAGCTTCTGGTAGGGCAACTAAGCACGCTTCGCCACATTAGTTCCTTCGACAGGCTTTTTACGACTTCAACCGTTCCATGTGTAGTTGTTAACTCAACGATCCGCACCATGTGGTGCCAAACTTCTACCTTATAGTTACTACCTTTGGTGTACTAATCGCCCCCTTTTCAATCGGGGTTTACTTTTGAGACAGTTTTTCCAGTCCGACATCGTGAATTCACATTCACATAGAGTAACCTACTTCGCTTCCATAGAAGACCAAAGACACCATTCTTTCTCCTTGAGTCGATTCCGCGTTGGATGAGTCTAATTCGATGTCGAAATCGAATCAAGATGCTTAAGACAGGCCTTTGGTTTAATTAATGGGTTTCGCCAAACATGAAACTGAACGAGCTCTTTGTGTGCCCTACGGCTGCATAGGTTCTTTATCTTTCCCCGGATATACTCTCAACTGCCTCTGCTATCCTATCAACAGGTCAGTCAATATCAGTAGTGGAGGAAGAAGAGTAGTCCCCTGGTCATCAGTTAGTAGTTGAATAATCCCAGTAGTGGCCCTATTGCCTAGCGGAGTCAGCCCTTAATGGGCAATGATAGGCAGACCAAAGATTGCACATCGCAGTCTAAGCGTGCTTGCTTTGCGCACCGGCACAGCAGAATGAGAAGCTGCTCGGCGCACTAGCCCTATAACGGAGTCAGACCCAACCACACTCTCTTAGTCTAAAGCGGAGCAGGACCGTTGGCCTGATCTGCCTCCCCACCTTTTCCGACCCCACCCAACCGCCCTAGCGTATGTTTCCGAATCAACTGCATCGTAAGCTGCTATAGCTCTTGCCTACTACCCTGGAAATGAAAAAGAAACTCTATCCTCAACCCCTTCAATCCTTTCAAGGAAATGGACTTGGTAATTGGCTTTTGGACTAGTTGGAAAACAGGCTTCCAGGATCCTTCTCTTCTTATGTGTTCTAACTTCCTCCCTCGCCCACTGACCAAGGAGCTAGCAGTATCGCGCGTCATACACCGATGCTTCTACCGCGCCGTGCGCGCTAAACACACACAAAGCTTCGCGCAAGACCGCGCGCTGTACGCGAAAGCTTTAGGGCTTACAGCTAAGGTAAACTTTCTCTATTATAATATATTATATTCATTCTATAATATAAGGTCAACTTGGGCATTTCCTCTCATTATATCGCCCGATAAGATATGCCCATGAACGGTTTCGAAGTAGCGATAGAACGAAGAAAAACTGCCGTAGAATCGATGTATTGATGTCCGCGGATCCCTTTATTGCTTCATTCAACCCCATCCACTACCCATGATGACAGGACCCCCTCGGCCAAGGAACCGACCCGAAAGGAGCGATTCCTATCCCTGGATGTCTACCACCTCTTACAAATCAAAATGGGCTAGCTAAGGAGCTGCCCCGAATCAAGTGGACCGAGTGCTACCCCTGTCCACTGACCCTGGCTCAAACCTTTGCGTACAGCCTTTCCCAGAGCCTAGCTTGACAGAAGAACACAGAAATGTGTACCTACACGTATTATATCTATTCCTGCTTTCTTGCTCCTGCAATAATAAAGAGAGGGGACCTCTCATTCTACGAGATAAATCGATTAGCCGTTTCCGCGCACTCTCACGTCCGAGAAAGACATTGATTGGAGTGGAGTGTATCCAATCCAATGAAAAAAAAAAAAATCTCGTGCAAGCACAATAATGGAAATTGAATTCAGTGATTGATATGGAGCCGAACTAGAGCCGAGCAGAGCGCACCAAACCCCGTCCCGAGCCCCTGATCGAGCCAGCCAATAGGGCGACGGAAAAGAATGTGACCTGTACCTGAGCGAGCCAAGGAACTTCGCCGGGCCAAGTCGAGCAAGGGGAAGATAGTACCAATGGGTTACCCGGCTCGAGCGAAGTGCTATCCCCGTCCGATGCCCCTTCAACTAGTTTGTTTCACACCCAGTTCCTCCCTCTCCTACAGTAGCTCTCGTTCCATAGACCTAGGGCTCTCTGCCTTCTTCCAGTCCTAACTATATTAATTGCTCTGCTAGTATTTGTTTTCTTTCTTCCCCTCTCGTGTTGAGTAAGTATCTAAGGATCTTCTTTCTTACCAGCCATTTGAATCAACGAAAAGAGATTCTTATTCTTTCCTACCGCAATCTCGATATTTCTTGTAATACGCAACGGAGGGACCAACCCCAAAACAACCTATCTGCTGGAACCCCCTTTAAGACTGATTCCTTCTAGCTTCTAGGCGAGAAGGTTGGCACAAAAGCAGCGAATTCTCTTGCTGCGCTTACGCTTATTCCGACAACAGATTCTCTTCAAAAAAGTACTCTACCATATATGTCCCCCTTTAGAGTACTTTTTTTTTTCCGTAGTAGAGTAGTTCTTCCGTGGCATGATCAGAGCAGAAGACTCTCTCCATGCATTGGTCCGGTCAGTCAGGAGAAGGTTTTTCCCACCTATGCGCGAAACTGACATCATTGATCAAACCCCCGTGATTTTGGCCTAAACTCGATTTCCCTTAAGGAACGACCCCTGAAAGATGCCAAAAAGTAGTGGTTTTGGCCATAGCGAGATCAAAGTTTTCCATTTCTGACATGTCGCTATAAGGGAAATTCATGTTGACTGGTTTTCCCGCTATATGAGACAAATCTTTCTCGAAATTGGATGCCTCTTTGGGGGAAATAGGCTTTAGTGATTTCACCCATAGGCGAGACAACACTTGATCGAAAAATCGATCCTGTATGAAGGAAGGTGCCATCCGTCCAATCCCGCGTTTGATCTTCCACTTGAGTCTGTGATGAATTAATGTAGTAAGGTGTCACGTCAACCTATCCACTGGATAATATGAAAGAAAAAGATAAGGCAGTGCATCTCGCCATCTAGAAGGAAGAACAGGTACGTGTGGAATGAAGGGAGAAGGAAGGCGCAGAGGACTCTTTGCCCTCGGAGTGTATCAAACTATTCAAGTATAGTTTATCTGGGCTGCTTTCCCTACCGACAAAAGAAAGAGGGACTGTGCCTTTGCCTTTAAGTTTAGACATTCTTCCTATGGATTCAGCTCTGGACCGTAAATGGGACCTTTTACTGAATACCGTTTTTCTTCATGTTGACAGGTACCGTATAAGGCCAATAAAGAATTTCCAACAATTTATTCCCAAGTGGGTAGAGCGGGTTCTCCAAGCAAGCATTCCAAAGAGTATATATACCTACCCGAGAGCGAACGATCGCGGTTGGTAGGCGCGGAAGCAGAGGTTGTCATATCCCCTGTTTGAAGCCTTACCTTCAGTGAAAGATTAGAAAACCCTGCGACCTACTAATTAAGAAAAGGCCCTATCTCGGATTCGTTGAACTTTCACTCGAGCTTGAGTCTTCGCTTGAGCGGGTACTCGTCCATCGCGCTTAGGATAGAGGATAGGATACATCCCCTTGGCGTCTTGGTTTCGGTGGTAGGAGGAATTTCAATAGCTGCCACTGCAATAGCCCTGTCTTCTCTGTCCGGCGAATATAGATAGCTTCTTCCCTTAGCTAGGTACGGCTCTTTCGACAAATCAATCAATC
This sequence comes from Rhododendron molle, assembly GCA_025413875.1. NCBI lineage: Eukaryota > Viridiplantae > Streptophyta > Magnoliopsida > Ericales > Ericaceae > Rhododendron > Rhododendron molle. The sequence goes on along the minus strand of JAKSEO010000015.1, from coordinate 140,113 downwards.
TGCTTATCGCTTCAAAATAAGGCACTTCCTGCTAAAAGTGGTTTTGGGGGTGGACTACACGAGTCTTATGAAAGAGAGCCGAGGACTATATAATAGCAAAGGCTTTCTGGTCGATAAGTCAACAGATGTTCTCCTGGGGCAGACAGAAGAAGTTCCGATACCTTCTACCATCGCTTAGCTCTCTCTACTCTTTGGTTAACTATCGTGTCGTTCCAAGGACTACCCGTATCAATCAATCTATTCCTGCAATTGAAGTCACTCTAGATACCGCTTTACCGGTAACGTAGTTACCTTTCTTAGTTGATGCTGCCTGCCTATCGAAGATTTTTTCTTTCTTTTTATAGTCATAGTTTCGTCGAGAAAGAGCCTATGAATTTATTTTGAGGCTAGCTCACTAGCGGATAAAGAAGTTAGAGCTGCTTCTTCAGGAAGAGCAGCAAAAGCGAAGACCAGACGGAAGGCTATAAAAGAATGATTATGAAAGTCAGTCTCAGGCTAAAGGGAGGCGAAGATGGAAATGAGTAGGCCGACGGGCTAATATCATCATATCAAAGTCTAACTGAATGAATCCTTAAATGTCTTTAACCCGAAGACTAAGGAAGAATACTGGCCAGAAAGAAGCTAGGCCCGATCTGTAAATCGAAAGACGGAAGACTTATAATTCGAAAAGAAAGAATGGACCAAAGTCAGGAAGAACCAACAGCGTAATAGGTCTGATTCGGGTCAATTCGTATATCCGAACTATCCGAAGAGGAGCCAATAGGATGACCGCCTTCTAGCGGATCAGATAGGCCTTGCCATTTCAATTCATGAAGAAGATATTTCCTCTTTCTGGCCTCCTCGTCTTTCGATACGAATATTAATGTCTTTCCTTTGGTTGTTGGCAAGGAGACCTAGCTTTGGCAGTCCTTGAGTCCGACCGCTCTGGTAAGTCCTTTTTCCGGGAAGGGACAAGAGTTTCGAAGAGTTATAAAAGGGACTGGGAGCCCGAGAGTTATGTTCCTGTAGTTGATGAGGATGAAGGTTACGTTACTGTAAGTGCTTTTCCTGCACTTGATGAGGATGAAGGTTACGTTCACGGACTTTGTAGCAGAGCTCGTTCGGAAAGGTAGGCCAACGGTTACGGTGTAGTACTTTGGAGGGGCTTGACTTCAGTTGGGTGGCCGTCAGACCGACAGGGAAGGAGGAGTGAAGCGGATTTGAAAGGGTGACTGCCCAGTGTCAGTCCTTGAGGACGAGGGTTAGGGTCTAGGACTTTTTGACAACGAACTAAGCGGGCAAGTCAGCCTCACCTCCTCACTTAGACATACAAGACAGCACATTTGCGAGAAGCAAGTCAGAAGGAAGTCAGTGGGACCAGCAAGCTACAGCAACCGGACCAAGCCTGCCAAATAGCGCTATCTTTCTTTCTATATGTTCGTCCGCTCGTCCCTAGCCTGATCTCTGTCTCTGAGCGGCATATTGTCCCACTCGAAAGGAAGAAAGGGATTGTCCCTCTCATAGGTTGAGGAACGAAGGAAGTTGGCAATTAAGTCGATAAGCGGTGGTCGTTCGTAGGCTCACTCACCTCAGTCTTGACCTTGGTTTAGTCTGATTCCACGCGAACTGTTAATACGTCTGTGGCTGGAGCTGCTAATGCGGCTGGAACTGCTAATACGTTTGTGGCTGGTTGAGATGCCGATCTTATTTCTCTTTCCTTCTTCACTTCTTTCAGTGGAATGGCCTACACCTATTTGGAGAAATAGTCAGTAGCAGCCAAGATGTCCAAGTGGGCCACCAGAAGGTCCTTCCTATGAAACCTCAATCCCTGGAACCTGGGAATATCCCCTTTCTAAGCTTATTTAAAGGACTTGGAGCGCCATTTAGTTTATTAGTTGATTGGACGAGTCCGACCGAGTTATGATAAGTGTACTGCGGATTTAGTCCGAGGGTTCCGATCTGGTAAGTACTTTTACGGGAAGGGACACGAACAAGAGTTCTAAGAGATGGGACTGGGACTAAGAGGGTTATGTTCTGGGACTTGATGAGTCATAGGATTCTGTTCTGGGAACCCCCTAGTGAAAGGGAGACCGAGGAGGCCGACGCTCAAGTTACAGACCTGACTTGAAAGAAAGAAAAGGAACCCGCAGCCAATAGTGAGATTTCCCAATACGGGTCAGAAGAAAGGATTCCCAATGGCATAGAATTGACTTATTAGATAAGCGCAAAGTGGAGTTGAAATAACATCAACGAAGGTTGTAACCTCCGAAGCACATGAGTATTTGGACAGAAAGAGACCGGGGAGTTTCTTTCCAAAGGCAAGAAGGGGAATGAAATATCACAACAAAGGAACCTTAGGGCGAGGAAATGCGCAAATGAAAATAGAAGAAGAAAGCCTAGGCGCCCTAGAGCATTCTATCCCATACAACACAATCATATTCCTCACCCTCAGCAATCTCCTCTTATTCAAGAAAAACGGGATTACAAGAAAGGGAGGTCGCTCTCAAACGATGTGGGAAGGAGACGTAGCATTGGTAGTCCTTGAGGCCGACAGAAGGTTTGACGGGAAGCTCCATGAGAACGAGGTGAGTCCGAGGTTTCTGTTCCCGGACTCTAGTCCGAAGGTTCCATTCTTTGTTGTGCGGAAGTCCTTTTCCCGTAGTTGATGAGCCAGAAGGTTCAGGAAAGTACTTTCGTGAGGAAGGTCCCAAAGTTCCGACATGGCTACAGGACTGAGTGACGGAATAGTGTTTTTAGGAGTCTTTTAGGGACGAGGGTGGAGGTGCAGGACTTGAGTCCGAAGTTTCCGTTCGGGGAAGACAAGCAGTCAAGAGCATCTATAAAGGCAGGTCTGTTAAAGGATCAGTACGGAACTGGACAGATAATGGTGTTCCCGGGGAGCTCTCCTGTTCTTAAGCTGCTGAAGTTAGCCGCTGAAGGTCTAGATCCTGTCCTCTTAGTGAATCAGTTCTAGTCGGTAGCAGCTAAAGTCCTTTTAGTTGAGGACCTCTCGGTCTCAATCCCTAGGTCTGGCACCTCCTTTCTTTCTTTCTTTTTTATGTCCATTCTTTCTAGGTCAAATGGGTGATTTAGCTCCTTTCCTGATGGCGGTTCTTAAAGTCGGCTTCTCTACTTATTTTTTCCTCTCTCAGACTGTGGAGGGAGGGTTTCTTATCCGAGTCGTTGAGGGTATCATCGTCAAGAGCTAGCTAGGTCAGGTAGTCTCCGTTTGTTGGCTTGCCCATAGCTAGAGGAAGTACCTAGTCTTACTCAATCCGTTCTTTAAAGGAATCGGTTGTAGCTAAGGGGGCGAAGGTTTAAGCCAGTGCCAAATAGAATAGCCAATTCTGGTCAAGCAAGAACCCCTTTCTCTTAGGTTGGACCGAGTCTGAAAAAGAAAAGCCTCTAGAAACTGGGGATTCATTCCCTGATTCCACTATAAGATCTCTGAGGAGAAGGCTCAAGCCGTACCAAAGCAAGGAGCTATCGACCAAGCTGTCCAAAGCCGGTTTACACAATCAAGGTAACTCCTAGATTTATCTGAACCGAGTCTGATTGCTAGACGATGACAGTTCTCATCCAATAGATCAGCAAAGGAAAGAATCCATAAATGTTTTAGCGGATAACTCTTTTTTATTCTGGCTCGGTCGGTTATCTGTGCATGAGCTAGCTAGGCAGATAGGAAGGAAAGAAAGAGCGGATAAAAAAGCGGAGATATCGGTTGCGGTTGCCGCTGCATAGCTTCCTGTCGGAGAGGAATCCAAACAACAAAATGCATGATCGGACTATGGTGCTTATGTCCTCGCTTTACTAGCTACCTTATAGCTACTAGTAGCACGGGGAAGAAACCTGACTTCAAGAGCTACAAGCGCTTAGAGTTCGTGTCCGTCTTACTAGCTTCTATTACTTGAAGTCTCTGCTCAGGCATTTATATACACAATAGAATATGCCAACAAGACATAAGAGCTCCCAGAGGCAATGCATATCTCTTTTATCGGTAGCAGCTCTTGATCTCTCCTAGGGGGAGGAAGCAGGGATTATTTCAAAAAGAGCAGATCAGCGCGAAGCCCGAGCAAAGCGAAAAGAGAAGCTCGATCTCCAGAGAATGGAAAACTGGCAGCAAGAACTACAGAAGAGATATGAAAACGGTGATCTAGAACTCGGAATGACTGGAGAACTTGAAGAAGAATCAAATTATACAGATATATTACCGATAGCCGAGCCAAGCTGGTTTCTGCCCTCAGATGCGGTCCCAATGGTACAAACACCTTGGGAGGAGTGCTTTGATGACTGTTACTTCCCTTCGCCTACACCCTTAGCCAAGAAGGTCTCTGGCTCACAACAAGAGCTACAGGAGCAAATACTAAAGTAATCGGGAACAAAGACGCTGCACTCCTTCGCCGCTTTACGGCTCACTTCGCTTGCTAGCACAAAGAGAGATACACTCCCTTGCAATCTTAGCAGCAATCCAAGGAGAGCGAACCCCTTCAAACCAGTTACGGAATGATCCTTTTATGAACTCCCTTTTGCTGATGCTCTTAAACCAGGGATTCAAAAGCAGAGTCGGGAGCAGATAGAGGATCAGAGAAAGACCTCCTACGCTCTTATTCTGTAATGCAGCAGCTACTTTGACCTCTGAGTTCTCATACCTAGCCATGAGGAGGTTTGCTATTTCCTCCGATCCACCGAAACGACTCTATAGATTTCACTCGTCAAGTTAGTTCTAATTGCTCTTTGTCTATCTAGAAAGCATGAGCCCTTGATGCGGTTGGACGGGTGGTTGAGTCCTGCTCCTTTCCTGTGGTTTGGGTTGGACTGACTCACAGACACGTGACACAAAGGTTGTAAACAGCCTGCTTCCCTCGCTGCAAGAAATGGGTTTGGTTCGGGCAGCTGGAGCAATGGTTGTTCTAAGACCAGCTCTGTTGCAAAGACTTTCTCCTTGGGTCCGTATTAGCGTATTCGGCTGTACCCAATGCATCCTACCTTCCATCAATGGGACCGATGTAGGGCCCAATCATAGTCCAAATCAGACTTCGATCCTGGCAAAGGAGTCGATAGTGAGAATCCAGTAGAAAGTCAAGTATAAATCTTCCTGTTGCTGGGATGGACCCTTTTGTTGATGAAGAGATAGCGCCAATTTCCTTCACAAGTGCTTCGATGTTACGAGAAATCCTCGAACGTCGAGAATCCCACGACGAATGTCAGGGCTTCCGCTCCTGTAGGGATGAATGGAATGGGGCGGCAAGTAAACTACTTCTCTTCTTCGATTTGGTCGATCGGCACTTCGACTTGGCCTCGTACTCCCTTTTCTTTTCTTTCCGATCTATTTCCTTGTCCTTCGTTCGCTCTGTTCAATAGTTGGAGTTGGAAGAGTGGGCCATCGGGAAGAACTGGAGCTCCTTTCTCTTTCAAGACTTTGAGTTCTGAGTGAGCTACCTGAGCGAGGAGGCTGGGGCGAGGTTAATCAGCCAAAGCGGTCTCCTCAAGTCTATTGATAGGGCTAACCCAATGAAAATAGAACCATTGTTGGCACTAAGTGGCCCATCATAGGTAAGGGCCTATCCGGATAGATAAACTCATGTTTCTCCTAATTAGAGGATATGCAGGTATCATTCTGGTTCTCCGCTGACCGAGTAGGGGTGGCCTTGTATACGCAAGTAGGAGAGGTAGGGCTAAGGAGCTAGAAAGGTAGAATAGCCTTACCCATTAATACCTTTTTTCAAATTTCTATGTTCTTCAAACCTCTCATTCAACTCGAACGAAGTGTGAAACCATTATTGTTGCGATTACGTCTATCTGGTTGGGCCAGCTTAGTGATCCCCGGAGTCTGCCTATCTCTCCGGCTTGACACTACTAAATGATATGAGCAGGTTGGGGTACTAAGAATTCCTAATACCCAGTCTGTAATCCCTTGATATGTCTAGTACTCTTCTCAGAGCCGCTCTTCACCTGATCACCTTGACCTGACCTCTCAGCTCCCAGAAACTTCTCTTTCCTCGGGTCAAGACAAGATCTTTCTCCAAGCCAGACTAATCGGATAGCTATAGCGCCATCCGTTGTCCACCTTCTTTAGTCTTTCTTTAAAGCTTGCTCGACGCAATAATCAATAAGCAAAAAAAAAGCTGCATAAAAGAGAAAATCGTGAATGAAAAAGCAGGATACTTACACTCACCAAAAATGTCTACTCTGGCTTTCCTCTCTTTGCTTTCTGACTTCTTTTGCCTTAGCCAGTTTTGCTAGCGAAGTCAATCGCTGTGATTAGCATTCCAAGAACTTCTCTTCTATGGATAGAGCAAGACAAGAACCGTCAGCTCAAGCATTTCGCTCTCTGCTGGCATTTCCTACCCGCCCTCCCTATAGAATAAAGTAAGGTTTTGGCTTTGATCTTCTTTTGAGCCTTCGCTCTTCTAGCCGGATGGAACGCATTTTTCATCTTTCGAGTCTTTAATGAACCCTATTCTTATGAATAAAGATCAAGTTGAAGCTTGCCAACCCTAGCCCTTTCACCTCCTTTGCTTCGCTCTTCTCACTCAAGCTTTGCTGACTTCGGACTGCCTACTTTAGGATTAGGCCCAGACTTTAGTAAGAAAGAAAGACCGGCACTGGCTAGCTCAAAGAAGACTTTCCTTGAAATGAGAATTAGAGGGACAAGCTGAATTTAGGTATCGGTAAGCATTTTAGCCTGCCTAGAAGTGATGAAGTCTTTCTGTCCCTCCCACGAACGGAATATGGCTATCAACAAAGAAGATTATTAAGGAAAGCGCTTGCCGCTTTAAGTAGCAGTGCCGGCTGCTGAGTATGTACTAGCGAAACGCTAATCCCAAGCTCTAGAGGAAGTCCGTAATAGGAGAAGATAAATAGAGGAATTCACATCCTGGCATGTTAACTTTAGTAGTCTCATTCGATGGCAAAAACTCAGACGACCCCACCCACAAGGGCCAGAAAGGAGCATTTTCCATACAGACATATAGTCAATTGATAAAGTTTTTCATGGTTCGAGGCTTTCTTATTCCATTTCAATAGTTAAGGCAAGAAGCTTCCCAAGAGCTTCCTATAGCGAAGCAGGCACATGGAGTCGATCTACGTAATGTCAGCCGAATCGGCTTACGTAGATAAGACTCGAAAAAATGAGACTGCAGATCTCTGGCATGCTCGCTTGGGGCACGTGAGTTATCATAAGCTGAAGATAATGATGAAGAAGGCTATGCTCAAGGGTCTTCCCCAGCTAGAAGTTCGAGGAGACGTAATTTGTGCAGGGTGTCAGTATGGCAAAGCGCATCAATTACCATACGAGGAGTCAAAGTTCAGAGCTAAAGAGCCCTTTGAGCTCGTCCACTCGGATGTGTTTGGGCGGGTAAAACAAGCATCAATCAGCGGCATGCGCTACATGGTGACCTTCATCAACGCTGGTAGGTGACCTGGCTCAATCTTATTAGCTGGTCTTGCTGGCTCTCCTCTTGCTTCCACCGTGATGGGATGGATGTCGGTTCCTTCTGCGGTGAAGGTTCCACCGTAGGTGCTAACCGAGACCTTAGCTTGCACTCGCTTTTCCTGCTTTTTGTTTCGGTAGCCGTTCTTAGGCTGATCAGATAGTAGGACAGTCCAGCGAGGGAGGGGCGGGGAACAAGAAGTTACGTGTAGCAGTCACAGCTTGGGTTTGGAACCCTGCCCTAATGGTATCAATGCCTAAGTCTCTGTTGTCGGTTGGTTTCGGGAAGAAACTCCTTCTGTTACGGAAGGAAGTTCCGCTTTGAAGGCAAGTGGTTTCGGTAAGCAGTTGAGGTACTCTTTTCAAGTCGCAGTTGACTTCTAGTTTCAGTCAGGCCAGTTACGGGAAGCAGGTCTTGCGGTTAGCACTTGTTGCTTTGAGAAAGTTACGGGAAGGCAGCAACGAGAGAAATCCCTACTTTTCGGTGGTGGTAAAATAGAATGTTTGGTTTCGGGAAACTAAACCGGAAGTCAGTTACGTAAGTCAAGTCAGTAAGCTAGTCATACGAGCTAGAAAATGCGGAAGAGGGTGACTTTTGACTTTGAGAAGGTTTCTTTCTCTTCTTAGTCGGCTTTGAAAAAATCCCCCCTTCCCAACAGTCCTTTCCCTTCCCGGAATCTTCTTTCAATCAATCCGATCGGGCTACGGCGCATATTGCTAATAAACGCCGCTATGCCTTCTTCCAAGACCGGTATACCAATCAAGGAGTGTTCATTCTGCGAGTTTGTTCCAAAAGAATCTCCGGATTCGATCTGTTCAGTTCGGGAATGAATTCTCTTTGTCAAGTCGCTTTCCCGTTCATTGCTATTTAGGTTGTTCGGAAGGGATCGAAGAATGAGATATATTTTCAATCTCGATTGGAAGGGAGTGCAGTTCCATTGTTCAAGAAAACGGGATTGCAAGCAGCACGGGAAAGATTGGATGGTCCGAAGCAGCAATCCATTGATGGCAGGGATCACCCAGAGGCGCATTCCACTATCGGCCGGTATGGAGAATGGAGATTGAAAGGAGTTTTAGATGAAAGACAGAAAGCCTTACTGATGATTCGACGGACGGAATAAGCTGGCGTACGAAGGAGGAAGGCAACTATTTCAAGTAAAATCCTCTAGAAAGAAAGCATTGGCCCGAACTTAGGACTCTTATTCCCAAAAGTTCCGAAGGCGTAACTTGACAGGCTGGCTTCGCGTTTTTGTCTTCCTCTTTCCTGTATTCTATCCTGCAATCTGTACTTGAATATTACCTTCCCAGTCTTTTCCTGTCTTGTCTAGTAGAAATAGTCAAAACTAGCTACATGGTTAAGGTAGGCCCATATCTCATTACTTCCTCACGTCTTGCAGCTCCTCTCTCTATTGGTAGTACCCCCCGTCCATTCATCTATCCATTCCATCAAAGGTTGGGTAAGGGGATAAGGTGGTTAGAACAGGTGGTTGTTGGTAGCACACTAACATTCATCCTTCCTGCATCTAAAGGTCGTAGCAATGCTTGTTGTCTTCATTCTTCAATAGTAGATGGTCAGCTCGTCTCCCCTACGAAGCACACAACTCCTAGCTGATACATGAGTTGTAATTAGGGTAAGATTGGAATATCCCGTCCTGATAAGAGAGGGCATATAAGATTAATGAAAGTGCGAGGTCTAAGCATAAGGGCTAATCACATCCCATCTGGAGCAGCTTCTAAGAGAAGAGTTGTTCTAATAGCTGTTCCGCCTCATGAGCTATTAATAGGGCAAGTCTAGGTGTTAAGGTGGGCTGGTAGGTTAGTAAAACAGAAAGTAAGATAGAAGAAGGTAAGGTTGTTTCATGCCATGCCGTGCCATGAATCCCGATTCTGACGCTGTGTATCCTAAGCACTTCAAACATCCAAGTGGTCTAGGGTTAACAGGTATAAGTCTTCAAGGTGGAAAAAACTATTATTGGTATACATTAATGGAAATGCGGGTAGGTTCGAATTCCTGAATTGTATTGTATTAGCTGCTTGGCCGTACAAATAGGCAATACGTGGTACCAAGAAGGTGATACACTGTACCATAATTCATAAGGCAAGGTAAGGTTGATCCTGTGCTGATAAGATAAAGTAAATAGCTGTCAGTACTGACAGGGTATTCATTAAGCGAGTGTTGGGTAATTGAAAGCTGGTGTTGTATCTATAGTCCGTGACCAATCCAATGCATCTTCCCTGAGGGATAATGGGAACTGCCTCAACAACAAGGATTGGCTTCGGATGGTGGTGCACATCGAGCCGGAGATGAAGGGACGGATACTAGCCTTCAAGTTTACTGGCGAGGGAACAAGTGCAACCAAGGCCAAGACCTGAAGGAGTACTACCATTCGCGATGAAAGAAGAAAAGATCCGACCCTGTCAAGAAACCTCGGATACCGGTTAAGTAGCTCCTCCCACACCAGAAGTCTTTCCTGTAGTACCCATTCTATTTGCGAAATTCTGCCTGTGAGCTATAGTCTGACTCCGCTGCCACCCTTGGTCTGCTTGTGACCTAGCACGGGTGAAAGCTCTTTGGACGCTACCTCTATCTTACAGTTAGAGTCGAGCCGATCTCATCTCCTATCCGTATTGAATGAAGGGTCGACTAGACCCTAGAATGAGAATCAAAGGCTAACTAACCTTCCCTCTTAGAATCGATCGGACATTGTTGGAACCTAATGAGCCATCCGTCAACTAATACCATTCCTTTTCGGCTTAAAGAAAGCCATTTACAGCCATTTCTTAATCCACGGAAGCAGATGAGGAATATGGCCGCAGATGTTTGGGGCAAAGCCTAAAGTGCAACAAATGCTGACTCCTAGTATGGATATGACTGAACCGCGGTATACTTGGCTAAGACGACGAGAATGAAGACCTAAAATGAAAGCTAGACCCTGAGTCTGTCCGCCCGACCCTAACCTCAGGCTTTCAGTCCTACTTCTGCGACGAATTTCTTTTTCCTGCTTATTCTATTTATTAGATACCACTATCTTATCTTACTTTTCAGTACTCTCTATTTCAACAAGATTGGAATTGATTTGCTCATCTGGCTCCATCCTTTTCTCTTAGCCCTTCTTTTGGCCTAATAGCCCTACCTAGGTGACGTGACCCCTTATGTAATGTAGTATTATATCATCTTGGTTAGAGGCCTCCCCCTTTGAAGCTTTTGGATTCCGACCTACCTCTGCGGTACATCTGATTCCAGTCATGATAGTTCAGTTATTCGCAGCAGCTCCATCCAACTCCCGGCTAGCAGCTCTACTTCCCGCTTTTTCTCATTCCCCTGGGGAGCCCTTTCCTTTCAAGACCCTTTCAACCGCTTACGATCGTTTCGGATTTAGGCCTGGGCTGCCTCTTAAGATGTATATAATATTTAATAATCCCGAAAGAGGAGTGGAGAAAGAATGGGTTTAGCTGCCTCGATCGAGGGAAAACCATGTTTATGTTTGGGAAGAGCATGGGATCTGGTCAACAAAGGTGTAACCCTTTTGAAAATGATCCAAGGGAGGCGAGAGGAGAAGTGTTGTTTGCAAGCGAACCCAATAATGCCACGAGGCGGAGAGCCTTTCGATGAAGCCTGCACCCACTGGGAAAAAGGAAAAATAGACCTTGCCAGAGTTTCCCGATAAGGGGTCTTAAAAACATAAGAAAAAGCTTCACCGGCTGCTTTATCCACAAGAATGTCAAAAAGGTTCTCTCCGGTCTTCCTCAAAAAAACAGCTTTAGAGCGCAAGTCAAACTCATGATAGGCGAGCAATCACGCGCACATGGTTTAGCGGTTTGCTGTGCTCTGTGATCTTATTCTTCTCCAAGACCTGATGCTTCATCTGCTTCTTTAGCTTAGTAGGACTTCTTTTTTCTATTGCGTGAAAGATTTGTTTGGTCTCCCACTGCTATCTATGCTAGCTCGAAAGGTATGGCTACTCTCTTGTTTCCTGCGTAATCTCCTTGTAGTCCGCCCATTTTCTAGTAGTTTGAAGAGGCACAAGCTTTCGTCTCTGCAAGCCCGGCATAAGCATTGGATTCCTCCCCGTATACCCACGCCCCTTTGCGATTGGATGCTTTCCAAATCGATATTCAATGATTTCCGAGGGGAATGGGATGGGGAAGAAGAAGGGCAAGCATCAAGATCAAGATCAGGATCGGAATCTGAATGGACTAGGAATCGAAAGCTATAGTTGTAGGCACAACCCAATCAACACCACTTTCAAATGAGTCAAAGAAGGATGAGTAGGCACGCTAGTCTGTAAGATCCGGTCTCGGCCTGTCCATGGCCAGTAGCCTTTCTCTTACCTGGCTGGCTATTGAACCCCTTGAATTGCCATGACTTCTGTTATCGAGCTTTGAAACTGGCGTACAGGCTCTGAAAGACCTCGTCTCCCGCTGACGGGTTAAGTTCAACTAGATCTTATGATTCAAGTAGATCAGATGCTTACTCTCCGGTTTAAGCTCTTTTTCATGCTACTGAACCTTACTTGTTGGGGCTCTTTCACATACTTAGTTTAGTTAGCTCCAGAACGTTCGGCATAAGAAGTAGTTTCCTTATCTCATTTGCTTTGAGTCGAGTTGCTTTATCTCTTCTGTTTCACGTCCTTAAGGGAAAGTGGCTTTCTCTCCTTGCCTTTACTCTATCTCGGCTTAAAAGTGTTGCTTCTCTTTCATATCATGTTAGTCAAGTAGCTTCTATTGCATCTCCTGAGCATTCGGCACCTGAACTACATTCAATATCTGTAGGCCCTGCGGCTAGAGGAGGGGTTTAATCAAGGCAAGCAAGCCCGCTTAATCTAATCTATAGTTGTCTACCTATGCTTGCTATGAGTCAGCGAAGATCAGCGTCACGTGATGAGAGGAAATAGAGAAGCTTTTTGGGGACGAGAGGGTGTGCCAACAGGTAATTCTTTTCAACATAGGATTAGGATGGGTAACAGAAAAGACGGAAGATAAAGTTCTCTTTCTCCCTTTGTATGAGTTAGGGTCGGAGATAAAGGAAGAGATCGAAGCGAGCATCAGTCAATGGAATAGAATCGGGAGCAACCTTTCTCCTATATTCTTTACGCGAAACCTGAGAAGGTTTATTATTTGGCTTAGGGTTTGCAACAGGACTTGAAGGGCGAACCACCGAACGAGCTTTCCAATGTCTTTCCTTCCTTTCAATAGATGCCCTGTCTTCTGTTTTTGATCGAAAAAGAAAGACTGATAATTAGACTATCGAGTTGAAATACAGACGTGAAATGATGTAAGTGATGAAAGAAAGGCTATCACTTTGTTGTTACTGCTTGAAGGAATCCTCGGGACGGTTGGAAAGACGCTTGTCTTAGCGGCAGCTCCCCCTTGAGTTGGCAAAGAGCATGCGGGACGTAAAACCCACAGTTCCTGTGCTGTGAATTACAGGAGAGGTACCGATCCAAGCTTCAACAAAGCGGTCACAAGAAAGCTGTCATTGGGGTCAGCGGGTGTCGAAGCGCTAGCACATCTGGGAATGTCACCGCAGGAGTTCAAAGCACTGCACGCCATACAAGCAAGATCGGCACCACACTGGGTACCAAATCCTGTTATAGTAGATTAACTGCACTAAGCTTTCAAGACAGAAATAAGAACTAAAAAGAAAGAGATCTGTACTATTGAAAGTAGAAAGCAGACTGAAAGAGTTAGTAAAGCAGGCCTAGAATCACTTCTTTCAAAGGAAGTGGTTTTTTGACACTTTTCAATGGTTATTCATCACCCGAACGCAACGAAGCCCATAACAAGGCTTTAGAAACGAACCTCTTAGCCATTAAACCACTTTTTCAATCCTACTATAATAGGGTACCTAGATGGTGAGAGACAGCAGAAGGCCCTCGCCCCCTTCGGTCCCTGTGTTCACTAGCCTCCGGCTATAGAAGAATCACAACATCAGACGATAAAGCTACATTTGAAGACGAGAAAGCTATAAACTGGCATATCGTCTTGGAAGATCGTAACTTTGTTGCTTCTTAAAGTCAAGTAAGTCAGAGCGCAACGGATGTGAGGCTTCGCCGACTGAGAACTATCACGGTGAAAAGCCCTTTCCCGAGTAGAATGAATAGCTGCTGCACGGAGAACAGGAATAGCCATCCCCCACGAACCAAGTAAAAGCAGTCAGAACAAGCAATACGAACCGAACGAAGAGAGGGAGGAGAGTCTTATATAAAGAACTAGAATGACTTTTCTTTCGGAATTGCTTCTTACCCTTATCTTTTTAGGTAAGGAATAGCCTTAGTCCCCTCGAGTCTCTGGGATTGGCATGTAATAGAAGGATTCGGTGAGCCTCGCGTGACAAAAGAAAGAAGCGGGAAAAATGGAGATCACCCGCAGGCATGGACAGTATTGGCTGCAAAAGATCCAAAAGACGTTCCTTAGCTTGGTTCAGGTGGCAGCACTTTCAAGCTACGCATCCATTCACAGAAGCTAGGATCGTCAAAGTGAAGGAAACTGCTTTTCAGCTTCGTCCTTTGTTCTGTAGTCAATGTTCTAAGCTGAGGGAATCTTGCCTCCTGCAATCATGTATTACATATTTCAATTACTATTACCAGATTCGAAGAAGACTTGTTTTTTATCCAACAACAGCGATATGCTTCGCTGAAATCATGTCAAAACACAGTCATGAACTCTCAGTTCCCTTCTCACATTGCAATGAACTACACAAAGGAAAATAGTTGTTGCATAAGAGGGATTGCCACCCCCACTTACCTGCTCATACGGGGGATCCTTGTGTGCTGGTATCAGCCGAGAAAGAAAATATCGCGCCTGAGAGCTCCCCTCCTGTCACAGAACCAGATCCCATCAGATTCTCTTTTCAATCCGAGACGAATACAAACACGAGAGACGAGAAAAAAGGAAGAACCACCAAGAAGCTACTTTTTCTAGAAAACCTACATCCTCCAGCCACATCTTTTCAAATTGGAAACGGGATGAAGATTCTAGCAGAAAGTCGTTTTCTTAACAAATAATGGAAAAAAAAAAGAACAACAACAACAAGAACAGGGCATGCTAAAACAGCGAAAACAGAAAGTAAGGTAGCTGAGCGGCTTACCAACCAAACGAAGACATCTGTGCCATGGTCAAGAACAACCGCAGCATCTTAAGTATGCTACAAAGAAGCATGAAAGGGCTATGCGCAATCAAGACATTCAATAGCAAGCGCCATCAACAGACATGGAAAAAGAGCAAGCCAAGACTTTCACAAGAAAGCTGGACTTGGTGGGTAAAACCTCCCTTGGGTACGAAGGTAAGCCATAAAAAGCAAGGGGCTAAGCGGGTATTCACTCCTCCCTTGCTTTCCGTTCTGGTACGGGTGGTTGTCTGTCCCTTGCTTGAAGCGGGTACGATTCTTTTTCTCAAGGGTTCTCATAAACAGACTGGCTTGCCCTCACGAGCAACTTCGCTGAAGAAACTAGTCTTTCTGGCCTTCCAGTTCAAGTCTTATTCCCTTCGCTCGCTTATAGATACTTGTTTAGTGTTAGTTTAGTGTTGTAGGGACCGGGAAGAGAGAGAGATTCTCTATATCGAAGTGCCCTGCTCCTGCTACTGCTCGAAGTCCGGTACTGCACTAAGACGATACGGTATTCTGACCCGCCTGCGGGCGGTGTTCTCAAACGGCGAAGCCTTTGGTCCCACCCGTCCGGTCAAAGACGAGTCGCTCGAA
Source organism: Rhododendron molle (assembly GCA_025413875.1). Lineage (NCBI taxonomy): Eukaryota > Viridiplantae > Streptophyta > Magnoliopsida > Ericales > Ericaceae > Rhododendron > Rhododendron molle. The sequence continues at coordinate 125,000 of JAKSEO010000015.1, read as the reverse complement.
TTGCGTGCGCCGTCAGGTCAGACCGGAGAACGAGAAAGCAGCCTTCCTTTTAGACTACTGGTGCGCTACTCGATAGCTTCCGTTTCTCATTCTTTCTAGTTCGAAAAGAAGTTTTGTTACTGGGCTTAGAAGAGAAACACATTCAATTGACTGATAATACCCGAATGGACCTCTAGAAGAGCAGAGCCTATAACGAGAGTTTACTGATCTCTGGTATGTTAGCCAACCAAACTACGAATTCTCATTTCTTTGACCGATTAGGAACCTCTTTATGTGATTCAAGAAGTGGATTAGCTTAACTAGACTAATCGACTTCAAACCTATCTTGAGAACCAAGGCTTATAGGAGGGAGTTGAAAACTACAAGCAATTACCTCTTTCTTTCCCCACGCCTTCTGACTCGATTCGTATGATGCTTTGTTGACATTGACTTTTCAATCCCTGACCTGAACACGGAAGCTTTCAAGCAGAGAGAGCAAGAAGGAATTGACTTGCCGATTGACCACTATAGGCATTACTGAAATCGCATTTTCTTCGATCTTGAGTACCAGAGTCGTTCTAACTTCATTCGCTCACAACGTGGCCGTAGAATCTATATTTAGTGATGAGGACCGTTGCCTGTTGAGGACTTCCGACTTGGATTACCAGTTTCTCATTCACCTGCGAACAACTAGGGACAGATAGAGGTGGGATACTAGAGAGAGATCGTACTATTCGAAGTTTCTCTTTCACAGAATTACAGGGCGTAGAAGCCTTGACAGACGAAACCGCTTTGCTGAAAGTACAAGAACCGCATGGAGTTGTAGTCAACTGTGGAAAAGCTGCGAAAAGCATTTTATGCATTTATCACCTAGAACGGAAGCGGAAACCCTTAAAACCTAGAAACACAGCATTCCGCGATGGTTAGCTGTCGATCGAGGAGCTAGGAGACAAGACGGCTGTGATTGTGGACGAGAGTAATGGAACATAGATCCACAAGAAAACAACATCAAAATTCCCCCGGAGGTGGGGAAGATATAGGTGGCTCCCCATTATTGTGCCCAACGTATACTAATAGTCCGAGTATTACCGTGAAACTTAGCAACGATTTCAAGTACCCCCATCTATCTAGCCCCCTCCAATCATTCACTCTTTCGTTCACTCTAATGTTATTTAATACATCCTCCTCCTCCGGCAGTGGGTCTGGGCCAGGATTGTATATTAACTGCAAAGTGTTATCAACGATTTTATCGATAATATGTGGGATACTGTAAATAGCTGACCCATAAGGTAGAACAACCCCAGATGGCAGATAAAAATACCATATATAGAAGCCGACAGCAAAAAATCCACTAAATATAGCTATTTGACAGCCCCGATGCAACCTTTGGCGAGTTAGACCCCACCTTCCAAGTCTCGTTCTTTCTAGCTCTTGCGCATCTTGAGCCTCTTCTTGTGGGTCTTCTACCTCTTGTGCCTCTTGGTACTCTCTGAGCCTCCTTATCGTCTCTTGTGTTACCCGTTCCCTTTCCCTATCTCTTTCCTCCTGTGCAGCTTGTTGTTGTCTGAGCTGGTTATATAGCATTAGGTATCTACGAATGAATTCATATGTCCTCATATTTTTGATATAGTTGGTGAGTGCTGTTCCGCTCCATTTACTTTTAATCAATTCAATTCTAGCTATTTTACCATTAATTAGCATATCCCAGTTTCTTTGCTGTTGATCAAGCATCTCATTCCATTTTATACCTTCTCTCAAGTCGCTATTCTTGTAATCTACGATTCTTTTAACCAAACTTTTCATGTTAATCATTTTCATTTATTTCCTTCTTTTTTGTAATTATATCCCCATTTTGATTGATTTGAACAGTACCTCCTTTATAACAATAGAATACACCATCTCCAGGTTCAATATAAGAGACTTCTCTTAAAGAGATAGAGAGTTTCTCTAAAAAGCTGTGGAGTTTTTCTTCATCTAAGAAAGAAGCTTCATCGTGGCAATAGAGATAAACATCTTGAAATGCTCTTTTATAAGATACTCCAGTAAATGCAAGCGGAAATGAATGATCCAATTCGGTTAAGAAAAAATTAAGTAGTACCATTGTAAGATACCCAACGGATGGTATACCGCACTCGTATCTAAACGTATAGTTAGTCTCATTTATTAGAATCTCTCTACCATCAACATCCAAGATAGGCGAGTACAGGTGGTTACAGACTAATTCCAGAATTGGATCATCCTTCACTATATGTGATAGCTTCATCAAAAGAAGATATCGATCCATTGACAAAATGGTTCTTGTGAGATCCAGTCTATAAAGACGTTTCACCTTCTTAATCTGACATAATTCACTAAAAAATGAAGGGCGTCCTAGGTGAAGACCTAATGAATTAGCTGGTGAGTATACTTTTTCCTTTTGAAAAAAGAGGTTTAACATACTACCTAGCCCTGTTAGCACAAGGGTGTCTTCTTGTTTAGTACCGCAGCATATAGGATCCTTATAGGCAGAACATTTTAAAATTTGAAAGGTATGCTTTTTATTGGGTGAATATTTATAAAGTTTAATTGGAGATAGTGTGTAATTATTGGATAATATGCGATTCTGAATCTTTCTAACATCTAATTCAGACAATTCATCATAATAGTCAGTCAGATTACAGTATAAAAAACCAATATCCTCTGCTAGTTGTCGCAAAGAACATTCATGAACTGAACTCTCGTTCTTCCTATGCTCTTTCTTCCTATGCTCTTCCGACGTCCATTTCTTCCCATTATCAAGTTCATCACTATCCGCTTTCTTAGAATAAGTTCTAAGAAACATAGTCGTATATTCTGGAATACATGTTAGTGGCCAATTCATATTCTTCTCTGCCATGATAGAATACCTCTTATTATGTACTGTCAAATAGTGAAATATAGTAGCATTACCATGACCATGACCTGTATTCGTAGAATATGAGCAGGTCAAGCTGGCGGCTTTCATTTCTGGTAAAAGCCTATTATGGTCCAGCACCCGACCAGTAGTTTGGTAACTACCAAAAACGTTCCAAATTTGTTTCATTTAGACTTTTCACCCTTAGATATTAGAACTTTTGCGCCATAGATAAAAATGGAGATAATCCTAGCTGACGACAATTGTCAACCTAGGGCCCGATACTACAAACTCTATTGGGCTTAGCAGAAGGAAGAGCGACTGCCCTCTCTCGATCCAGAGTAGGCAAGGGAGCAAATGGAACCAGTCCTACCTTTAAGTTGAAGAAAGAATCTGAAATCTTAGAATTAGCGGTTGAGCAGACGAGCTGATGGGATCTAATCAACTGTCACACTCAAAGAGGAAATGACGTTAGCTGATGTGCTGACTCAACCAGAGGAGATAGAGAGCTAATCCAAAACCAGGACTCAGTCAGGAAACAAGGAAAGGCTTTTTGATCTGACCAAGGAGCATCACGTTGGCTTTGAAGCAGCTGCATTTATCGAGCTTGGGATTGTTGAGCGAAGTTCTCATGAAGGGCATTCCAGATCTGATGTGCATGTAGTCTCCCCTCATAGGTCGAGTACTCCTATTTGCGTCGAGTAACTACTGCTCTCGTTTGCGTCAAAAGTACTCTCGTTGCATTTTCCTTACGGCTTAGCCATCTATTCCACTTAGTTCTGCCACTGGCTTGCTATCTGCGGTCTGCCCTGAGTCTTCGATCGGTCTATCGAGTGTAATGGTCTATCCGATATAAACGAATGGCTCTTCTGCCCCCACTGCTCTCAGCTCTCATTCTGTGCCTCCCTTCGGCTGCTAGCTTCGTCCACGAGTCATTCCTCACCTGCCACTGTGGTATGCATGAGTCCCATTCCTTCTTTGGCTAGCTCCATCCACAGTAGTGTATGTAGTAGAGATATGCCCCCGTCGGCTTAGGAGCTCATCCCGTGCTATGCGTAATAAATCCCATTCCCTTTTTGGTTAGTCAGTCCTGGAAACTACTGAAGAAAGGGGCTTAGCCTAATACCAGAGGGTACAAGACTTTTTTCTCTTTTTATCTCGTCTTTCTTGTCTTTATGAAGTCCATACTTGCTTCCTAGTCATCCTCCATTCTGGTAGTTGCGAGCAATAAAGAATACCAACTAGGGACGCTCTATACCCTTCTGACTCAACCAATGAACACTTAGCTTTTTCGCCGCTGTCCCAACTCAAGCTCCTCTCTTTTGAACAGTCATAGATTGACCTCCCTACCTCTCTTTATCCGTATCGGTCTTCAAGCCGTCTCATATCATAGGTCGTGTAAGAAGTGGTGATCTCTCGTTCTAATGTAACTTGCCCCGCAGGCCGTAGTAACTACAGTTACTCTTGCTCCTGAGCTTCCGAAAAAGAAAGCCACTGATACGATAAGGCATTCTAATCGCTTCTAGAGGGGACATAGAAAGATAGCAGTTAGCAGACGATCAGAGAATTCAATGAGAGTCTCTATTTGCATATCAAAAAAAAGAAGAGATCCATATGAAATTCATATAATAAAAGACAGACGCTTATACACTTTATCACACGCTAAGGCGAGAGGAAGAGATTGACTCCTACAGATAGCGAGGAACTCGTAAAGTGATGACTCAGCCTTGAGTGGTGATCCATCATCGCTAGCTAACTGACAGAGCTAATACCTGATCTACGCCCCTTCTGATCTACGAGCACCCTTGCCCGCTCTTGTTCATTTCATAAGATGGTGACTAAGCGATTGGTAGAGCAGCAGAGACAGCAGCATATCCTTTCGACGAGTGAAAACATCAGTAGCAGGGGTAGAAGCAAGAGCACCTAAAGTACGAATGTTAGAAGCAGTTACAGGTCCAAGAGCGAAAGTAGATTATTCTGTTGATGAAGCTGATTACCCAGTAGCTTATGTTGCAGTTGATTAAGTAGATTCTGATCCAGTAGCAGTAGAAGCAAAGGATACATTTCCTATCCCATCTTCTTTAATCTTGAGCTCTTTTATCCTTCTTTAAAATGGAAGCCCCAGGAGTACTGCATATCTTAAAATATCATGAATTCTCTCGGATCTCCTCAGTAAGATGAACCTGGACATTCCTAGCCCTTGAATTTGCATTCGTCATTCCTCCGTCTACGGCGTCCTCCAAGTCTTCTCTGGTCGTTGGACAGGGACCAAGGCTTCATGGAAACAATTGAAGTCTGATCCAGAGCCCTATCGAATAAAATAAGGGCATATGTAGAAATTGATTCTTTCCCCACCGGAACTATTACCTTTATTATCCATCTTTTCTTATCCTGAGAGAGCGTGCCAACAAAGATCTTTTCGCTCTCTTCACTTACCCCTTGGGAAGATCAGCAGAAGGAAAAGTCTGAGCTGGATGATGCTCTTTATCCTCCATTGGATCAGACACACTATCTTCTGGAGTCTTTGATGATGCAGGTGGAACACCTTGGTATTCAACAAACGAAAGCTTTTAGGGAGCTCACTCTAAGCATCAATCTCTACACGGCATAGGAAATTCTTTTCCTCCCTTCTGTTAAATTGTCTGCATAAAGCCCACCATACTTGCTACACGGCGGAATCCATCCTCATCCCAAAATTCCAGAGGAACATTGTAGAATTTAGCCCTGACTGGAACTCTCTTAGGGCTATCTTTAGACAGTTTAAGCATCGTATGCCATTTCTTCAAGATGAGGAATTGTCCACCTATGTGCCAAGGACCCTTTTCCATGACTGTATCTCTACTACTAATACTGTCAAACACAAAGAAGAAGAACCCATCATCATTAGCCTTGACTTCTACTAGGCCCTCTTTCTCCCACATTCTGAAAGCTGTTGAGCATACAAGGGTGTAAGACAACTTTTTGTTTAAAACATAGCCAACAAGGGCTTTATCCCAATCACCAGGGATTTCTACCTTCCTCTCTAAAACCAACTCAACTACCCCATCTTTCTTATCAGGTGGAATTTAGTGGAACTTCATTCTACTCACCTCTTCCTTAGCCGCCACGTTCGCCCATGTTCTGACTGGAGGATCATTGAAGACTTCATTCTGTAATAAAAACCTCAGGTTTAACTATCTAGCACTTGCTTCGCAACCTCTATCCCTATAGGGATCAAATGATGAATTTCAATTGTACCTTTGACCGTTCTCAATAGTTGCGCCTCGGATCGAAAGCTTGGCGGGGTACTGTGGAAGAGACTGGAGGTCCAGAAGGCCGGGAGGAAAGGAAGACCAGTGAGCATAGCAGGTCCAGACCAATTGACTTGACCGACATAGCCCGGTTGAAGCACCTATTGTGGTTGAACCTCTTTATCCAGCACCAGCAACAATAGATCCTCCAGCAGCAACAGATCGAGACCTAGAAGCAAAGGTGCCTGTAGCATCTCTTCGCATGGTTCCAGATCCATCTCCGGAAGCAGCAGAAGCCTCAGGCTCTGCAATTAATTGGAGTCAGACTTCTGGAGTCCGTCTTTCTTATGACTCCAAAACCCCCATTGGGCTAGCAAATCTCAGTGGAAGTGGTGTGGCCCAAGTGACTTTTTCACCCTTGTGGGTATCCCAACTTCATGCTTCCCCTCACCAGGCAGAATCTTCTTTCTCTTCGTAAAAACAAAAGGCAGTTCCTTCTGAGCCAGGATCAAACTCTGATTAAAACTCTCTATCTTACTAATCCTGGTAAGATAGAACATAGATCACAAGGACTTTGACTTCGAATGACGCTACTCCGGACAAAGACGCCAGCTTGCTCTCTCATCCCTCTAATCGGAGGACGCTACTAAAATAGATCTGCACAAGATCGGACGGTCGTTAAGAACGGCAATTTCTGATGCTAAACCACTAGGAAATTGAGTTCACATCTGTTCCTCCTTCCTTTTCTTTTCTCTTGGGCATTGGTTAACGAAAGATAAGGTCAGTTTTGGTTACCTCGCCCCAGTGGTCTCTTTACAGCCCAGTCAGCATGGCAAGCTAGTTGGTCTACGATCTACAGCTTTATAGATGTTTTCGACATTGCGGTAACCGTAACCCCGGATATCCCGAGCTGCCTACGTTGATGTGATGATCCCACTGCCGATATCTGAGGAGGAATCCATTCATCTGAACGGAAGGATCCTCTTTATGTTATAAACCTGTTCCATAAAAAGCGCTAAGGAACCCGACAAGAAGACCATCAGAAGATCAGAATATCATAACATAAGCATCTCACTTTCCCTACCCTCCTTAAAGGGTTGGATGCGACAATGGCTCAGTCACCTAAAGTGGTATTGTGAGATTGCAATGAGCAGCCAGCTATCTGTGGCCGTTATAGATATCCTGCTCTGGAGGGGATCTCCAAGCCAAGTCATTGATTGATCTACTTCTATACTCTAGGGTTTGAACTTGCCCGGTCCTAGTAATAAGATTCCGGAACCACTCCTCCTTACCTCCATTCGGTTCCCTCCGGGGGGTAGTTACACGCCGTCTTTGATTAGCAACAAGAACTACTAGCTACAGGAACTACTAGCAACAGGAACTACTAAGTCAATGAACTCACTGACCGGTTAACTACCTACTATCTCAGAAATCAAGGCTTGCCTGCTCTCCTTCCTACTCTCCTTCCTTAGCGAACCCCGTACGCTGTAAGTTATCAAGTCGAAATCTCATTGATGTAGTGCTCCTTCTCCGACTCTGACCGTGAGACTGACTTCCTCTATTAGATAGGATAGGGCTAACGTCTTAACATCTGATAGGAAGCTTCTAACGTCTGCAGCCTCTGATACAACTACCGGGATAACTAGATACCCAGGACTTGGGAATGGGGCGCAGCAAAAGCAACCTGACTTATCCAGATAGGAGGGTCAAGAAGAATCATCAGGATCACCCTTATTGCCACACATAAATGGAGCGATTGAGGTTTTTATTCCAGCCCTTATTATATTCTTACGATCGATGACCTCAATATGGGAAGCCCGAACCACGCCTAGATACGAGAAAAGCTCCGGAGGAGAGAGGCTCAATAGAATCAATCTTTTGACTCCCGGTACGCTTTCCGTCTCTTCTTCTTGCTTTGTAGTGTAGTTCAGTACTACTTTATCCTATCTTTTATGTACTAGATGCTAGAAACCAGGGGTTCTGGGCACCTTAGCTCAACTTGAAGCACAGGAAAGAAACAGCTATTTATAGACTAAAGGCCCTACCCCCGACTTCGGGAAAGAGAGACAGAAGAAGTTTCACTTCGGAGAGCTTCTACTAGCTTGGAATTCCCTTTTACCCTAGCTCAGGAGAAAAAAGGGCCCTAGGAGATCTTCTCCTACTATTAAATGGAGGATTCCGCACGACAAAGCAAACCCTCTTATTGAGCTAAAAGCGCACTTATGGTATCCTGCTTAGTGACTGGAACAAAGGAACTCCCTCAGGGCGGAACTTAGATCATTCCCTCCTAGCTCTTTGAAGTAATGCCGCTTTGCCTTCCCTTCCCTATGGAGTTGGTTTGTTCCAGGGAATAATCTGACTTAACTGGGCTCCCAGCTCCATAAGGACTTCTTCAACCCGACCTCCCATTCCAGACGAGAGTCAGTACTAGGTTTCATAATTCCTCTCTTCCTGGTAGAATTCTATCTCTTCAGCTCTTCGATAGAAGCAATATTGGATTACAGGAACTACAGCCAACTAGTAGACGCTCCTCCCTCTTGCCAGGAGGAACTTCGATGCACTCTCCTTCAGGTAGGATTCTTTTATAAACATTGAGGAGGTAAGAGCCCTATCAACCATACATTTCGCATACTAGTGAAAACTAGAAGCTTAAAGTCCTTACTCAACTACAAGTACAGTAAGGAAGGAAAGAGAAAAAACAGATGAAAAGACGTAATCTGATACCGAGGGGAAAGAGAACTACTAGTATGAAAAGATAGAAAGAGATTCCTATACAGCTATGTAGAAGAATCGTCCGGGTAGAACGAAAAGAAGGAGGGCTAAGACTTCTAACTCGCGTCTTAAGCTTTCATAGGCCCTCAGGACTTCTCAAAGAAGAACTCACCCTATTCCTATCTAAGGAAGCGACTCCTGACTTGAGGAAGGAAGGACTCTACCTATCTAGCTATCCATTTTAGAGCTGTAAATAGAAGAAAGCTACAATCTCATAAAGCTTGCAGGCAAGGAAAGGTATGAGTTCCCAATGTGGAATTACTCAAGGTGTCCCAGAATGGATTCGGCTTCTATGCTTTAACTCAAAATAACAGATTGCCAACAACACTCGACATTGAGATGAAGCAGGAGCCACCCTGGTTTCCTGATACAGATACCTGTTCAGATAACCAGACCGTTGCAGAGGTAACTTTAGAAGAATACATCGATCCTTTCATAATGCAGCGAATGAGGGAAATGGCAATGGAGCAGATGAAATAAATGGCATTTCAACACAACCAGTCTCGCTTGCCCATTAGAAAGCGGAAGGAAGTGTAAACTGTTCGAACGGCCGGTACTTAGCAACGGAAGTAGGAGGAGATCGAGCTAGCCTTAATTGAAGTAGGGCTATGTTGCTCCCGCTCAGGAAAGAAGACGGGGGCAAGTCGATGAAAGTCAGGTTTTTCACCGATTCAGGATCAACTTCGAATCCAATAGAAGGACTTCTAGGTTCAGACAAGGTTGCTCTGCTTCGCAACCAGTGTTGTGTTTCAAGTGCCAATCCCAAGCTCTCCAACGGCAGCATTCCAAGCAACCCTAACCAGCAGCAAAGCGCTTCCTCGAAGGCAAAGAAAGTAAGCACCGTAGATAGATATAGTGTAAGCAAGCAAGGGGGCGAAGCGGTAAGCAAAGATCAATTGAGAATAGAAGGATAGGTTGTAAGCTACGAATCACGAGTTATGGGTTCCGCTATTTCTTCCCTTTCGCTTATTGAGCAGGATTCTATCCCTTCAAACCTGCCTGTGCTCAAGTCAAGTAGAAATAGGGTGGTTAGGGAGGGTCGATCCATCAACGGATCCAACAACAGATCAATCCTCACTCAAGTAATCCCCCTTTACTAATAAGGGAAAGAAAATAGTATATGACTAAGATCTGTCTTTTGATGCGGGAAAATGAGGCAAAGAAGCCCTAAATTATATAGAATGGGCAGGCTCTTATGATTAGTAAGAGGAAGGTAAGTTTACGCTCTTACGACCGGAAGCGAAAAATGACTTAACCTTTCGACTTTCTCAGAGGAAGGAAAACGAAAGCTCCGAGGAAGCCCTTTCAGATAGTAGCTAACCGGGTAATTCGATCTTTTGGGAATGGGGGATTGGGATATGGATCACTCCAACTAGGTAAACTCAGTCACCTGTTCCCGCCCCTCTGGAATAGGATCGGAGTAAACAAGATCAACCGATTCAAACGTTGGGTGAGGATACCGAATCTCACTGTGGCCAGTTACAGATGAACTCAATCAAGGTAAATAACAGGACAGATACCACCGACTTACCTAATTATGCTTAAACGCTAGCTAGAAACATCTTCCCTTTAGAGGGACCTTCGCTATCAAGCAACAACTGGAAATGAGTAAACCTAGGAAGCTACTGACACTCAAAGCTCCTAACTACTTAGGATCTAGAGAACAATAGAGAATACCACTAGACAGCATTCCTTCCTTAAAGTCTTCTGTGAGGGATCGATCTTGGGCAAAGACACTATGGGATGGTCCCAGACCAGGAAGAAGATAACCTCGAGCGGACCGCTTTGTAGCAGTAAAATGACTTATTTAAATACATTATTGACAGCTAATTGATTGCCTTTTCTTTGTTCTTTCCCGAGTGAAGTGACTCACACTAAGTCCCTCCGCGGCCCCTTACTTAGTCAGATTAATCTCCTTCCTTTTTTGAGAGAATCGTGGTAAGGGCTGAAGATCGAGTTCATGCTTTTGGGCTTGTGTAAGGATTTCCCTATCGGTTAGTCGGAGAAGGGGCAATTGACTTCCTCCCTTCATTCTTCTATTCAAGTGGGAGGAAAAAGACTTTCACGCTTTATGGTCTGAATTCAACGGATCTCAAATTATCCATTTCTGAGCTTCAAGCCTTGCAAGCTTTCGAAGTCTTGCATTCATTTCTGTCTCATTTTCAGGTAGAGTGTACCTGGCCCCTATAGGAACCCCCTGATCTGATGGGGGGAATTCCTATGAAAGAGGCTCACTTGGAAGGAGCGATATCTAGCAAGTCTTCCGTGAGTGAATGGTCTCATCCAGTTCACGAGTCAATCCTATCAGCCGCTCAGCCTGCCTAATACTTAAGGACTGAGTTTCCTTTCTTCCTTCCTCAGGTCATGTGTAATAGCCGGAGGGCAGAATTCGTATCTGTCTGTCTGCAGTCCGTATGTAGGTATGTCCAGCGGTCCAGCCAGCGTAGGCTACTCTTTTTCTGTTAGTCCATCCAGTCGTCGGTCAGTTGATAGTTTGATCGAGGGCATGAAGGCTAAGGTACCCTCCTAAACTGAGATTTCAATCTCTAAAGTGTTTTCAAAGCCTTTTTGGCTTCAAGGATGTCCCGTCTAGTGGGAGAAGTGGTCCAAAGCAAGAGTCTTTCGGGTCTATACCCATAGCCCTTCTTTTGGTACAGTGCAAGAGTCCCGGGCGGAATTCCTTTCTATCTATCATCCCGTACTCTCATTCCAACTTCTCTTAGTCAGTCTTTTATTTGATTCTGTCTTATCTTTGTTAGGATTGGTTGCCTTTTCCCTTTCGTCTGTCGTTTATCCTTCATTTGGTAAGTAGATCGGGCCTATCTTCTTTCAGATCGCATTGTGCTTTCTTTCTAGGTTCAGCCTTTTCTAATTCCCCTAGGGCTTTTCTTAAGTTAAGTCCCGTAGTCGTCCTATCTGTTCATTCCGTCTAATAAGTGTTGGAATCTTTCGCAGCTTTCCCTTACGTAAGCATTTTCTTCCGTCTTAGTTTCTTAGCCAGCCCCGCCCCCACAAGGGTAGAATTCCTCTCAAACCTTTCATCCTGTCTTTCTGTCTTTGTATTTTTATCTATCTTTTTTTTTAGTGTTGTCAGCCTTGGAAGTAGTCGAATCGGTACATCTCTTTGCCGGATCTTAGTGTTTTAGTAAGGTCTTCCTTCTTTCTTTTAAAAGGCGGGAAAACCACTTGAGGGCGGAATTGCCTTGTTGGTTGAGTTATCTCCTTCTTAAGTGTTGGATCGGGAAGTCTTTGACTAAGTTCCTCCGTATATGACACATTCGTCTAGTCGTATTAATCCTCGTGTAACTGGCTCCTACCCCGAAGTGAATCACTCCTCCTTTCGGTTTTTGCGAGGGTTCCATCTGTCGGCTAAAGGTCCATTGCTTTACTAAAGTGAATATTGGAATCTTCCTTGATGTAAAATAGCGCTTAGTCATATCAGGGGCAATCTTCTATTAAATTACCTTTGCCGCTAGGGGTCTGGAAAAAGACCCGTAAATTCCCCCGCTTTCAGAGATTCCAACTCCTAAAGGAAGAAGTTCCCCTTCTCAGTATCAGAATAAGGGACTAACGGAAAAACCAGTTCTTCGCTATACGAAAAAAAGGGATTGGACTACTTAAGACTGGAAGGCTGGCAAAGGAAATGGCCCTTAGCCGGCTTCGACCACTGGAAAGAGAGGAAGGATCGGGAATGCTTCCAAAAAAGGAAAGAAAGCTAGAATAAGATGACGATCGCTCGTGCACGATCAATAATGGTATACACTTCACTACCTGAAAGAGAAAGCCAGTACTGGATGCAAGAGAGCAGGGAAACTAAATAAAGACAAAGAAAGGTAACTTAGCCCATTAGAAGGCTAGCCTAATAGTTTACATCGCTCCTGCAAGAAAAAGAGGGACTTGAGACGGGAGGTCAGCAGTTAGACTCAGCTTAGCAAAAAGCGGTGAACCCGCCTAAGACCATACCGAAATGGTGATAGACCCAAAACCCCCTTCTACAACAACTCAACAAAAAGAAAATGCACGTTAGCCATAGGCCAATGGGATCAGTCATCCTCGTCGTCCTCATCATCATCGTCAGCTCCAGCCCTGGGTCCCACAACTGGCTACACCCGAAAGGAAGCATCGATCTCTCTAGGAATCACTCTCAGTCTCAAAGGAAGACAAGTCATCTGCGGTAAATAGTAGAACGAACTCACTATCTGAGCCCTCAGCGCCTGGATCTCCTGCTGCTGACTGGCTATCAACTCCTGCATCCGAGACAGCTCTGTCCTGGTGATCAAAACCTGATCGGAGCCTATGTGCCATTCCCGCACGAAACAAGCAACGGAAACCTCTTCTTCTGCCAGGTCTGCCAAATCAGATAAGGGAAAAAGAGGAGAATCAATTTCCCGATCAGAGAAACCTCTGAGCTGTCAGACTCAGCTGAGAGCTGTGAAGGTTGTGTGAAAGAAAGGATTCCGTCGGACGGAGGAGGACCGGCTAGCGAGCTTAATGACTAGCAGCTTTCCTATCTTTTGTTTGCAATGGTCAGGCTAGCTACGGCAAAGTCTAATAAAGAGGACTGACTCCTTCTATTTGTAAGCAGTTCCCCCTTCTAGTGGTTCAATAGCCTGCCACCTGACGACGGTTCGTGTTTGTAAAGAGAGAAAGAGACTGCAAGGGCTAAGGGAAGGCTATGGGATAAGAGACGGCTATTCAGGAGAGTGGAATGAGGAATGCACGGATCCCGGGTGGACTTCATAGCTCGGTCACTCCGATTGTCTTACGGATTCTGTTCCCTAGTAAACTCTTCTCTGAAAGTACTTTTTCCTTTCCCTGCTGCTTCGTACCCGATGCCGGCTCTATGAAGGGGTCCTTTTTTTATATGATGCCTCCTACTCAGCGTCAGCGGTGATGCATGCCTCAGAGTTATACTTTTGATCATCCGCCGCATCAGCAGTATCACTTACAACATCATAGGAACGAGGCAATTTTGATTTGCTTATGTGATGAAAGAAACTTCGATCCTCTAGCTCTAGAACAGTTGTTGAATAGTTAATAGAATCTTGAACTCATTTACGAGGAGTGCTATAAAGAGCAAGCTAAAACCAGCCTGCCTTAATAATAGAATAACGGAAAGAATCAAACTCTTATATTCCGGGTGAACCATGCAAAGATGAACTATTTCCCCTTTCCATTTCTTTCTTGGAAGGAGAAGTCCGTTCACTCCGACAAGACAATCAAGGTCCCAAGCGCCTGGGTGACATCGGAGTGACGTCGTGAAGTGGTTTCCGAAGTCTGGATTGCTTTTCTTCCCCTTCGTCGGTTCAATTCAACTAAACAGATGAGAATATGAATTGTCTTTTCAAAGAAAACAAGAAGATGCGTAATCGGATGATGAATAAAGGAACCTGAACCGCTCTACAAGAAAGAAGAAGAAAAGAATCTTTGCAACATCCCGGGAAAATGAAACTTTGATCGTTCAGATCTCCATTTATAAGCTAAAAAAGTCACAAGTTTCATAAACCCCGTCTTTTTCGTTACAAGACCTTTTTCACTAAGAAAAGCAGATCTCAAAGTGAGAAGTTGCAAAAACCCCGTCTTTTTGATAGCAAAGCTATTTCCCTTCGAAAGAGTGAGATGAAAAGTCAAAACTTGCATCTCATATAGATGAGAAATGAAGGATTTTGCTGTCCATGAGAAAAGGAAGGACGGGAAAAGCCTCAACAGGGAGAGAACTGCACTACGTATAAGAGAAGCCCTAGTGGCGCGGGTGAAGAGTGAGTCGGGCGGTTCATACCTGGATGCTCGAGTAAGGGTAGAGAGCCTTGTGAACAGCAGCTGACACGGATCAGATGCCGTACGTGAGTACTAAGGTTCGACTCTTTAGTTATCTCTTTCTTTTTCGGTATGCCGCTCCAAAAGCAAGGAGTACGCTCAGCAGAGCAGACTTCAAATGCAGACACAACAATATGACTCGGAAAAAACACTTTTTTTTCTAGAGTGGTTAATCGAATAACGACTAAAAGCACAAGCGGATAGGCACTCCAACTTATTGAAATCGAAGGACAAGAAGAAGGAATTTCTTTCCCTAAACGAAATAGGCTTTCTTTGTCTATTGATGAGTTGTAGGGTTTCCCTCACTAGATGAAACTACTGAGCGATGCCCGCAAACCCATCTGACGGGAAGGAGAAGCGGCCTCCCTTATCGAGATAGCAGGGACTTGAAGGGATGTGGGGACAATACAAAAATGGAGACTGAGCAGAAAGAGCTTCCAGACCTTTGAAACGTTTTGAATGACTCTCGAATTGCACCTTTTCGACGTAGGTGCGACGAATCTTTCAACTTTGGGACGACTCCCTGACCTTTGCTTGGGTTGGTCGATTCCTACTGACTTTGACCTGACACCTTCCTGTGACTTGACACCTTAACCAAACCAGTCCTCCTGCCTTTCATGCTACTCCTTCTTACCATCTTTGAGTCATTTCCGCGTTCAGTGATATCCTTCGCCCTCCTCACGGCTTTCTATATCTCCCCCCCAATAACCCAGGATAATTGGGATTCCTGGAATTCCTGCTCCCTTTTCTCTGTCTTTCTTTCTTTGCCTGCCGTCCCCCTACTCTTTGCTTCCTTGCGTTTACTATACTTTGATAAAGAAAGGGAATGCTACCAGACTGATACAGGATAGGAAGATCTATTTCTAAAGGAATCGGTATTCGTGGGGGGATTGCCTGCCTATCTCTTATGGCTTCGCCTGCCTTTCACTCCTCTTCTCTTAATCTAATATATTCTACTGAGATAGCTACCTTTCTCCGAGCTCCGGTACGAGCGTAACAGCTTTGTTTTATCCTTTCCTCTTTGTGAGAGCTAGATCTGACTACGGGCGGTTCAGGAGCAAGCTACCCGAGGCACGTAGCTACTTTAGGGTTAGAACAATAAGGAATGAATTCTAACCAATTAGATCTATCAAGCCGTAGTCTTCCTGTAACTAGGCGATGAGAAGTCTTCAATCCGCCATTCCTTCGACCAAGAGGTAGAACTTCATTCCTCAGAGCAAGAATCAGTAATAACATCAGCAAGAAGATCTGCTCAAGGAACTGTTCTTCTTGAACTCGGAAGTGGATTCGTACTTTCGGGAAGTAGATTATGATGCAGAAGATTCGGAATTGATTGCAGATATCTCTTAGGCTTTCACTCATAGCGCGCTACCACTCGGTTCTTGACTAGATGCTCTAACTCAGGCTCACTCCTAGGCAACGCTCTAGTCTCTCATTCTAAGTGAGAGACTGAGCCATAACAGCACGGCAGGCACTAGCAGCAAGAGTCCAGGCATAACAGCAGGAGATCCGAACTCTCACTTCGAACTCGAGAACTCACTCGGGCACTCCCATTGCAGGAGAAGACATGCTCAAAGTCCCATTAGTTTCACTCCTTCGATCTGTCTTTAAACTGAGCACGAGGCCCGGGGTAGCTTGCTTACTCTCTTAGAAACCTTTCCCGTTGCGGAACTGGCTTAATTCGCTGTAGATGCCCTTCTTGAAGCATCAATCCTACTTTTCTTTTCGGGTCTGCCCCTATTTGCATGCCCCATCATCTCTTTGAGGGTATGTGAGGAAGCCCCTTTTTCAACAAGTCTAGGATCTTCTTGTCTTGGTTTTAGCTTCCCTGCTATCTTCATTAACTTCCCTTGTTCTGACTCCTTGGCTTGAGGTCTCCTCATGGTGTCCTTCCCCTTGAAGAACGTCTGGCTCTTCACGATCTGGAATAAGCTCCGTTCCTTGGTGTGTAGCAACGCTAGCGAAGGTCCAAGTGGAAATGACAGAAAATCCACTGACGCTTACTCTTCTATAAGGGAGGCGAGGAAAATCTCAGCCTAGAGCAGTCTTTGTTCCATGTAGTTTCAGGCTCCGGCATGGATTTCGTCTCTTCTTTTGTTGCGGATGATCGAAGCCTAGCCTAGGAGGATGACTGTGTAGAGGGCTAAGAGGACTAAAGCATGGCGTAGGCAGCGGAATACCCGACTAAGAAAACCGCTGTTCAAGCTATCTCACCCGGTACGAGACCAGAGGAAACTGAAACGGCAATTGGTAGCCCAAAGACCAGCCTTAGAATTGGCTTTTTTGGGATTTACTTATTAGATAAGGATCGGCGCTAACTCTGAATCAGAAGAATCAGAGGTGTAACCAGGGAATTTATATTATTGACTTTAATTCCACTTAAGGACCAAGACAAGCGGAGGGAACCCCAGATCCTGCTGAGGCAGAGGAAGAGGAATAGATCTCCGGCGAGCTTCCTCGATAAAGAAAGGAAAGCTGTTAGACCTCTCAGCAGTGATGGCCCCAAGTCAACCAAGAAGGTCATCCCCGTGCCGTTCTTATTTCTAAGAAGGTCTTGGAGCTGCGGTTAGCGCGCTGGTTTGATAGGATGCCTTTTAAGCTGTCCGACTTCACTTCCCGAGATATAGATTGTTTCACGAGCTTGAATGAGCGTTCATTCATCTTTTATTATATTTCAACGTTGTCTTTCTCGACAGTCTGTCTTTTGGGAGCGGGGTGTAACTGCTGCTAAGGCCTCGCCGTTTGAGAGGACCACGCCTGTCTGTCTCGCCTGTCTGTCTCGTGATGGTATGGTCCTCGTCTGTTGAGTTCATGTATGCACGAGAATACGAAACAACACTTAACTTAATGAAAGTGAACGTTGGAAGTTCCTCGTTCGTACTCAATCAGTAGATCAATGATTCGAATGCGCATCCCTATCCAGTCAATAAAGAAAGATTAGGTGAAACTTCAGCCCATTATTCAATTAGAACATGCTCCTCCTCATCGGAATTGAACCGATGACTTACGCCTTACCTTTACTTAGGGGCCTGACTCTTGTCTTTGAAGCGCATTAGTAAGTACGAAGAAGGAAGGAGGAAAAAGGAAAAGATAGAAGAGAGAGACTTGCCCTAGATGACCGACCGAGCAATTGGACTTGCGAGGGAGGCTAAACTAAGTAACCCTCTGTAAGCTGGTCGACGCTGTGTTCAATCGCAACTACTATAGCCAGCCATGGAAAAGGACCTGCGTAGAGTTCATTCTAGCGACGGAGGCAGGGAAGGCAAAGGATCGCCTATAACCTTCTTACCTTACTATACGATAAAAGAAAGATATGAAATAGGGGAAATTGAAGCTACCAGAAGAACTCATACCGAGCCATCATTCCTCAATCTTGCGAAGAGAGAGGAAGTGAAGAGGAGTGCAGTCGACCCGATCAAAATCAAAGCCATTATGGAGATGCCTCCTCCGAAGAACCTACGAGAATGGAAGGGTTCCAAACCTTGCATATATCCGACGATTTCTTTCTCATATATCTTTACGATGCCGGCCCTTGTCTAATAGGGGAAAGGACTACCCTTCGAATAGGATAAAGCATGTCAGAACGCTTTTGAAGACATCAAGGAGTATCTGTTAAATCCCCCAGTCTTAGGGGCTCCAGTCAAAGGACGTCCTCTGATCCTCTACACAGCAGCTCTCCCTGGTTCGCTAGGAGCTCTTCTTGCACAACACAATGATGAAGGAAAGGAAGTTGCTCTCTACTATCTAAGTCGTACCCTGGTGGGCGCAGAGTTGAATTACTCAAAGATAGATAAGATATGCCTGGCATTGGTCTTTGCAGTACAAAAGCTCAGACACTATCTCCTGGAACATCCACTTCAATTGATTCTACTTCATCTCCCCCAGGCACCCCTTTCTCTCCTTACCAGCCTGGACAAGACGGATGGGATGAAGGATAGCGGGCAAAGCAAGCAACACAACAGCAGGGGATTCATACGTAGCTGGGGAAGCAACCCAGGGATTCGCCCTATCCACCAACCAAGCAAAGCAAGCCAGCCAACAGCAACTGGATCAATCTTTGTTGCTGTTGGGGGCTTTCCCGGGGATGGGAGTCCTTCATATGAGGATTCACCTCTGAAACTCGAAAGGCAGTTCAATCGTCAAAAGTGGGAGCAAGATTCATTGCACTCACTATTATCTCTGCACATACAGATCTACTACGATCGAGAAATCCTCAGCAACTGCACCCACATACTCCTATAGAAAGATCCTTGCCAACAAGCATCCGTTTCCTTTTTGTTTGAGTAGAGGGTAGAGAGACTATTTCACCAATCGAAGAAAGCGGCACTTTCGTGTAACATGTTATGGTCTCAACGCCGATTTCCTGTCCTGTCTTATCTTAATCTTACTGTTTCCTAACCGCTACGCGGAGAAGATAGAGTTGCGAAAAAGAAGTGAAGACGAAGTGAATCAAACAAAGTCAGTAGCGGACGAAAGAAGGGAATAGATCTAAGCGGGAGTGCTGTCTCAGCATCTCCTCGCCGCCGATTGATAGAAAGGAGGACTAGTATGAATAGAAAGATAGGCGGGATATAACTAAACCAGCACGCACGACTGGAATTGAATGAGCTTCTACTCCCAAGCCAAGCTGGAAAAGCAAGTCTTACTTAAACATCGATACATTACTGACCTGAGTAAGGACTGGATGGAGTAAGGTAGTCCCATTCCTTAAAGGAAGCAGCTCTCGACGAAAGAAAGAATGTGAATAGTCTGCTAGCGAGCTCTTCACATTCTTTCTTTCTAAGAGATTAGGTTGGTGTTCAGTGCAATAAAGCATTTTTTTAATAGCCGTAGATACGAGAATTGCCAGCTCACCAAATTGGCAGGGCGCGATCCTCCCGCCCCCTTATCGAAGTTACCTTCTTTTCTTTTTCTTTATCTCTCCTCTATGGAAAGAGGGGATGATACGTGGCGTGGTATACCTGATCGTTTGGTCAAGGAGACGTACGTAAGTCGACATAGCTCCATGTATATGTTCTTTGGAGCTAGAACCCATAAATCCAACGTTGAGGCAATGGACTGGCTTTGGCATGACTCCAGCCTTGTTCGACTCAGGTCAACACTTGGTTTGGTGACTCGTTTTGGATAAGACAACTCGCAGGAATGGCACCCAAAAGAGCAGGGACCAAGCCTTCCTATTAAATGCAGTTCAGGGGAGTGCCTTCTTCTAATCATGGCAGTGTGGAACTAAAACTAAGACTCCCAAAAAGGGTATGGAGTAGGCGAGGTATAGCCCGACTGCCCCAATCTTCCTCTCCTGAGGAAAGGCTAAGCCTAATACCTTGACTTGCCTCTGCTAGCTCTCTAAGCTTTCTCTCTATCTTCCTGTTGTTACCTGTAGGTTTAGATCAATATAGAAGAAATAATAACCAATTAGATCGATCAAGCCTGTAATTGTAATTAAAGGGTCTACATCCCCAAGAGCAGGAAAGAGGAATGAATCGTGATAGCCTTTACCGGGATATGGGAACTAAGCAAGGGATGCTAAACTCAAATAAAAAAGAATGCCAAAAAGAGCATTTGAATTTCCCACCATCTACCCAATCTCCCTATTCTGATAGCAGAGTAGTGTTAAAACCAACCAATAAGATAAGTATGGGCGATGACCTAGTCTTTCAACACAGTCAACAGACTCGGTTTAGCAGTCAAGTGACCAGTTCAGTCATAGGTATTCGTTCTTTGAGTCGGTTTAGTTACAATCTCAGTCCACGGTGCATACCGAGCACCATTAGTCTCACTATCTTTTCCCTTTCCTTTCATCTCTCTTCTAGAGCAAGATGGGGGATGGATGGGAGGAAATTTGCTTCTTCGCTAACCTTTGCGAAAGCTCTCTCTTCGCGCTCTTTATAATCTCTGCTCTCTTCGTCCTCGGCGTTAACTGCGGCGACAATACGTTCTTGTACCCGATTCTCAGAGGAATCTCGTCGTCGTCTTACCTCTGGAATGCCGTCGATCGGAGCCTCATTCCTGATCTCCTCGGTAAGCTTTTCTTCTCTCTCTGGGTTCCGTTTCTTTGATTTTCTCTGCTTTTGAAATGGATGGGTTCTTTGGATCTTCCCGATCGGCGGGACCGAGTCCGGTGATGGATGGAAAGAAGTCAATTTAAAGCACTAATTCTGTTCTTTGATCGGGGGTCTCATAGATCTTCTCGTTCGGGTGTAGGGCAATGCTCTTTCTTTGTTTGATCTCATTATAAAGTCCAGTTCAAGCTTGGGATGGCGGATCAGAGAAGATATCTTTGTTCTCGAGTTCTTGATTGTTGTAGTAGGCAATTTAATAGATCGGTCAGGCTGAAATGGCACTGGAGACCAGTAAAAACGACTAGACTTTGGGAGCAGGAGCAGGCAAGGGGGTTATAAGGCTATTGTTTAGCAAGTGAAGTGAAAAAACCTCGAAATCAGAGCCTCACGTAGCAATCTCCTTGGTCTGCAATTCCGTCTTAGGAGCCACAACTGCAGATTCAGTCATTGGCGGAGCTCCATGTGAGGAGCCACAAAACTAAGAGAAAGAGGCAATGTTAATTGACTATATTCATAGCCCTTTATTTTATATTCTATTTTTATCGAAAAAGCATATGTTGATCCGCCCTGCATCAATCCTTACGATTGTTCTATGACTCTCTCCGTTCGAAGGTTTGATTCCAATTCTTTTTATGCCATCGCCGTAAGAGATCTTGTTGTGTCGGGTTCCAATGCCGATTGAGAGACAGAAGAGTAAGTTCATGAACCGTTCATCAAGCGAGAGCCCGCAGACAGGAAATGAAATATTGTCAATCACCGCGTAACGTAAATAGTAGAGGTACGACGGGCATGCTTCCTTCAAAGACTGGCAGATCGATCAAAAATCAAGAATCTTCTTGTGTCTGCTCTCTGAAGTTTAAACCACCACGGCAGACTGTTCCCCATTAATTGAGTAGATCGCGTCACGCCACTCGTTCTTTCTTCACCGCCACGCAAGGAGTCCCATTCTGCAAGGATAGTTGTGGTTAGAATCACAAGCACATAATGTAGCTAAAATCACGAGTATAATCATAGCTAAAAAGGCTCGCCCTTCTGTTGGAGCAGCTGCTCTCCGAGTCGCGGAGATATCGTATTTCTGAATAGTTACCTCGTTCCATTCACCACAGGGCATCCGTCTTCCTAACATCATCAGTCTTGTCCCTCCGAAACCTTGCTCTATCAAAACCATTGCTAGAAGAGTCGATCACTAAACCCTTACATAACCATAACATAGGTGGCTTAATAACCTTTGCATAGAGCCGCACTTGAAAGAAAGGATACATCTGAGCTGATTGAATTGAAATTCTTGTGCGTATCGCGATGCTCCTTGCTTTTGCCGTGGAAAGGGCTTCGTCTTGGCTTTGTCTGGTAAGTTGCGATGGCTTCAGGACACATTCTTTCGAAGAAAATGACATGGATAACTAGAGAACCATTACAATAGGAAATAACAGATCTATTCACTTAAGTTGAAAAAGCTGCTTCATGGATATCTACCTAGGGAAGGTCGAAAGCGGAAGGAAGTAGAAAAGAAATAAGATCGTGCTTCGTTTACTACACCGGCAATAGGATCGTCTCGTCGAGTATGAAATGAATAGTAGCAACCAACGATGTGAAAGCGTCCGTTAACTAATAGGTATAGGTAGGTGTAATATGTTATAGCTGGCAGCTCCGGAGCTGTAGCAAAAGGCTTATTGCTTATCAAATAAAGTGATTGAACTATCTTACTTGGGCGGATGGGTAGAAAGAGGCGACTTACGACACCTCTGTTAAGGGAGAAACTTTCCTATGTAGATGTTGCACATCAGAAGAATCCGAGCGCTTGCTAGTAGTTTAATTGGCACGTTTTAGACATCAGAACAAGAAATCTCGTGATTGATGGTTGGTCTTTCTCTCGAGAAAAGGCAATGCATAGACTGTGGTACTAGTCAAGCATGAAAAATGCAATCGTTATAAAGTGGCTCTGAACGATTCAGATTGTGTTGACCGTATAAGGAATAAGAAAGTCAAGAAAGAAGACTAAGCTAGTCCGCTTGTGTATGTTTATGTCAGTCCCTTGATCTATCATGAATCGCGAATGAAGATGTACCCCGGTAATGGAAGAGCCGCCCTTCTCTTTCTTTTAGTTCCGACAGCTCTAGAAGAGGGGCTTGGGTTTAATTTAATTCGAGGTAGTTGGGACAAATCTAGATTGAGCCTCAGTTCCTTTTTTGTCTCTCAAAATGGCATACATAAAGTGTCTGTCATGGCTAAACAGAAAAAGGAGAGAGAGTGCTTCTATCATCACATCATTAGCAAGAAATGGGCGTTGGAACAAGTCTTCCTTGAATTCTCAGTTAGAGCATCCTCCTTTTCTGCAACAGCGAGAAAGCAAGCTTTAAGGGTGAATTCGCCTTGGCGAACTTTTAAAAGACATAAAATACATCTCGATGAAAATAGTTCCGTCTTAGGTTGTACCTTATATGGGCTAGTCTGTCACTACCAAAGTTATAGTCAAGATTGGGCGGAGGATCAAAGATCCCCATTTTGGGTTCGAACATTGTTCCATCTTAGGTGGGTATAGAAGGATGATGAAGAAAAACTCTCAATTCTGGTTCGAGGCTATGCAGCTTCTAAGCTCTCCTCACTTTCACGGCAAGAAGGCCATAGCAGCGTTTGGGGCTGCAGGATCTTTAAAGTAGGTTCGACCGCATGCTACAGAGGAACGACAGACGGATCAGAGCAACGGATAAGCAGACGGGCGGGGCCCTTCAATCTATACTATAGATTTAATAGCACTACCAACAAAGAAGCCGCTGGGAACCATTAATATGAAAGAAAAAAGATTGAGATCTGATTCACCTAGAAAAAGAAAGGTCGATGCAATTGAGAAAATCCAAAGCAGACAATGAATCCAGAGGAGGTCAAAGATCTCCGAAACACTTGTTCAGTGATTCGGCTCCGGATGGAATCTTCGCATATTTCTCTTAATAAGTCAGTGGTTCGGATGGAAATAATACGGAAACCGCTTCCAAAGACTCAGCGATAGGGTAGGGCGTAGTGACTACTCAAAGCTTCGGAGGAAGCATGGTGTTAAACGAGGTTAGAAGCGGGTTCTTTGCTTCATATTCATTCAGTCATCGCCCACTTCGTATTCTTTATGGTTGAGTTTGTTCAACCTTCTTAGAATGTGGAGGCACTCCGGGGTATCCCAATTAGAAAAGATGTTTATTCACTTTTAGCTTGTAAAGCCGGCTTCTTTCATAGCTGGATCCTAGGTTGCAACTTTAGAGAAAGACTTTATTCTGTAATAGGAGGAGACCACCCCTTTTTCCATTTGCAGATCAAAAAGAAGATGATCGGGGTTCGATAGCATTACCATTTATACAGACCACCAAAAGATAGTATAGAAGGGAGATCCTCCTTACGAAGAAAAAGAAAATGAGACATTTTTTCCAGCTAGGAATGAACTGTCAATCCAAGCTAGCTCAGGTCGTAATAGCCAGTTCAGCCAGTTCGGTACGAGATATTCAGGTGTGAGCGCTGCGCTAAGGTAGCTTGCTTGCGATCAACCAAATCGAGAGAGAAGTAGGTAGTTGACCAGGGTTCCAAACCTTAGATTCGACCGGTGGGTGAGGGAAAGATGAAAGAAATTGAGACGCATATGGGAGAGGTAGCTCTTCCTTTTACCATTAATATTTCAGCGGATGATACACCATAAGAAGAGGGGTAGTGAACTACTCATGGTGCAATTTATAATACACTTTGTGTTTTTTTAATGATGGGAAAGAAGGCTCCAGGTCTCAGTTCTTAGAAAAGTGCTTTTTGAGAGTTCCACCGTGATAGATATAGTTTATGACTCGGCCATAGGCGGAAAAGCGGGTTAAAGGAGATCATGTTACGTATTCGAATGTTGGGGGGTAGGGTCGTCGTACCTACTATGAATAGAGAACACTTTCCCCATTGCACTCACTAGCAGCCCAGGTCTTTCCATTCCTAATGTGGATGTTGTGGAATTATCTACTGGTTTTCGTCCACTTACCGTTGACCTCGCCTCCCACTACAGCAGTAGCGCTGGCATGTAATAAGTTTCTGATCCAACTTCTCCTAATGGGAGGCATTCCGATACCATAGCATGAACCGAAAAGCAAACTCTTCCTCTCGCTAGCATAGACCACTTGCTTCAAAGCTCAAGGTTCTTCTATATAAAATCTATAAAAAGGTAGGCTCTTTCACTCTAAGCGAGTCGGGATACATTTGCGTTAGGGCTGACTCTATACCTGTGCGAAGGTCTACCTCCCTCCCTTCCTGTGCTTATTATCAGAAGGACTCGGGAAGTCTAACCTTTCGCTCCAGTACGGAACAGAATCATGAGAGGGCTATAAAGCTTTCTGATCTTCCCGAATTCACTCGGAATCAAGCATAGGCCAATCTTGGAGTTCCAACATTGAAAATCTCTTCTGGACGAGCGCCAAACTCCGCCAACCACAAAAAACCTTTAGGCTAGATCCAGAATGCTGCGATTGTATCGTGGCAGCTTACTTTAGGAAAACTCAACACTCAGGAATGTCTCAGTCCCAAAAGGCCTGGCAATTATCACCACGAAAGATAGACTAAATTCATTAACTTACTTAGAAAGAGCTAAGATATCCCACTTGGGAAGGGAAAGCCATAAGGACCATAAAACGAAATCTTCGGCTAAGCTCCTCTTTAGATAGGGCAACTCTAAGTCAACTCGGTCATCAAAATCATCATAGGAATCAAGAGGAAAACCTCTGTCTTACGCAGGCAGGGTATTCCATTTCATTAGATACCCTTTGAAAAAGAATTTCAGTCTCACATGTTAGGTCCAAGCTGCCCAAAGCACTGATTCCCAAAGAGGGCACGCCCCGTTTAGTATCAACCGGACAATCCTTCTAGAACTACAGCAACAATTGGACCCGGCTTCGGAAGGGCTCAGAAATTCCTCAAAAATAGATTATCTAGATAAGGTTTCCAGCCCATCGGAAAAAACCCCTCTTAAAGAACAGCCGAGAGATCCACCAATAAGACAAACCTCACCTGGAATTATACATAAAATATGATCTTCAAACTGAAAGCCTTGATCTACGTTCTGTGCAATTCACCCTTCAGACCTATCAAAACAAATCACCAGCAACCGGCTCGTGGAACTCATTCTCTAGATCACATAAGAACCGGCTCAGATAGCATCAAAACTTGATCCACACCGAGGAAATCATATACCTGAAGCGCTGAATAAAAAGAAAGCAAACGGATAAACGAATACAAAAGAAACCAATGAGGGACCCTAGCAAGAGAAGAAAGGAAAGCACTGTGATTAGTTCATCTGACTTCCTCCCGGTATGTTCAGCTTCGGTCCTCACTCTTCAAAGAAAGATTGAGACTTTTGAAAGAACTCAACCGATTTGATCAGAGACGCTTGTACGCCGATTCCTCTATTTATAGATTTGGATTCTATACTGTAAGTGAAAGACTCTCTATTGAGTTAGTAAGGATAGGATTAGTAGCTAAACTCCCTAAAGGCACTCTAAGCTCTCTAGCCGCAGCAGCTTATCCGAACCTGCATTTCGAATAAAGCAAGGGGACTCCGCACTGCCTGCCTCTATTAGACAAGAAAGGAAAGCTACCACCTACCCCTCACTTGAAGCCCCCAGAAATTCTTGGATTTCTCGCAATATGATTAACCTATCTTATCTGAATCCCTCCAGGCAAATCTTGTGGGGATACGATCCCAAGGCACGATGCGAATACCATTCAGGGATGGTAGGCCACGGAACTGATCATTGTCCGCAGTTAAGGCACCGTGTCCAAGACCTTCTCGATCAAAAATGACTAATTGTTCGAAAGAACAAGCTTCACATGCAGGTAATTCAGAGAGGTGAGAGCAGCAAAGGCACTCCTTCCGTAAACATGGTTGACATGCACCCAAAAGGGTTCGACCCATCCCAGCTCGACCGATTGCAACGGATACTTCAATCGAAAGAACTTCGCTAGCTTATGAGGAATAAGAATAGGAATCTTGAGGCTGCGCCAAACAAAAAAAAGAGGGGGGGATTCTGTCGAACTGATTGAGGAAGGGCGGGAATGAATGGACTGATTGATTGCCCCAGCTCAAAAGGCAAGGAAGAAGAGAAAGTGACTCCCCGAGAGAGAGTAGCACCCGGTCCGAGAGAGAAGAACAACAGTCTCTCTTAGACAAGACAATTAGTAAGGCAGCGCTCTTCTAGTAGCAACCTCTCCTTAGGTCTGAGACCTCGTTGAATAAATCAACTAATAAGAAAGAAGAGTCTTCGCCTTCGCTTTGTAGAATCTTCCTGGTCTAAGTCCGAAAGATTCTTTTTGTGAAGTCTACCTGAATACAAGATCGGAAAGTTTGCTTACAAAAGCAGTTCTTGAAGAAGAGAGGTTCTGACTAGACAAAGAGTCAGAATTGAACCAACGACTGATTTTTGTTCACAATCGGTTGTCAGCAAAGAAGATGGTCTTCGTTGGCTAGCTGCTTGAAGCTTCCTCTTCTTCAGTTGCTTTCCCTTGCTTGACTGCATTGAGAGAGGACTTGATTAGACCAACTTCCCATGATCGTGCAATCGAGAGAGTGAACGGAGAGAGACCTCTGGGGCCAGTCAAGTAGGAGGTTTCAGAGTGGACTCCGCCTTTTGAGCCCCCCTTTTCCCTTCTCTCTTTCAGAAAGCCAAGCCCTTTCCATCCTTTTCTACTGTCACCAAAGTAGATCAACTAATATCATAGAGAAAGAGAGAGGAGCGCGTATAAAGAGATCAATGGAAAGCGCATTCC
>JAKSEO010000015.1:67500-90000 GCA_025413875.1 Rhododendron molle | reverse complement strand
TGTTATGGTACGCCGGGGATAACAGGCTGATGCCGCCCAGCATGATGGCGCGCAGTGTACTAGTGAAGCCAGTTAGCGGGAAACCGCCTTGTCGCATAAGTAGCGACCTGCACGAATGGTGTAGTTAGGAAGCTCGATATCGATATAGCCCATCTAGTCTTTATTTAGTATGCTCTTGGACTTTTGTCCCAAATTGACTTAGTAGCTGAAGGTAGGGTTCTTCGCCGCTTTGGGTTCCTGTTCGCGCGGCCTGGGCGACCAGCCCGGTTTTTTTCCCGTTAAGCAATTGTTGTCCTTAGCAAACTGATTAACACTTTAGCTGTCCTATCTGGAACGAGAGCATCGTTGCTTAACGTATCAAGAGAGCTACAATAGAATACTTCAGCATATTTCGTTTGTCTTTCCCTCTCTTTTCCTCTGTGGTCCTGCTTAACTTGCTTACAAAGGAAAGGGGCTCCAACAGCGCCGCGGGAAAAGGAAAGAACTGTGTGTTGCTTCTTGGTATGATGGCCGGTCATAGTTTAGTAAAGATTTTATGGAATGCTCATGACTCGGCGGGAGTAGTGACCCCGCTGCATGTTATGACCGTAAGGCAAGGCCATACGCCCGTTTGGCTCCTCGCGGAGTATAGCTCACATCCAAACATCTGATTGGGGAACGGGGCAACGCCCATGAAGCTCCGGCGGAAAGGTAAGGCCTGCCAGGCCGTATGCCCATGGGTGCAGGATTCTTCGAAAAAGCGCGGGCTGACTCGGAGACCTGGGACCTTGGCTTAGCAACGAATGAAGGGAAGCTCTTCGAGCTTTCTCCGCCAGCGGCTTATGTAGTGGTCGGCCTTGCTCGCTAAGTTTCGCTTCCCTCCCCCCTTCCCTTATTAAGTGGAAGGTCTTCACTTAGTAGTCGGCATTCTATAAGCGACTTGTCGAGTCTACGAAGCTTTGCTTCTTGTAGTCGGCCCGTAATGCCTCCCTTCATTTGCTTGCCTCCTTCTAGCTCAGAATGCCGACTACAAGACTACGACTACAGAGGCATTCTGGTGGGAAGGCCGACCACTACACGGCTCTATACCAAGTCATGAGCGATAGCGAAGCCAAGCTGCCGCCTATAGGCGAAGGGAAGAAAGCCCGACGAAGGCCTATGCTACAGTAAAAAAGAAAGTACGTTAAGGTTAGGAAGTCACTTAGCCGTCTACAAAGAGAAAGGTGTCGGTACGAAGTCACGTCAGGTGTGGATATAGACTAGGCTATAAGGAACGGAGTCTTAAACTATGGACCGAGACTACACTAAGGAACAAGGAAGCTTGACTGAGCAAAGAAGTCAAGGAACGAAGCAGCTTCTCTAATAGCCCCGTTGAATAGGAGGACGAAGGCTTTTTGAAAAAGTGTTTTTTTTCTATTTAGAGAGAGGGGGCTTCAAGTTCTTAGGAAGAGCCGTACGAGGCAGCTCACGTACGGTTCGGGAGCCGAGCCCCAGCACAGGGGCTTAGGTCAACACTTATATAATAGCCAGTCATCAATTGGAAGCGGGCAAGATGGTGATGAATTGCGATTGGTCTAAACCTTCGACCAGCGACTTATTGCGACCCGCCCAGAATGCCCATACATACTAAGACCTTGTTCACACAGCGAAGAAAGGCCGAGTGGAAGGGGGCAGTCAGCTGGCTGCTTCTTGGCCACGCCCCCCTGCAACTAGATACTACATACTTGATCTAAATTCTCAAATAGGAAATTGCATACAATTATCCGATATACGTATAGGAACATGGGTACATGATATTGAATGTCATCCAGGTCAAGGCGCAAAGCTGGCTCGAGCCGCAGGAACTTTTGCTAAAATAATGAAGGAACCAGCACCCCCTACACTCTCTCTTAGGCTTGTGCGGCTACCTTCGGGTGTTGAAAAAGTCATTGATTCCCGATGCCGAGCTACTATTGGTATAGTTTCCAATCCCAATCATGGTGCACGTAAGCAACGAAAAGCTGGGCAAAGCCGGTGGTTAGGCAGACGCCCCATTGTTCGTGGTCTTGCAATGAATCCAGTGGATGATCCTCATGGAGGAGGTGAGGGGCGCACGAAAGGAGGTAGACCTTCGGTGTCACCTTGGGGGAAGCCCACCAAAGCTGGATTTCGGGCCGGAGTGGGGAAAGGCAGAAATGAGTTCATGCCATGACGATCTATATGGAAGGGCAGTTTTCTTGATGCATTCCTGTTGAGAATGAAGAAGAAGAGTTCTTTTGAACAGGAAAATTTGGTCACGTAGATCTTCTATTTCGCCGGAATTCGTTGATTGCTCCGTACGAATTTACAATGGAAAAACTCCTGTTCGTTGTAAGATCACTGAAGGGGTCAACAATTTGGAGAGTTTGCTTTTACACGGAAACGAAGACCTTCGAGAACAAATATTGGACTGGGCAGAAAAAGGGGGAAAAAGTCAAGTCTAAGCGCATATGGCACGAAAAGGAAATCCGATTTCGGTAAGACTTGATCTGAATCGTAGTTCAGATTCAAGTCGGTTCAGTGAGGGCGACCGCGAAAGTCACCGAATTAAGCAGTCTTTTCCTTCCGTTTTTCCCATATTCAAAAAAGGCGTGGGAGGACGTTGCAGATGTCCAGGGCGGACACGACTTCTTCTAAGGCTAGAAGACCACTGGAAGACACCCGGGACCAGAGCATGTCGTGAAAGAAGCACACTGGGCGGGCGTGCTTCGACCGTGTCTCCGGGGCATAGTTGAATGTAGATATCATGAACGCGAGGTGCAGTATACCAGGCCGAGAAACCCGGGCAACCACTCCCCTATGTGCCAATCGCTAGCGCATCCAGGGCCCCGGCGCCCAGCTCAGCTGGAGAGGCCTAGCCTGATCTGAGAAGTGCGTCTTCGGTTTGGATAGACTTCATTCAAGAACGCCGTCGCCCCTGGAATCAATAAGAAAACAAGTGCTAAGTTTCAGATCAGTGAATAAACCAAAACGAAAGAAGAGACGTTTCTCGCTCGGCGCCTAAAGCGAACTATGCTCCGCTTCAACAAATGAGAGTTTTCGGTGGAACCGGTGAACCACGCGAGCTGGTTAGATGCGTGGGACAGAGGGTTCGTAGTACCTGCTAGCGCAGCTATGCAGTGGAAGGGAAGGAGCCTAAATCGACCCCCGCCCGATCAAGTACCAGTTGCTTCGCGGGTAGGCCCACTTAGGTTAGGGGGCATGCCCCTCAGTTCTTACCAACCTCCGGTGTGTAATCGATATGTTGCTAGCTTCAACTCAGTCGAATAAGAATCATTGATTACCTCTGCTGTCCATTTATTATTCATTCAGGGCGCTCGGCCGGTGCTCCTTTCTCAAACCAGAACAACTATGAACGTTAGGGAAGATAAGGGAAGACCACCTGAGCGAACCGACCGAGGGGACTTGACTTATCCGAACCGAACCATAGCGGCTTAAAGCTAAGCCTATCACGAGCAGCGTCGCTGCTTGATCGGCAGGGAGGAGCATCTCAAAGTATGGGGCAAAAGATCAAGCGCTTTGACTTTGTCCCCCGGGATCCACCACAGGTTGGGTTTGAGAGCCGTGTGATGGGTGACTATCCAGCACGGTTCGGAGAGCACTTTTAGTCTGCGCTGGTGAATGCAAGCCCCCTATCAAGCAAGAAAGAAGCGGCTCTTCCCACGGCGGAGTCACCATTGACTCTATTTATTATTATGGGAAATTAGTGTATCAAGATGTCAATCTGAGATCTTATTTTGGTTCGATACGTCCACCTACGAGACTCACCTTTGGCTTTCGTCTCGGTAGGTGTATTATTCTACATTTTCCCAAAAGAACATTCATTCATTTCTTTCTTCCCCGTCGACCACGACGACTGAAACGACGCGCAAAATCCAGACCCGGAAAGAAGAAGGGCCGGCGGTGGGCATTTGGGGAAGTCGGGCCGATCGGGTGTCTTCATTCAAGCGACGGTACAGAAGAAGAACGAAACGAAGTGAGAGGCCGGGGGGCAGGGGAAAGAGTCGAGTCGATCAGGCTCGACGACCGGGAGAAGCAAAACGAAATCCGGATTTGGCCGAAAAAGAAGCAACGCTATGGATACCATGACCGATCACCATCGAGAAAGAAGAATCTTTCTAAATCACTTCGGGTCAGCGGGGCCTTCAAGCATCCGAAATACGCCGAAGTTGTAAATGACATAGCGTTCCTGATAGAAAATGACGAATCCTTCAGAAAAACGAAATTATTCAAGTTCTTTTTCCCAAAGAAGTCCCGCTCCGACGGCCCGACGAGTCATCTCCTTAAAAGGACCCTCCCTGCAGTGCGCCCCTCCTTGAATTATTTGATCATGCAATACTTATTGAATACAAAGAATCAAATGCATTTCGACCCCGTCGTAGTTCTCAATCATTTCGTGGCACCGGGCGTGACTGAACCATCTACGATGGGGGGAGCTAATGCACAGGAAATAAGCTTTGATAAGAGAATACGTTCTCGCATCGCTTTTTTTGTAGAAAGCTTGACCAGCGAGAAAAAGTGTTTGGCCGAAGCCAAAAAGAGGTTGACCCACTTCATTTGCCAAGCGAATGATCTTCGCTTCGCGGGAACAACAAAAACCACCATTTCGCTCTTTCCTTTCTTCGGTGCTACCTTTTTCTTTCCAAGGGATGGGGTTGGGGTGTATAATAACCTTTTTTTTGAGGATGCCCGGGAAAAACTCCTAGGTAAATTAAGGAGAAAATGTTGGAACCTCCTGGGTAAGGATAAGGTAATGGAATTGATAGAGAAATTCATAGACCTAGGTGGGATAGGAGAATTGATAAAGGGAATAGAGATGATGATAGATATCATACTGAGAAACAGAAGAATTCCGTACGGGTACAACTATTATTTGAACGAAGTGAAAAAAATGCGATCTTTGTTGTCTAATAGAACAAACACTAATACCTTAATTGAGTCGGTCAAGATCAAATCTGTTTATCAAAGTGCTTCTCTGATTGCTCAAGACATCTCTTTTCAACTGAGAAACAAAACAAGATCCTTTCGTTCCATTTTTCGTAAAATAGTGAAGGATATTCCATTAGTAATGAAAAAAGGGGTGGAGGGGATCCGTATATGTTGTTCAGGTCGATTAAAAGGTGCAGAAATAGCTAGAACGGAATGCGGAAAGTATGGAAAAACATCTTGTAATGTATTTCACCAGAAAATCGATTATGCTTCTGCGGAAGTATCTACTCGTTACGGAATCTTAGGCGTCAAAGTGTGGATTTCATATAGTCAAAAAAAAAAAGGACGTGCTATATCCGAAACGTACGAAATATAATAAATATCGTAAAGGCAGATGTAGTAGGGGTTGCAAACCGGACGGTACACAACTTGGTTTTGGAAGATATGGCATTCAAAGTTGTAGAGCGGGTCGTCTTTCATATCGAGCCATTGAAGCAGCGCGTCGGGCTATAATCGGACAATTCCATCGTGCTATGAGCGGACAATTCCGAAGAAATGGTAAGATATGGGTAAGAGTTTTTGCGGATCTCCCTATTACCGGGAAACCTACAGAAGTCAGAATGGGAAGAGGAAAAGGAAATCCTACGGGTTGGATTGCTCGTGTGTCCACGGGACAAATTCTATTTGAAATGGATGGTGTGAGTTTGTCAAATGCTCGACAAGCCGCTACATTAGCGGCGCATAAACTATCTTTGTCAACCAAGTTTGTTCAGTGGTCGTAACATAATTGGTTAGTGGGGGGTCGGGATTCAAAAGAATTGGGCGAAGTGTTTGTTCCTTAACGACCGAAATGGTTCACTATATGACAATGGAAGATATTAGGGAAGATTCGAAGTCAAAAAGCCCGATGATCTAGCCTCTCTTGCCACAACCTAATCTCGGAAAAATAGAACTAAGCGAAACTTCATACATTCTTAAAAGAAAGTGTTTTGACCTTAGTCTAAAACCGAGAAGTGTAGTGAGTCACGTCATGCTGGAGTAGGTCCGGTGGATCGAACCAGGGTAAAAAAAGTCACTCTTGAATAAGAGGAAATTCTCTGGTTCATTACCAGCAATGCGCGTTCGAATCGCGCGAGTGACTAGTGAGTCTTGTAACAAGATAGCCGTAGGAAAGAGAAAACTATGGCTAGATTTAATCCTGAACGATGGAAAGTGGAATTGTCTCTGTCGCCGTTCTCAGTTACAATTTTAAGGCATAGCTTACACTTTTTTATATAAGAGAAAAGCAATATCGATACCTGCGGAAGGGTTTAGATGTATAGTCCGTGTCCCACTCGATCGGTACCTTGCTTGTTACCCTTTCTGCAAGGGGGCTTACTGTTCCAGCTGTCCTGCCAGATTCTATAAACCTGGGATGACTTCGGAAGCCTATGATCAAAAGTGTTAGCTTCTATAATAGCAAAATCACTGAGGTATAGAAAGCAGACAAGTGAGTTAGCGGTCTTTCTGCATACAGGAAGAAGAGTGAATTATTTCCCTTACGGTCTGTACTCTCGGAACACTGAAAAGTATCAAATTAAAGAAGTTTAAAAGATTTCGATTTGACTCAGTTGAACGCTACTAAGAACCTAACAGATCATACTTTTCTCTTTCCTTGCAACGCTGTAGGGTTCACTGCATGGTGGTGACTAATGCCTGATCTGATCATGACGGCACAAAGCCTATCTTTATTGGATTCGGGTGCATTGTTGCATCAAAAGAGGCACTTATAGAAAGTGCATCGGGAATTTGAACAAGCGGAATCGAGCAGACCCGCTCAAGCTATTCGAACAAAAAGGATCCACAGAAGCAGAGGGTGGTGCACCACCTCTTAGCTTATCAACGCTTTGCTTTGCTTTCTGTCTTCCACTCCATTTGACAAGTGGTTAAGGTAATGGAATTTTGCATTCCAACCCAAGACGAACGAACTCGGCCTTGTGTAGGTTGAGATTTCTGGGTTTCTCTCATTTTAGGTTCAGGCGGGTCGCTTATTCACGAACAGAAGATTCAACTCAACCAAGAACTCTCTTTTCTGGTTGCCTCCAAAGTTTTCAGCTGGATAGCCGCGAATGGGCAAGACAATAACCCCTTTACCAGTTTGAAGGCCTATGAAGGAATGAATGTGTAAAGTCGAGAGTACGCCGTCTGGAAGCGGGGCCAACTCAACAATTCGAATGCGACTCTAGAGTCATGGAAAGACTTCTTTCTTCCCTATTTTGGACCTTAGCTCCATGGAACAATATGCTACTGCTGAAACATGGAAGAATGGAAATCTTAGATCAAAACACTATGTATGGATGGTATGAACTGCCTAAACAAGAATGATTGAACAGCTAACTTCAGATATTCACGACCAAGAAGTATTGGATTCTCTTTCGGATAGGCCCTGAAACGAGAAGGAAGGCTGGAATGCCAACAGGCGTCTATTATGGCCCACCCATTTGGCAGCTTTCTTTTGATGGAGCTTCGAATCAAAACGGGTATGGGATTGGTATCCTGCTGATAGCACCAGGCGAAGCACATATTCCGTTAGCATTCAAGCTCAACTTCGAGGTCACCAACAACGAAGCAGAATATGAAGCTTGCATTGCCGGGATGGAAGCGAATTGGGAGTAGAAAATGGTAAGTAATAGGTGACTCCGCCCTAGTGATCTCTCAGTCCACCGGAGAATGGAAGGTGAAGGAACAGAGGTTGAACCCATGATAAGCTCTTACTACTCATACCCACATTCATGCACGTCCCGAGGGAACAGAATCCGTTTGCAGATTCTCTAGCCACATTAGCATCTATGATCCCTGTTGGGGTGAAGTTTAGGCCACTATTGATTGAGCAAAGGGATCCGCCCAATTATCTGATGATAGCAGCAGTTGAGCCAGAGGATGAAGACATGGTACACTGATATCCAAGAGTATGTTGAGAATGGTCGTTACCCAGAAAGAGCCACAGAGAAGGATAAGAGAGCAATCCGCAGGCTGTCAGCACAATTTCTTATTTGTGGAGGGAAGTTGTATAGAAGGTCATACTACGGAACGCAGCAGCTCTGCGTTGATCAGAAATTCGGGGAGAAAATCATGAAGGATATACATGCAGGTGTTTGCGGACCTCACATGAATGGCCACATGCTTGCGAAAAAAAGACTGAGGCAAGGGTACTACTGGACCACCATGGAGTCTGATTGCAATGAGTTTGTCAAGAGATGTCACAAATGTAAGATTCACGCCAACCTTATGCATATGCCACCAACCGAGTTGACCAGCATGACCACACCATGGCCCTTCTCAGTTTGGGGCAGTGATATTATTGGGAAGGTGACTCCAAAGGCGTCTAACGGACATGAGTTCATTTTGGTGGCTATCGACTACTTCACTAAATGGGTTGAAGCCGCATCCTATTCTACCTTTCCTATCCGAGTAGGAAGCATAGGGGCATCATTGTGATGGATTTCCCCTGACTCTCTCTCTTTAAAAGATTGAAATCGACGGGGCATTCTCCACCAGATCTTCGGTGGTGGAGAGAAGAAGAGTGACTCGAAATGGTCTCAGACTCAATGTTACGGCCTAACAACTCGGGAAGATGCCAGATACGCTAGTTGACACATCGCTCCGACGTATATCATGGAAAATCTCTCCACCACCACGTTCCTGCCTACAGGTCTGTTCGCTCTACTCTTATCGTAATTATAAGCCTGCCATCCCTCTCGAAAACGAAGATTTACGGACAAATACGAGATTGGGCTAGTCTGAGTCTCTGACGGTCCCAATACTTTGAATTGTAACCTCCCCAAGTGCCGATTTATACACAGTAGTAGCGTGAGTTATGCCGAGTACTCAGTAAATTATAGACCACCAATCCCGCTCCAACGCTTGAAAGGACGGGACCCAAGGGTATCCGAACCAGTCCCTTCATCCCCATTTAGTAGCCTATTTGAGGAAATTCATTTTGAATAATGATTCATCTTTGATAATGACTACATGATCTTCGACACAGAAAGAGACCGCTAGCACGGAGCTGCATCATCTATTATATCTACCCAAGGAAAGTCAAGGTTGTCAAAGGTCTTGTATAAGAGGTAGGTATGACATGGCTGGTCTTACCAGAGATAGGCATTTTTAGATCTATCCTTTGTTGACCACCAATAATGGTTAGAGACTTTCACTCTAATAGAATCGCGCCACCACTCGAGAAGCAAAACAAAAGATTCGACTATTGGCTCAGTTTCTACTGACTGGCTAACCAATTTCTCATACGATCTTTTCCGAGGCAGAGAAGTTTCCACTTTGATATGATAGCAGAAATTTTATAAAAAATTCGTGGATAGATAGAATTTGGACAGCCAGCCTAAGTTTGTCTAGTTGCTTTGATTCTTCAAGCAAGACGGACGTTCAAACCTCCCAGAAGTATCGACGGTGGACCTGTGGGGGAGCATTAAACAGTTGAAGACAGGATGGCAACGTCTGGCAAGTCTGTTGCCAAAGGAGAGTAGTCTACGCCGTATATCAACCTTTTCTAATAGAATCGCATCAGATGTTGATGAAATAGATTGCCAGAGAAAGAGATGTTGGAACGCCTTCTCTCTCCGGTCGTACCAGCCAGTGATATTATATACTAAATAACAAACAAATGGTAAACGACGGAGACTGACATCAGTCTCGGACTCTTATTAGCCTTACTGTCTGGATAGATTGATTTATTGGCTCCAAAATCAATAGCCCGAACTTGAGAACGTCAGTCTCAAATCGAGAATGAAAGAAAAAGTAGAAAAACTCTACAATTACGATCCCGAGAGGCTGTGAGGCTTCTTTTTCTAGGAGACCCTTTCTTCTTTCGAATGTGAAGAAGGAAGGGCGAGAATGGTTGAGGAATTGTCCGAGAAACCTCCCCATTGCGTAGGGGGTCTTAGGGAAGCCCTGAATGATTTTCACGCTGAGTCCGAATCCCCTTCAAAAGGACTCCATATGAACAGTATGGAGGGAAGAAGTCAGACGAATATCCCAATACAATAGGGGAAAAAGTCTTTTGAAACACTATCCCCGTAAGTAGGGCAACCTGACTATCAGATTATAGGACTCCTGGGCGCGTTGAAGCTATTGGTTATATGCGTACTTATGGCACAAGAGGAAGAAACTATCTATATCTCCATAGAGAAATGAATTTGAAACATCCGAGACGTAAGATACCGGAAGAGAATCAAATCAGAATTTGGAGCAAAAACTAGGGTTCCTTTAGAATGAATTAAGAAAATACGAAAGGTCATGGAACTAGTGATTCCCAACCTGGAGAAGGAGGACTATTAGCTATTCAAGCTAGCTACTAGGCATCATAATAAAAGATGACGCGGAAATAGGCTAATGCCCCTCAGTAGCTCCGATTGAGTCCGTTAGAAAGGCGCCCTAGGGTTAACCGACGAATTTCGGCTATGACCAATGCCCCACTAGCTGAATAGGTGTAAGAAAGCTACCTGAAAAAAGGACTGATATCGTTCGTCTCAAAAGCATTATGCTAACTACATTATATCTTCCCATGAAACCGGAGGCTAGCTCTCCTCATGTTCCCTACGAAGTAGATCCAGAGCCAGAGCCCGAACACCGGCGCTCGCCGGATGTATCACTCATAATCTCGAGACCCCACCTATCAAAGGCAAAGGTTGGGGTTGGTCGAGCCCAACTTAGTAGACGACCCAACAATTTGATTTGCACCAACCTCTGACCCTGACTTTAGATCTGGTAGAGAGAAAATCAGTGCGAGGAAAGGCGGTAAGAAACGTCGGAACTGGCCTGGCCACGGGAAGCACTTCGCTCTACCTAAGGGAAAGAAAGAAAACGTAATATGAACCACCTTCCGCATTTGGTACTGAGGAGAGCCAGCCATTAAGCACAGACCCAAGCGTTGCAAGAGATGGAAAAAGCACACTTTGATTTACCACACTGGGATAAATAAGATCAGAAGGGAGATCAAAGCCCGAAAGCACCTAGTGAGCTCAGATTTTGACTGGGAAACCAACTCTATTTGGTTGAACCAGAGAAAAGAGCAGGTTGCGCATGATCTGAATGATCAAGCAATGAAATCCTCCTTTGTCGACCTGAAGCTGAAGTTCCGGAGGGGTTTGTCTGACTTTTTGTGTTAATCCTCTCTTCTGTCTTCCCTTTCGTAAACCGTTGACATAGGATTGTCTTAAGCTGCTCTTGATTGCATGATCTATCAAGTCAAGCAAATAGATCTGAGTTATTGTCTTTCCTGTTTTCACCGGTATGAATGAAACGAGCTCTATTGGCTTTTTTTATTCCAGCAGATAGCCTCTGTAAAATGCTGGATGGGGGATATTTATGAGCTTCAATTAACGAGGCAACATCGGCAGTTTATCGGCCTTGAAGGCCTGTTCACAGCTGTTGAGTTGAATCCCTTATGGCCAACCGTTGACTCCTGTTTACGTTTATCTTCCTTTTAGCCTGCCTGGAACTCCAGAATTCACTCTGGAATTACTCGAAATAGAAAGTCCTGAAATCAAACAAGACTACCTTTTTAGTGGGCTTATGCACTCTGTTCAGTAGGCTGTTGCATTTAGTCCGAGAGAAGGGATATATTACTGAAGTATTGACTTTCTTTGGTCCTCATTCGGAGGATACAGGAACGGACGGCGGGACCAAAAACCCGCGTATCCAAAGACTCTTCCACTCGTTTCACTATAACATTCCCGGAGCGAACCAATTCTCACTCCAATCGTTATGGCTCCACTTCTTATTCGAGGTAGACCGTTCTATCCACTCAACTCCATACTGGAAAGTCGTTTCATTTCTGGATGGATGAAAGGGCTGACGCTCTCGACTCTTAGGGAAAGGTAAAGTACTGACTATAGTCCTCAAAGCAAGAGCGGAATTCAACATACCTTGCTTGAACTTTCATTCACTATCAGGCTAGAAAAGGCCAGCAGCATAAAGAAAGGAAGAAGGAGAAGGACTTCTTAGTCTTTGGACACAGGGACTAGAAAGAAAGCACAAAGAAGGAAAAGGTATGTCGGTCTTTTTCTTGGGTTTCATAATTCTCTTATATGAGGGTCAGGGCTTGAAGCGGGGTAGTTGAATAGGAAGCCGGCTAATAAGCTTGAGTTCAGATAGTCAGGTTCGAATCCAATCCTTTTTGCGTTCTCGATGGAGTTGGTCTTCTTTGCACCTTAGTACAAGTAAAGCTCTGACTACAAGAATGCAAATGCATTGGATGCAAACTCATCACAACAATACCCAGAGATGGCAATCTCACTTCAGAGAAAGTCTGATGTGCTATTTGACTGATACTTAAGACTAGGATTTCGGATTCTCTTAGAACAAGGGCGCCCAATGAGCCAGAAAGAAGAGCTCATTCTTTCTGGCTTAATCTCTTATTCGGGCTCATATTTGGCTGCTAAGTTCTCGGGTTGCCCACCATCCTCCTATCTTGGTCTCCCGTTGAGGCAAGCGCTTGTCCATCCTAATCTTGCCATCCCCTATCCCAATGCCCTAGGGCTTCACTAGATTTGACAGTCCGACGTCTATCGTTTCTACTTGATTTTCTCCTTCCTTGTCGTTTCGGAAACATCTGGACGTACCATCCCTTCCTATTTCTTTGTCCTCTCAGAATTTTGACCAGACATAGGGTTGGCAGCGAAATTCAGTCTTCGGATCGAAAGCTCCACTGTTCTGAACGTCGGAGAGAGAAGGTAGCAAGAGATCCTGTCTTCGACTCTGGAGATAGGCCTTCCTTTCCCTTTCTATAACATACCGATCGGGGAAAGAGGATTGATTAGTGGAAGTGTTGAATGAATAGGGCTAAGCCCAGAAAATGCCCTTTCGTAGGTTCTTTGGTCGTTGTCCCAACCAAAAAAGAGGTTGGTTGCTGGGCCCAGGCCTTTGCACTATCGATATGATACTCCGTATCGAGGAGGGGTACTTCATGGGCTACAAGTGACTAAATATCTTCGCTTCGTGAGCAACTACTTACAATCTATCTTTCTTTGGCAATTCCTGTCGTTCAGGTCCAATTGGTTAGTTTTGGTTGGTTACGTTTTCGTGGCTACAATAGGCGGGATGGCAGCAGCTCTCTTTCAAAAAACCATCTAGTTCACTCGTTCTGCATCCAGGGATCAAAGGTTAGCCCAGCCCAACCTATACAAGAGGTAAATGCGTAGGTTCGATTCCTACTGGATGCACTTGGAACTGAAGGTTCAATCGATGGAGTATTTTTACCCGGTACTCTAAGAGGATAGGATAGGGGAAAGCCCTTCCTTGAGAGAGGGAAGGGAGTCAAGGTATTACCTATTTATTTAGCAAAATAGGAGTTTTCCCAGCACGCCAAAAGGCTCTTCTTCTTCAGGGGCCTACCCTCTTTCTTCCGGGAGACCGGCTGAAGAGTCAGGATTCATAGTCAGAGTCCCACTCGATCGGGGCTAGCTTGTTTACCTTTCTGCAAGGGGTGGCTTGCTTCCTTGTTTGCAGGGGAATCCTTCCCACTGAACGTGGAGAGCTCCCGAGAACAATTAGAAAATGGCGAAACTTCAGATGCACAAACAGATTGGTTTCCTTGACGGGACTGTTTTGGGAAAAAGAAATAGACTTTTCACTCATATCACTGCATGTGGAAAAAACATAGGAATCTTCAATCCGTGGAAGGGAGGCCCAAGAGTCCTCCAAAAAAGACTAAGTTTGCTTCGCTCGGCCGGAGGAGCCCTCAACTGGTCCTTTTCACTAAGGCCTATTCCATCAACGGACTAATGGTCTCTATCAGGGCACCACCCAAACTCAAGGTTTCTGGAAACAGAAATCGCCATAGAAACAGGGTCGGAAAGACCCCTATCTATTAGATAGACTTTCTCTAATGGTCTATATGTATAAGGGAAGAAAAGGAATTAGACCGAGGGTTCCCAACTGATCGATTCCCTCTTGGGACTAATGGCTCGGACACAAAGGGCCTACAATCGGTCTTAAGTACGAAATCTTGCCTTCGGCTTGGTTACCCGCAGGAGTACCCGAGAACAAAGAACGGCTTACGAGATTCCATTGTTGTAGCTGCGCTAGCCAGTGCGCTCCTTTCCAATGAACGTGGACTAGATCACGGTTAAGGATATTCATTTTTAGTTGCTTCTGTGCCTACAGATCTCTTTCCCTGGAGGGAATACTAGCTAGGACACAAGGGTACATGAGTTAGGAGATTCATTCAAAAGTCGCGAAGCTAGCAACCATCCTCCTTTACCTGTTCCGCGGGGGACGGAACGAAGAAAAGTAAGGACGCTGCACCACTCCTTCTTTACCTGACCGTCGGGCCTAATCGAATTCTACTGATAGGTCTGTTCGGTAAGAATGCCTTAGGGGCCAGACTTATGACCTACCTAATAGAACTGTTTAGGAAAGGAATCGAAAGCTCGCTCGTGGCCTTCCCATGTTCTTATCCTTGAATGGACTTCTTTCAGAGGGAGTTTAGAAAGGCTAGACGAAGCCCAACTATACACTGAACGGTGAGAGCTAACGAGAACAATTCAAAGAGTAAGGCTTTGCCGAAGGCACCACCAACGATTCTCTTACCTTCTCGATCGGTACCTGTTTGGAAAGATAGTTCCAGACCTCCCTGGTTTACGAGATTCTTATTACTGATCTTACAACACCGACTTCTGACTCTTCAGATGATTCCTACTTTGCGAGTTAGCTACTTGATTGGTTTAGGAAATTAAGAAAGAAAGTCGCTTCCCTATGGTCCTCCTGCCCCCTGAACGGGGATAGTTCACGAGAAGAATGAAATAACTAAGGCTAAGGCCCGGACGAAGCACCAATACTGGTTTCTTTACCTGCCTGTCGGTCCAAAGTCTAATTATGCTGTTCAGTCTGCTCGGTAAGAATGCCTGAGGTTGGGTTACCGCTACTTCTGTCCTACGACCGACTTAGGAAATAAGAATGAAATTCCATTCGTTCATCGGCTTGCCTGGCTTTCTTACCTGGTGGTTCCTGAGATTAAGAAAAGAGTCGCAGCGCTCGACCGCAGGTGCCCGGGCCCTCGGACTGATCTGTTCCCTTGAGGGGTTTCGGAGTAGAGATTGAGTTCTTCCCCTAGATGATTGCCTTCTTGCCCTCGACCTGTAATTGCAAGGTTCCTGGGTTCTCACCTACTTTCCCTTTAGTTAAAGGGCTTACTGCGAGGCGTGCAGAGGTTTACTGAGATGCGACCCGCTGTCCCACGCCAGTTTCATCTCTCTTTGTTTACACAGAGCCCCGAGATATTCCTTGTGTCAATGCAATAGGTCAGAGGGTTCAATCATCACTTACGTCAATAGTGAGTTAGCTCGGGTGTTAGCACATTCCGCTTGAACATGACCAAACCCATGACACTCATGACACGGAATTCCTTGAGGTGGAGTTTCTGTGCTCATTGGTTCCATGTCTTCCTCATACGGAGCCAAACCCATATGCTTGAAAGGTTCCCCAAGGTTCCTTTCCTTGGTTTTGATCCCTACTCAACTTGTCTCTATTGAATGCCGACTACTCGAACATGGATCCGGAACAGTTTCTTTCGTTCGGGCAATCATCGACTGTCACGCACACTGCCCGGTCAATGGAGATTGCTTCGCTCAACGTCTCAGGTCGTTGTTCCCCAATTCTTCCTACTCCGAACACTCAGACATGGCTCCGAGGAAGCGGATGGCTCACGATACGCGGATGGCACAGATTCTTGCGCACCTGTTCCTCCAACTGCACCAAGGGCTCCCGTCCCGGCCGAAGTCCTGCGGGTGCCACATGTCTGGATCGGTGAAAACACACATCCTGTCTTTGCGTGAGAATCGGATGGCATCGGCTCTTGCGCCTTTGTTCCAGCACCGAGACCAGGAGTTGTGCCTGAGGGTGAAATCTTGGGATTGGCTGTCCCATGTGCGGATCCGCCCTGTGTGCCGTGTCTGGATCAGCGATTTCAGATGCCATTACCGTATTAGTTTTCTCATCTTTCTCTGTCCTGTTAGAAGGGAAAGTCAATGAGTAGAAATTGCAGCTATATAAAATGCACTTTTCCACTTTGGATTGACCTCGTATGGGCAAAAAAGAGGTTTATGCCAATTCTCATCTATATGAGATACACTTTTCTCATTTTTCAAGAGCCCTTATTAGTGAAAATCAATGAATGTCATTTCACAGCTATATGAGATGCACTTTTCTCATTTCTATCGTAGGCTTACGAAGGGAAAGTCAATGAGTAGAAATTGCAGCTATATGGATTGGGCCTCGAGTTCAAAGGCAGAAGAGAAGGGAGCTTGACACCTCTCGTTTCGTTTCTTACACAAGGGCGGATCGGAAGCTATGAAATTCTTGTGCGGGGAGGGTCTTTAACCAACAACCAGACATCAGTCCTACCAATTAATTAATGCTTTCTATCGAAAAGAGCTGTTCCCATAGTTCGCCGCTCCTCTTTCTTTCCTAGCGCATCAAATGCGTGCAATAAAGCAGAGCTAGAAGGAATGAATTCTTGTCAAAAGAATGAAGCTGGAAAAATACACGACAGAGCAAGAGCGTACCTAAGCGCGCACTGCAGTTTCCTGCTTTGTTTGGA
Source organism: Rhododendron molle (assembly GCA_025413875.1). Lineage (NCBI taxonomy): Eukaryota > Viridiplantae > Streptophyta > Magnoliopsida > Ericales > Ericaceae > Rhododendron > Rhododendron molle. Next base: position 73,478 of record JAKSEO010000015.1, on the reverse strand, counting down.
GGGCAGGGGGCATAGATGCCAAACAAACCTGACCCCTATCTATCGTCGTAGAAGCTGTTAGATCAAAGATGAGAGACCTGACGGGAAGTTGTGAAACCTACAACCATAAGTGGGAATACCTGAGGATTCGAGTGGTACGCCCTTAACCTCTTCTCTGTGAGCCAAGTGTTGGTCATCATTTCACTCTTGAACCGTGTCTTCAGTGGGGACCTTTTTACCAGCAATCTTACCTCTTTTTGTTTCAGGGCCTCATTGAGGCACCTTATGTTCCATGTCACTGCTAGTAGGTGATTTTGGTATGCTACAAGTGATGCGGTAGTAAATCCTAGTTCAAGGTTCAAGCTTCGTCCACCAGGGAAGAAACCAGTTGGATGTCGGTGGGTTTATACTGTGAAGCACAAAGCAGATGGTACGATTGAACGCTTTAAAGCGAGACTGGTGGCAAAAGGGTACACCCAAACCTATGGGATTGATTATACAGATACATTTGCACCTGTAGCTAAAATCAACACAGTTCGAGTCTTGTTGTCTCTAGCTGCGAACCTGAATTGGCCATTACAACAATTTGATGTGAAGAACGCCTTTCTACATGGCGAGTTGTCCGAAGAAGTCTACATGGATTTGCCACCAGGATGCATGATACCAGAAGTGCATTGATTGTCGGAAAGTGTGCAAATTAAAGAAATCTCTGTATGGGTTGAAACAGGCTCCCAGACAGTGGTACAAGAAGTTCGATGGTTTCATGCAGCGCAGCGGCTACACGAGATGCAACGCAGATCACTGTTGTTACCTTAAAAGATGTAAGTCTAGCTACATTGTCTTATTACTCTATGTCGATGATATGCTTGTAGCGGGGCCTTGTTTACAGGAGAGAAACAAGTTGAAACAACAGTTGGCAAGGGAATTTGCCATGAAAGATTTGGGTGCAGCGAAGCAGATACTTGGGATGAGGATCAGCAGGGACAGAACTCAAGGGGTCTTGAAATTGAGTCAAGCTGAGTATATTGAACGGGTCCTTGAAAGGTTCAATATGCAGAACGGCAAGGCAGTTGGCGCGCCTCTGGGAAGTCATTTTCAACGATGTGCAATCTCCTAAGTCAGATGCTGAGAAGGAGTATATGGCCAAGGTTCCTTATGCCTCGGCCATTGGTAGCTTAATGTATGCGATGGTTTGCACGAGGCCGGATATTGCCCATGCAGTGGGAGTTGTGAGCAGGTTTGCAAGCAATCCGGGAGCATTGGGAATCCGTAAAGTGGATACTGAGGTATTTGCGAGGGACTACGGACGTTGTGTTTTGGGAGAGGAGACTTGATGGTGAGAGGATATGTGGATGCTGACTTCGCGGGTGATCATGATACAAGGCGAAGTACCACAGGTTATATCTACACTTTGGGATCAAGTGAGTTGGGTCTCACGTCTGCAGAAGAGAGTCACTTTGTCCACGACAGAAGCGGAGTACGTTGCCGTGACAGAGGCCGCTAAGGAGATGATTTGGTTGAAGGCGTTTCTGGGTGAGTTGGGTTTGAAGCAAGAGGACAGTGTTCTTTTCAGTGATAGCCAGAGTGCCATACACCTTGCAAAGAATCCGGTTTTTCATGCCAGAACAAAGCACATTGATTTGAGGTACCATTTCATTCGCTCGCTTTTGGAGGACGGAGAGTTGTTACTTGAGAAGATTTTGGACTACCTGGAAGGGGTTCCCCTGAACTCTAGTTTGCCAGGCCTCGGGAGTAGCGCCCTTCTTTTAGCTTAGCTCAGAGTGGAGCTCATAGAAAAGAGGGAAGCCCTTAGACCGGGAAGGGAAAGCGAACTAACCCTTGGGAAACTAACAGTAGGATACAGGCACCTCGAGCCATGAAACCCCGTGTTTTTGGCGTCAACCCGTTTTCTGCCCTAGAGCCCCTATGAGAATTGTCACAATTCAATAAACCCCGGCTTAAAAGCTACAGATTCTTACTATATTTATTACTTAAGCTGAAAACGTAATAAATCCATTACCTGTCTGCCATTCCAGTATGGAATAGAGTAAGGTCCGACTATCCATACTAAGCTAAGTGCTTGTGTGGGGCCCCTTTGCTTGCTTTGTAGCTTTGCCTTACGGAAGCCTACTTTATCTAATTCCGTTCCGTCAAATCCGGCTTTACGTGAATAGGGCAGGTTCCGAATCAATTGGTTTGAGGTCCGGATCCCATGAATATGGAAATACCGGGTATCTCACTGGGTCGATCCGATCAACGAGCGACCGATCACCCACCGATGTTATCGCACCCGCATGCTGATGCCCATCCATGTCACTCCCCAATGCCTGGTTGAAACATTGGTAGTTTATCCAGTAGCCTCGTTGTTCGACCTATCGACTCCGTCCAGGGCTACAGGTCAAAGCGCGTTCGACCCGCCAGAGATAGATGCATTGGCAAAAGTACGTGTAGAAGCTGAAACTGCTTATCCGGGTGCGGCTTTCTAGCCATCTATCAGGATAGAAAAGTAGATCGTTCAACTGACGCTTATGTTAGCCTTTCGTTCACTTACAAAACAGAGGAGAAGAGCGAGGCTATGGAATAGTGTGACTTGGCTGCTTCCTTCGATAACTTGCTTATTCCTTTTTTTGAAACTATATCCATAGCCTCCCATTCGCCAGCTGAGTCCGTTGGCTAGTTTGGATCACCCCGAATTAGATTTCTCATGCGAGACGGAGGTAGACGATATAAAGGTTAATCGCGGGTTAACTTAACTACTTATTGGATTTGAAAGACCCATTGATGGCTATTCTGCTCGCTCTCAGGAGCTTGAGTAGACCGTTCGTTCAACTCGCCTGAAGGAGATTAGACTTCCTTAGATAGAAAAACTCGCTTCGTAACCTTCGCTCCCTTCGCACTCGTTTACCGGTTGCTCTTCCACTTCATGATTATACCGTTCGCAGTGATGCCAAGTCGGAGGACTTTCTTTATAAAGTAACGAAGACGCGGCCTAGCTACGCATAGCCCTTGTTCTACGATGAAAGACTTTTATGCCTAGCTTGACGACTGACTGAACTTCCAGGACTGAGCCGACTGGACAGAACTTACACTGATACCGTAGTTGCTGCTGCCTGCTCTTAGCCAGGAGGTGCTCCTGCTTATTTACTCCAGTTCAAGTTGAAAAATGTATTTTATTTACCAGTTGAAGTAGCAGAAAAAGGAGAAGTCGAAGTTCCAGTCTCGGTTGCTGTTGACGTGGACGTTGATCTAGCTAGCTCCTAAGCTCCTCAAGGCTAGGCTTGCTCCGTAGCTACCGCATGCAAGCGTAGTTGGTCTAAGCTCTTTCGGTTTAGGGTGGGATCTATTCGATAGACTTGATCCTTAGGGGCCTTTCTATAAGGATGTATGTTCAAGTGCAATATCCGTTTTATTTAGTTCTTAAGGCCGAATCAAGTGAGCGAACAGGCTTTGGCTTTGTCATTCGCATTGTTGCAAGCGTAGTTGGAGTAAGCTCTTGTCGTTGAGTGTAAGGGCGAGGCTACCGCAGCGATAATGGTTATTCTCTAATGGAGTAAAGGGGTGCTCGTCTTGTCTTTTTCTTTTGCTTAACTCGGTTATCCTCTTTCCTTCTTTTTATTAAAGCGAGGTTATGGTGTGTCGTTCTTCCCGTTGATGCGAAGCTGTATACGCCTGCTTCGATCTTCTTTCTGGTTAGGGAAGCAAGCTCCTGGGTTTTAGGTCATCAAGCTTTGTTTGGCTGGTCTTACTTCACTGGGAAATCTGACTTTTCCACTCTTGCGTCTTTTTCTAAATGAAAGGATAGGGCCAAGGAGACCTTGGATCAGATGCACACAAAACCAATAATCTCTCGTATCTATCCCCTCTCTCAAGCGGAACTGGTAACTGTAGCTGCGACCAATTCAGAATCCTAACTCCTCCCTGCTACTTCAGGGGTCATACCACGAAGGGCCCCATCACCATCACCAAAAACATCAACATCAATTACCAAAACCCCGTCTTCTACCTCCAGAAGCTAGCCTGAAGCTCCCCCCTTAATCCCCTTGCTTCTATGCGCGTGCTCACTTTTAGTGGAAGACTATTTGCTACTATTGGAATTTACCATTGCTGTAGTAGTACGCTCTGGCTAGTGTCAAAATGTCTGATTGTGAATGAGCGAGTCATTTTGGTACTATGATTCTCCTACTTCATATGTGGGCTTACCGGGCTAAGCTAATCATTGGATACTAGAAACTTTCGATCTAAGGCACTTTTCGTTAGCGGGAAATCGACACACATTGATATAGGATGTTGAGCTTGCGTATCCCGGGACGATGCCCATCTGTATCATCCTTTGTTTGACCAACTGTGTAATCTCAACATAGGTGTCACCTGCGGATCCGCTATTTCGGCTTTCCTTGTGGTTCCCATTAAATATGTGTGAATTTCTCTGTTGACCCCACAAAAAGAAAGCTTTTCGTGCCCTCAGGAAGTTTTTTCTTTCTCTCGATACGCAGAGGGGAGAGCATACCCTGTCTCAGGCAGTATATCAGTCGTTAACGATTTAACCAGGACACATCCAATTGAAACTGTAATCCCAACCTCTTTTGAAGGAGCTCCAAAAAGACTTTACTTCAGAGCGGGGAATCTTCCTACAAGTGAGCACCAACTCAAATGTGTTCAGGCTATACCTCTGCCTAGAAAAAAAGGAGTTTCAGGCACCCTCGTGGGAGACATTGGATGTTGTCAACCGGCCTAAAAATGCTCATAAACAGCTCTTCCCCCTTTGACTTAGTTTTCGCTCTCCTCTGTCTCTAGTAGACTAAGCCTGATCCTACTTTGCGGGTGCAGCAGGTCTAGGTATTCTTTTTTTTTCGTCTGAGGGAACTGCCAAGATCTAGCTAAGACTTGAGATCCAATTCTATCTCATTCTGATCTCGTTATGAGGGAAATAGGTGAGGCGCGGCTAAGACAACATATGGGACTTCCCGCGCTAAGTTGTTCCAATCTCTGTACTAAGTACCTGAACTCGGCAGTGCTGCTATGAGCTAGATTTGTGCGTACAAGGGTAAAGAAGCGAGCAGGGCTACCTTTCCGCTGGAAATCCTATACCTGAGTGCTATTTGATCAGAGTGAGTTGTAATTGAGCTTGATTTAGTTGCTCTCGTATTGAAATGCTTTTAAGTATGTGGGTGACTCATCGTCGTGAGATCGGTTGGTACCCTGCATAAAGAAGGTTGGTGAGTAGGATCACAGGTGCGGAATGTCAAAGGTAAGTTTTTTTCTTGTATTGTGGGTGGAAAGAAAAAGAAAAGGCTTCGAGGATCTAGTTTCCACCGGTTTCTCCTTTGTAGGTTCCTGGGGTGAAACCTTTAGATCTTTGGATAGTATGCGCGAATTGACTCTTTTCCTTTGGTGGTGTACAGTTGTGGTTTTGGAATCAATCTTTCTAGAGTAGAGTAGTCTCCCGACCGAAATCGACAATTTACATAGGGACTTCGATAGAATAGATCCGAAGGGACCCTCGAGTCGATTACGTGTTGGATCCGTCTAAACCGATGTTGCAATCAATATAGGAAATTTGCAAGTGGAATCCTTCATCGCTTCGTCCATGAGCGGTCCGTAGAGCGCTTTCTCCCTATAACCGGCTTTCTATCTCTAACTCGAAGTGCAGCTTGGATTACAGTCTGTGAGTGAGGATACGTATCGTATGGCACGGAGCGCATTTTGCTTATGGTATGGCTCGAAGGTCTTGTCGTGCGTCTTGGAGCGAAGAATTTCTTAAAAGGATCCGTTCACATTTACATATAATATATAAAAATAGGACATTCAACCGAAAGGATTGATCTCAGTAGATTGAGCCGCTAGAGGAATCGGCATCGCTACGAGCAAGACGTGGGATATTAGGCCTTGGCAAGGCTGAGCATTGACCATGGTAAGGTATTTTCTTAAAATAGACGCGGAAACAGCGGTACGGTAAAGGAACGGATGAAAGATCTACTCTTAACTTAATGGGTGAACTA
>JAKSEO010000015.1:40000-65000 GCA_025413875.1 Rhododendron molle | reverse complement strand
CGAGCTTGTGCTGGTTGGAAGTAAGAAAAGGGATTCCAGAAAGCAAAGTGAAAGGAATGGCGGAACTACCGAGCAGAGGCAAAAATACGATAAGTGCCGAGTGAGGCAGCGTCGATAAAGTACAAGGTCGAAAAGTGAAGCATCATTGGCTTGGTCAGCCTTTACCTGACCAACTACCTAATACTTGAAAAAGGCGATCAGGAAACAAAAGAGGCGTTACAAGCCGAGCAAGATAAAGATAAACAACTTCAGGATAGAAATATAGAAATGTAGAACCAAAGGATAAGACAATATAACCGTTATGAGCGGTACGTTTCAACCAATTCTTTAGTTCAGTTTCATGCTCTCGTCGTGTACCAGAGTAGTATAGATAAAGAAGGGTGGCAGGATGCCGTGGCAGAGTTTTCATATTAGAAGTGGTAAAAAAGAAAAGTGGTAGTCAGGGTAGGTTAAAAATATAGGTTTGATTCGGTCAGGCGAGTGAATCACCGAAGCGCGTGGAGCCTTAGGAGCTTGCCAGACACGTAGAGTCAAGTTACTACGGAACGTGTCAGTCAAATTCAGTCTACGGAACTTGACTTCACAGCGAGAACTCGTCTCGTAAAGTCAATGCCAAATTCGAATCCAAATAAGGAATGCGCTCGACTCCAATCAGGCAGAGGAGAACGAAAGACGGGTATTGCCATCCCCTACCAACAATAGAGAAATGTCCCAGATAACAAGGCGGGATTGAACTCGTACGTCGCCCTCCCTTTTCCAGTGAGTCGACTCCATAGAGAGATGGATAGATAGCCATACCTTTGAAGTGCAGCCTCTCAATCCTGATCATTCCCTCGCCCTCTGCTTGAATCTAGTTTGTTTATTGCTTAAATCACTCTTTTTTAATGAAAAAGACGGGCTTTCGACAAGTCTGATCCTTTTGATTGAACTCTTATGAGTGGAATCGGTCTTTAATGAAAAAGACGGGGTTTTGGTCTTGTTTCCGCTTCTCTAGTAAGGTAATGGAATCGAATTAGGTTAGCTCTTGCTAGCCGGGCCGGCCTCCTAAGCCTAATTCCTGAAAGAATGGAATGGTATTCGCTAGCCTTTCAACCATCGACATATCTGTTCCCCGATCCTTCCACACCCGAGCAAACCAAGTCACGTTGCAGGGCCTGCTCTCGCATTTCTTTCATTAGAAAACTCCAGTTCGTGATCCGTGGAAGGCTTTGATCTTCTCTTCCCGATTCCTATACCATACGCATCTATCCTCATCTAGAGCAATGCTGTGTCCACCTTCTTGAACTAAAGGACATACGCCAGTTTAAAGTCTAATTCCATATCCACCCCACAGACAATTATGAACCCCAAAGAGCAGGTTCGGGCCCATCTAGCTCAGCTTGTTATGGCGAGACAAGACAAGCAAAAGCCATCTTTAGGGCTGGCATTGAACTCTTTCAGACCTTTAGCTCAACTCTAAAAAGCTCTATACGCTCAATAGCACGGTGTTTAAGGCAAAAAAAGAAAGAGGCACGCAGGCTCTTTCCTAACACAAAAGCTCCAAACTAAACTCGCGATAATAAAAGCACGAAAAAGGCCACTCAGCGCGCTTTTAGCGCTCGCCTACTGACTAGGGGCATTGAAGCTCACCTTATAAACGAAAAAAAAGGATGAACAGAATGTCCAAAAAAAAGAACTAGCCAAGCTTCTTCACAAGCGAAGAAAGGGAGACTAGACAGAAATAAGGATCTTCGACTAGACGGATCTACTACAAGAGGTGAAAGCACTTCGTTGCTACTGGCTTTCAATCTCGATCTGCCAACAGTCAATCTAAAAGAGGCCTTGCTTCTTCATCCGTATTCAGATTTGCCTTGCTTGGTCAGGACTAAGTCATAAGCGACTAAAGAATCTGCCTTTAGCTCCGTGGCTCTAGCCGGCAAGGGACAAGGATAGAAAGGAGTTCCAAAATGGAGGGCGGTGGGCCCCCTTCAAAGAACTTTTTTCTTCCGCTACATTCCTATCATTCGTTCCTTCCTTCTTGCTGTAGGCTTTCGTACCAATTGATATGGATCGTTCGCAAATGCTACCTCTTGGGTTCCAAACCTCTTCCGATGCCTTTTATTCTTCATAGTGATCTCCTCTACCCGCCGAACCACGGAACCGCTACCTCTCTTTTTAGGGATTATGATCCGCAACTGGCACACCATAAAGAATAGGCTTTTGGCTGAAAAGAATAAGAGCATTGCCTCGGTATACAACCATTCCATATTCATTGCCTCCTCGTATTACGTATTAGAAAAGGTAACCAGATCTCCTCACTTGAGTTCTTTGCATTGGGCTCGCTCGGTTCGTCTGTTCATTGGAGGAAAGCATTTATGGAGCTTCATGGATCAGCGCCCGCTGTCCTTCTGTCTCTGATCCCCAATATGAGTGATACCAAGGACTGGAGTGCCACAAATCAGCTGGTCATGTCATGGCTTCTCAATGCAATTGAGCCTACAATTGCTACCAGTCTGATGTTTATGGCATCGGCTAAATAGGTATGGTCTTATCTCCATGATCTTTATTCCTGAGGAGCTAAGATATTCCAGCTTGAATAAGAAGTTCCAAATCTTAGTTAGGGGTATCCGACATTATTGAGCAGCCTCATCAAGTCTGGAACATCCCTCAGGAGCGGAACCTCTTTCCTAATCTTGTGCAACAAATTCGGAACTATTCCTAGCTCCTATACGCCTGATGAAAGGCTATGGTTGCACGGCAAATTTTCGTTTCAATCCGCCTGGAATGCTGTTAGGCATAGGGATCATGGAGTAAGCAAGTATGGGATTTGAAATGTCCCCTCAAAAGAACTCTTTTTTTCTGTGGCTTGTGCTAAGAAACCGAGTTCTTGTAGATGCATCCTTGCAAGTGAGAAATATTCCGCTGGTGTCGAGGTGCCCGCTATGTGAGAAGGAAGGCGATCGGTGTTACATTGATTTTGTTTTGGGCGTGCTCCAAGGATTTTGGAATCTGTTCAAGAATGGTTTGGAATTAAGAACTGTCAAGGTGACTCTATGGTGCACATTTTCCTAGCCTGGGCTTCTCATATTTCCTGTGAGGTTAACGAGGTAACGGATAGTTTTTCTAATTCATATTAACCCGCGGTTAAGTCAGTGAGAAGCTAGTGATCGGGAAGTCGGCTCTTTAGAGTTTGATTTCCTTGACAAGCGTTCGGACAAAGCTCAAGGCAGGTGACGGGATAGTTACCGTATGTTGCTTACTTTCTCCTATTGCCCTGTGTTCAAGTGAAAAATCAGAATTAGGGCAGGCCTGTGTACGAGTGGCTTTTCCGTTGACTTGGAAGCTTTCTTTCTATGGCGAGTGCGAGGATCTGCAAGACCGACACCTACACCAGAACCAGCGGCTACTGCAGCAGCAACTCCAACAACAATGTTCATTGCCTTCTTATCCAATTGGCTTGGCCAGTGGTGAAAAGTGTTCTTAACTCATGACTGAAGCGTTCTACTTGGTTCTTAAGGTTTTCGGGAATGTCTTATGCCGATTCTTAATTAATACATACACCAGCGCGAGTGCCTACAGCTAATGGACCTGTACCTACAACAGCTCATATACCTTCGCCTAGGGACTCATAAATCTCTTTCACAAGAATCAAAATGAAGAAAAAGGCCTCGGCCAGCCTGTTAACGGCAAAGGGATAAAGCAAAAGCCGAAGGCGGAAAGCGAAAAGCAAATCACACAAGTCGAGTGGGCGGGCCTATAACCTGTTACGGTAGCTACCTATCCATTTCTACTGCAAGGGGGATCTGTTTACGGTACTGATTCCTTTCTTCGGAGAGTTACCGCTTGCTCTGTACTCATTCTTGACTTCCCAATTAAAAGCTATCTGCTTAGTTCACCTCACGAGGAGACCTGACCTTGCTTAGGAGTCAGTTCATGGGCTTCCCCTCCTTTTTCCGAGCTTGGGAGTCAAGTTTCTAATCCTCCAAGGGGTCTCCTTCCTGGTTCCCCCGGTGGGGATACCTTCTTCACCATCCCGGATCAAGATCAGAATCGACTGCTTAATCGTATGATTCATTCACAACTTTTTTTCAGTTTCTTTGTTGGCACGGAAAACAACCTTTTCTATTCCGTTAGTCGCGCGTACACACGCTTACCTGATTCGCCCAGCTCGGTTGCAAAGAACCTACTCCTTTCTTCAACTGAAAGGGGGGGACCTGTTCTCTAAGTAAGTGGCCGGCTTCCGCCCTTGCTTCGGAATCAGATGAATAGTAAGGCTATTTAGCAGCGTAGCGAAGGCGCAGTGAAAGCTGTCAAGTTCAGTCTATCTCTTCTTTTTTGACTTTTTCAAGTGACAAGATTCCATCCTCGGCGTAGGATCAGCTGATCGTTCCGACCACCTTTCTCTATTCTCTGCTCGGCCGATGCTGGCTTGTCCCCCTGACCGGGGACTTGTTTCGGGGGTAGTTAATTCAGGAAGGCTAGCCGCGGCGCACCACTCCTTGTTTACCTGCCGGTCGGGACTAATCTCAGTCTACTGCTATGTCTGTTCGGTAAGACTTCCTTCGAGTTGGTTACAGGAAGGAGTGCCCGGGAACAAAGACAGGATTAGCAGATTCATTCAAAAGTAGCTGCGCTCGCAACCGTGCTCTTATCCCCCAATAGCTGGGAACGGGACGAAGAACAGCTCGGACGCTGAACCACTACTACTTTTTTGGGTTCCTATTCGCTAAGATACTGCGGGGAGTCCAGTCTTGAGGAAATCGATCCAAGTTGTCCCAACCCAAGTTTAAGAGGCGAGCTGCGAGTTAGCGAAGGAAGGGAAGCTCTGCACAAGGAGAGGAAGCGAAAGCTGGTTTTTTATCCCTTGCTTGACCTGCTGACTTGAAACTATTTAAACACCCTGGAGAGTCTCGCTCTGAAAAAGAAGGTTCTAATGAATCCGAAGAAAACGGCACATTATGGCCATGATCGGCTAAAGATCACTGCCATCTCACGACTTGGATTCGAACCAATCAAGCTACTTCCCTTTAGTAGATCGTGAGTGGGTCTGTCGTCCTCCTCATTATAGTCCTCCTAAAATCAATAGCATTTCGTCGGAATACATCCTGTCTTTTCACCTTAGTAGTCCTATGCATAGTCAGTACTATAGCCCCAATCATGGCTACTAATAAAATCAGACTAGAAACCAAAAACCAGACGGAATAGTAGGTATAAAGTAAATTGCCCAATGTTTCCAAATTAGTCCAACTTCGTACCTTTCCGGCATAAACCGTATATCTCAGAGAGGTCGTATTTCTTTGGGTTGGTAGTAATGGGATGCTCTCATTATCTAAAATGAAGAACATTTCCCACCAAAAGATCAGTCCAATAATACCACTCACTGGTAAATAGCGCAATACTTCTTCGTGAATCTCTGCTATTTGAATATGGAACATCATAACAACGAAAAGGAATGAAACGGCTATAGCTCCTATATGAACTACTGGGAAGATCATAGCGAAGAAGTCGAGACCTAACAAAAGAAGTAAACCGGAAGTGTCGCGAAAGACTAGAATGAGAAACAAAACGGAATGTACAGGATTTTTAGCACGTACAACCATCAAACCAGAGACCAAAGCAGGACTTGACAAAACAGAAAGTATCATGGTACGTCGTTCTTCCCTGAAATGGAACTTTCATGCTGGAGTAAGAACTAGCATGAAAGTCGATCTAGTACGACCAGCGCGGTTGTTCTTATTTCATTTTCTTCTTCCAAGCCATTCTTAGAAAGCACTCACTGAGTTACTTACGGAATCTCAAATCTCTCGACGCCGAGAATCTTTTATGTGTCCAGGTCGATCAGAGGTTCGGCTTCCTTCTCCCCCACCTTTTAGCGTTCAGGGCCCCTGATAAAATAAAGAAACCCGAAATCAAAAAGAAAGAAGAGAAATTGGGCCATGTTTCCCGAGAGAGGCCGCCTTCTCTCAGGCCAGCAGTCTTCTACTTCTAGTCGACTGCTCTATGACGGGCTTCCCTGTTTCCTGGGCTCTGCTCGCTCGTCTACGCTCCGACCCAGCAAGTAATAATTGAAAAACGATGTTTCCTTGCCTGCATTAAGATTTAAAACTTGTCGTCAAAAAAAAAAGGCAATCAATCAGAATCAAGAAAAAAAATGGAAATAGTGAATCAAGATCTAGATGGATCCCTATCTTTATCTCTATCCACGGGGATACCTATCTATATGGAGAGAGATCTATCTATGAATCGATCTAGACTATCCTCTATCCGGATAGAAATGTCCCTATGAGCGATTACGCCGATCTTTATATGTTTTGGCCACGTCCGTTTCCGCTACAAAGAAGAAGGTTTGGATCTTTCAATCTTATGTCGTGAGGGATGTGACCTATGTTAGGTCCATAAGATACCACAGCTTTTGGTGTTCTATGATTCACCTCCGAATAATGAGTAGGTAGTTCGATCCTTTTCATTTTTCTCTTCTTCATTTTTCTCTTCTTCATTTTTCTCTTCATAGTCAACTGATGGGGGGATGCGGAGCAATAGGTCGACTTACTATATAAAGAAGAGTTGTAAACTATAGGACTTCTTGTTCGAGTAGGAAGATTTCGGTTTTTCTCGTTCCTTCTCTTCGATAAGAATAGGGATTTGAAATGATACAAATTCCTCTTCATTCTGTTGTGCTCAGCGAAGAAACTGCCTAAGCATACTTTTTCGGATCCAAACTTCTTTGTTCTTTCTAAGTCTTCTTCTTGCATAGAAGAACGCAACTGTTGCAAAAACCGGGATTTTAGTAGTAGGCGGCATCCCCTCTTAGTTTTGAGTAGGCGGAACCATTCTGTTTTGGTTCTTCTCCACATTCTTACCGGGTGATCAAGGAATTTTCCTATGATTTTTTCAACTGATATTTCGATATAGAAAGATCTCCTTATTTCTTCACCGCGGGTTCTCCCATCATTTTCTTGAAAAGAGATTATATCACCGTGGGAGACTTTCAAATGAGTAATGCTAACTATTCCATTATTCACACAAACCCTTCGATGACTTATCGGCTGCCTTGCTTGAGGAATAGTTTCACAAAAATGGAGACGAACCGGAATAACGTCCGATCTTGTTTCTGGATTGAGTGGAAAAGGGATATATGAAGTGCGTTCTGTTCCTCTGTGCATCTCTGTGATGGGTAAATCCCCATGAAAAAGGGGCAACTTTCGTGTAGTTTGTGATTGGATGTAACTGTTAAGATTTTCTCTCGGATAAATCTTTCTCTTAATAGATCTCTTCTTGTTCCTCAATCTTCGGAGAATGCGGCGTTGTATTATAGTAAGTTCTCTGTTCCAAACATTTCCTGAAAGTAGACGACAAGTTTTAAATCTTAATGCAGGCAAGGCATATCTCGTTGAATCAGTCTTTTTCGCCACATCGCGTATAACGGGAATCGAACCCCCTCTGCTGCAGGCGGGCGGATGGAGAATGTCCTACTTCGATCCAGCAACTTGTTAGGAGTAGGTTTTGGCTTGCCTTGGGGACATGAGTGAGTGCAAGGCCCGGAAAGGGGAATACGGTCTGTAAGCACCGAAAAAGATCACGTCCATTTGTGGATTGCCCGCAGTCGGGTGTTGGGTTGGGTTTCAAGTCTTTAAAGTATACAATCTAAATGGATGAACCCTGTCCTACATCTATATGTTGAAAAGGTAGTAACGAGGTTCTCGTCCTGCCTTTTCTTAATAGATAGAGGTTTTTGGACCTTTTATCTCAACAACGTCCAGTACAGGGAACTGATCTCTTAAACCTAGCTCACGAGAAAGAATAACGAGCCTCACGCCTTAGAGAGGGGGCAGGAAAGGCAAGTAAAGTAGGTAGACTTGAATTGAATATTGAATTGAGCCTTCAACTCTGCCTTTCACTCGTCCCACGTTTTGATCGAGCATCGACCATTCCGAATGTCCTCCATCTTGGTCCGCCACCAGAGCTTGGCATCTCCATCAAGATACATGAACTAGTTGCGGCTAGCTAACTAGCTGATAGAGATGATGCTGCCTACGAGTCTAGAGAAGCTAATGCCGTGCCTTACTTATAGGGACAAAGGCGACGGAAGGCAGATGCGACTAGCCCTTTATGGTATGGCGCAACTAGTTCTACTTGCCCTTGTTAGCTTCTTAGGCCGTTGGTTGTGAATAGCTCTCCGACTCGAAGTTGGATCGACTGGTTCACTGGGCTTGGCTGGTTCCACAACAACAAGACAGACTGACTAGTAAAAAAAGTTAGCTAGACCGAACGTGACGCTTGCCGATCGTGGAGAAGAGCAGAAGCAATGAATAGTTCGCTTTCCACGATATACCAATTTGGACACAAGGGGGCCGGTGCTCTTTGTTTGTTAAGTTAGAAACCTTTCTTAACCTGATCCGTCTGGGGTCGGTCCAGCGTTGGTTGTATCCTTTCTTCTTTTGTTGGATTGATCTCTCCTGTTCTGCTACGGGCTGCAAGGAAGTTTCATTGCATCTTGAAACGGGTGCTTGTTTTTGAGAAAGGTTTCCTCTTTGGTGCCTCTATGCTAATTCCGATACGAGTTGATCTTGTAAGAAGTGTCGTCTCTCTTTTCTCGGTCCAGCGTTGCCTTCCCCGTCTGCGGTCGGTCCATCCAGCTACGATGGGTGCTTTTTGAGATAGATGGTTGCGAACCGTGTAAGCGAGTTTCAAGTAGTTTATAAGATAGCGTCAAAGCTATTACACACCGACTTTTGCTCTACTAGCTATTTCATATGGAACTTGCTGATTGGATTGATTCGATTGATGAAGCCATGGATGCAACCGATGCTTGGGGAATGAATGCCTTGGGTGCCGCATCTATTCAACGTCCCTCCGGCCTACCTATCGACCGCCTCGTCTCAATCCAAGAGGTTGCAGCAGCCGGCATGCCTTCCCCTCCCTCCTCGAGTAGGTATCTTCCAACCAACTCTTCCATTGACCAAAACACAAATTCTTTAATAACAAGGAAGAAGAATGGAATTCCGACTCACACTTGCCCGTAACTTGACTCGCCTATTCTATTACGAATTGGTGGACTCGAAAGGCGTTCAAGACGCGAACTAAGAGAAAGTGGGCAAGACGCCAAGCAACGAACTTCTAGCACGACCTTGTTGGAGTTCAACCCTCCAGGTTAGCCATCAAACTCAATCCCATGTAAGAAGTCAAACCCAGTGAGAATTCCAGGATTCGAATCAGTTCAAGACTTCGGTTCTCAGTTCACGACTTGGTTTTGTTCCTCATCTTTAGCAAGCCCGCCTCAGCGGGACAGACCAGTCCTGCGCTTGTTAGGTAGGGAGATAGTCTTGGTTTAGCTTGACTAGTTGAGCGAAGGGACCCATTTGAGTATGGGGCCCGAGTGGTACTCCTTAGTCTACTGGAAGTGCATTAAGGACTTCTTACCCTTTTGATTCCACGAGCTAGCATGATGAGTTCATCAGACTATTTCAATACCAATAGAGGACAATCTCCCGAATCCTTCTTTTTCTTCTTTGTAACTTGAAGCTAAACTCCTTAAGGAAGAAGAGCTAAAGTAAGGAAGCGAAGCTGCTTTCCTCAAGGCCGCTATTCCTGACTTTAGGAATAGAGTAAGGCCTTTACCTAAACCTCGCACGTGGGGGATAATCGCACTAGTATATCCCTCCGAGTGGGACAAGGATTCCTAAGGCTCACTTTTTTCTTTATGAAATTCTCGTCCTATTTCCCGATCGGTATATTGTCTGTTTTTGCCGGTGAGCGCTTCGATAGCAATTCCCTTCTTGGAATCAGTTGCTGTCTACGGTCTTCGGTCAACTCTCGTCTATCGCTCGCATCTGTCCTATTCAGTCAGTCAATCCGGTGAATCGCTTTCCGTTTCTCTTTTGCTTGCCTAGGAGCTCTTGTCTGAAAAGACGAATACGAGTATCTTGATTTCCCTACGGAACTGAATTCCAGGGCCTTGACTTTCACTCCTTTCCTACTTGAGATAGATCTTATCCTTACTTGACTGCCAATCCGCTTGAACACTGAACTGACTTACTCAACTACTTCCCCGCTCTCCCCTTTCTCCGTTCTGTAGAAATGGAATCTCAGGTTGAACTGAACTTATTCAATGGATTGTGGGTCAGTCAAGTAACGAGGAATGCCAGTAGGAGTTTCCGTCCCTGCTGTCCGTAGTGAACCTTGAAAGCAGTCTAGGAGCGAATTCGGTAGGAGCTGCTTGCCCAGTCAGAAAGCTAGGCTCCGTCGAAGGAGAAAGATCGAATCTCAGGCCAATAAGCTACGAAACGAATTAGACAATGGGTGATGCAATTGCGAATCCTTCTCAATAGAAATTATATATGAATTGGTCCGGTCAAGTAAAGAAATGAAATGCTCCAGTTTCTACAGAACGGAGAAAGGGAATGCTTTAGTTAAGGAAAGCTTCTACGCCCGAAAAGCATTCTTCATCGACAGTGGAGTGGGCACGAGTCTAGTCAGCGAAGGAGAAGGGGAGGAACGCGACAAAGCAGATCTGGACTTGAGTTCAGAAGTTCCGTCGATGTAGGCGGTGAAGAGCAAGAAAGAAGACACATTTCTAATAAAATACGTAAGACGAAAGGTGAAGCCGCTAAAGGGGTGTGAAAAGGAATGAGAGATGTTAGGCGGGGCGAGAAAGAGTCTCAAGATAGATTTTCCATCGATGAGTCAAGCTCAAGATCTCATGTTGGGGGTGCTCCCGTGCCTTGTCCATCATCAAGAAGAGATAAAATGACTCCCACTACTGCGCCAGCTCCTCTTGTTGGCGGTTAACACTACCTATGTTCTAGTTCTGTCTGGACGGGGTAGAACAAGGAGGATGGAATTGCGTCCGCGAGAACCTGCATCTCAAAATCTCTGTTTTTTCATTTTCTTCTTTGTCTTCGAATTCCTCACTCGGAACTAGGAGAATTGGAAAGAAAGGAGTCCTTGTAACCTATATAAGACATTAGAAAATTCTTTTTAACTTCAACCGGGATTCGTTGCACCACTTTTCCTATCTTTATCCTGCAGTTTCACCACAGGAGCACTGCGATCTTGCCTTCCGATCTTGATGAATCTACTTTTTACCGGTTGCTGAGGAAGTGAGATACGTAGCCAGATAAAATCAATTACCAAGTATAGGTATTATCCTTGTTTCAAACGAATGGGATTCCGTCGATACCCGAGGATTAAAACCAAGGTCTTTCACCAGGTTTTTTAGTATTCAACTTGACCTTTCCGGGAAGATAGGAAATGCATTCATGAAGGATTCTTTCGTAAATATTTAGACTTTCCAAATTGCATTTTGTGTTGAGGTTAGCTTTGCTTTCCTGATCAGTTTCTCCGGAACAAAACTCAGGCGCTTATGAACTCGGTCACAGGCGCTTAACCTGACAAAGTAGTCTCATCCGAACAAAAGCAGTCAGTTCTTCCTATCCGAAAGAAGGACATTGTTACAACAGAATACGGGATCCATCATGGAGTATGAACATTTTTTGCTCCTGACCGGTATACTACACACAAATCAATATACAGGATCCAGCGAATCTCCATCCATTTCAGAGGAAATTCTTCTTGTTTACCGACTGGGAAGCAAAGATAACGAGTAAAGGAGCACTTCAGAACTAATTGGAACCAAAGAAAGAACCTGAAATAACAGAGTACATTTCAAGTGATCCAATGAGAAACTTAGCAACCAACCTATACTTAAAGTCGATCTTTCGGGGTGAGGGCTGACCTTGAACTGGCCAAAAGCCTCTAACTCGCGATCCAATTCTTTTCTTCGCGCTTAGAAGTGGGCCTGAGATTCTCAATTTCATGGGGAGGACTTCCCTTTCCCACTAATCCAGTGCACGCTGTTCTAATCGGAATTGGAACCAGAACCCCGTTCTAAAATCAGGGGCAGGCTCACGTTTTCACTAATCAAGCAAGAGCCATTGCGAGCCTTTTCCTGACGAAATCGATAACTAGCGGAGAATGCCCACTGCGGCGAAGGAAAGGCAATCTTCCGAGCAACTTCTTTCTATCTGTATAAGTTATTTATGAGAGCTGCGGCTGCGGAGGATGTGAACCGATCGTACGGAGCTGCCTATGCCCTTTCTTTGGGTTCGTTTTGCCTATGAAAATAGAAAAGTCAAACAAACTTCCCTCTCGCCTGTGCTTCTGCCCTTATGAATGCCGGATCGTGAGGATCTTACTTTATCGAAGCCAAACCTGGAGCTCAATAGACTCTCCCCCTACCTGAGTCAACTTGCTTACTAGCCGCCCTGCCTTGGACAGCAGCTTGCAACAGCCGATTCTCTGTACTCCGTCTGTCAAAGATCCGATTCGCTAGACTACAACTAGTTGATGAATGTGCTCTCTCACTATGTTTAACACGATTGGACAGAGCGAAAGAACAGAAAGAGGGAAAGGTGGGGTACCTTTCTTGTAGACTCAAACCACTCGCTTAGACAGCTAAGTTTGTATTGAAAGGCCGAGGGCCTTGAATCACAATATGGATTGGTGTTCCGATTCGAATCTCGCTGTTTAGGCCTCGGAGACGAAATACTATCCGACACACATAATCATTGTAGTAATTGCCTTGGTCCAACCAAGAAAGACATGGGACTTTTTGGGCGTAGGAATGCAACACATTCCATTCTTTTCGGTACCCACGATTTAAAAAGATCAAAGATGGATACTTACGCTTCAATACTACTCACTTACGCAAGGATACATGAAGGAAGAAATACACCTTGAAAAGTCAGAAAAGAAACAAAGGGAACCGTTAATCCTTACTTTTTTATTAAAAAGGGGAGCCCACTACTTATATAATATGTAAATACGCACCATGCCAAATGTGTCCGAAGAAGAAGAGCAAACGAAGCGAATACCAGTCAATCCCACGAGCTATCCATTCTTCTTGGATTCGGATTACGCCTTAAACGAATCCCGTGCGTTCTAATCCCCTACTATACTCTTTCTTCCTCGCCTCCTAACCCTAATTTCTCATTCCTTTCATTCAATACTGGAGCACTGAGATACTTCGCATTCTAACCGGGACTTTCTCGTAGATAGATGCGCTTAGTTAGGTACTTACTTGAAGGCAGGAGAATGAGAAAGATCGATGAGAAGGCTGTTTAAGAAAATCAGACATCTTTCGTGTCAAGCAGGATCACTAGTCTAGTAGGAATCAGATGCCAACAATGGTCCTACAAAGGGCAAAGACCAAAGAAAGAGGAAATTCTTCCAATTCCAGCTTCTGTCCCAGATGAAAGAAACTTCGCATCCTCTAGCTCTCGAAATGGAAGGGATGCTCCTCTGGACTGGTATTGGAATTCTCATCAAAGAGGACCACAAACAAGGTATTCTAAGACTAGAAGCTGCAAACCCGGACCTCTAGTCGAAGCTGCAAACCCGGTCCTATAACTATGAAAGGGATGACCACACAAGGGAAGTTCCATGAGTACAAACAAGTGCTGCTCCTCATGACAGTCCAAAGTCAGCTCAATGAGTACGACCAATCCAAAGGTAGAACCAAGAATACCAGAAGAAGCTTTCGACCGTAAGGGAACGGGAAGTGCAATAGCAACTTAAAAGCATTACAGAGAGGCGGTCAAACAATAGAAAGAGCGATCCACGGAAGCCGCGGTAGAAGTCTGCCCATGGGCCTCCGACCAGACCAAAGACGTAAGAAATGCAAACCCAGGCCTCCGCTCGATCTGACTCTGGAAATGAAGTATATGATGTGGTGTGCCAATGAAGTATTATGTCCCTAGGCCTACGACTAGACCAAAGAAGTATGATGTACAAACATAAGTACAAACACCAAAGAATGAAGAACAATCCCAGGCCTCCGTTCCATATGATGTGGCAATGAAGTTTTGGGCCTAAAGACCAATGAAAAGATCATCAATCGGGTTGAATATCAACTTTGAGACCTGTGATCCACTAAGCCTGGGGCTCCGCCTAGACCATATAAAAGTATTCTGTGCAAGGGCCTCGGATGACCTCCTTCATAAAGCGGAGAGGCTGGCACCCAAATGAGCTGTATAAGTCTAAAAAGAGCAGTGCGAGCGAAGTCATGCGTACATGAGTACAAGGTCAGCTCCATGAGGCCGACCAAAGAATGCGAGGGGTTCATTAGAAAAATGAATGTGCCAGACCAGCTCCTATAGTCTGACCCAAGGGACGAAGAATGTCATCTCCAGGCTATGCTAGAGAATGCTATCGAAGATCTTTCTTTATAAGAGAATCTTTCTAGCAAAATGGCCTAAAAGGGGCCTAACTTGATGAAAACGATGATTATGATTAACCCATGATCGTTGTAGATCTAACGTTTTTCTGTACGAGTCATACAATCGGTTTAGGAAAGGTCTGCTCGGATAGTAGCTTCGGTTAAGCATTCCGGTGTAATAGGCTAGCCTTCATCGGTCATCCGTCCACGGAATCCTTCCTTGTTGAAAGAGTTGCCCTTCCCTAATGAGATCTTTAATAGGGCGCGAATACCCGGTCCACGAATAGCCTTCTGTCTTTAACTAGCTCCTCCGGCCCTTGCCTTGCCACTCTTGCTTGTTTAAGCAAAGACCATTCTTTCTTTTCCTTTCGGCTAGTCGTGTAAGCCCTACTCTTTTAAAGTGAAATATCGACTTGGTTAGCACTTCCAACAATAGAATAAGGAATTTGGAAAGTGAAACATTAGCAGAAGAAGTAGTTAAGCCAATCCGTACTCCTTGAATTCAATATCCCTCTGTCGGAAAGGGTCTCAACTCTTAGCGCTTCTCTTTCTCCGCTAGCAGGTAACGCTCTTCTATCTGCTGTCTCAATCGCTCGTGTCCTGTCGAAATAGGTAGCGAATCTTTCTTCTTTCTAGCGATTCCAATGGCCTCTTGATTAGGGCACTCCTGAAGCATCCCATCCTTTTTCTTATATATTCATTATTCATGAGTGGAATGCGCCTACTTAGCTTGGCTAGGTCTTGGTATTGCCGGGATCTTCCCCTAGGATAGATCACTGAACTGGATGACTCCACTTTCTTTCGAGAAGACATTGACAGTGAGGTTCAAGCCGATGACTTACCTAGGAAATCTCAGTGATTGGCCTCCCCTCGCCCTCGGCGAACATAAAAAAAGACCTACCTTTCAAGCGTTGATCTTAAACGCTTATCAAAAAGAAATTATGTGGGACTTCCCGTCACTCTTCGAGTTGCCTGGCCCTTCCTCCAAGACCGCTTCGTTCCAGTTGATGAGCCTAGGATTAGGATCCTTAACACCAACTCCTTTTAGTTGCTCTTCTTAAACCATAGGGCAGGTTATAAAGGAGAGGTTTGTAGCTCGACTTACAGGAGAGGATAGAATAGCTCGAGCGAAGCGAGAGGGAGATAGGAAGAAATTTCTTTTATACTCTCTGACGATACAGACGCAATACCTACATTCTGATTGGGTTTCACAGTATGAATCTAGGATGGACAAAGAAAATAGAAGGAAAGACCTGGTCTTGACGTCCTAGGTCGCCATTTCTTAGGGAATCACCAGCGGGAGATCACCCAATGACTTCGAATACCATATCGGACGAACTATATTAGATAGTACGCAGGTTTTTATCCGGTCAAAAGTCATTTGCTAATAGAATCGCTTGTGGACACCTTAACGGCCTGCTCCTACTTCTATGGATATTGAGAGGTACCCCGGAGAGAGAGCCATTATTCGACACAACCAAAGAAGGAATATTAGGTGCCCCAACTAACAGATATTTGATATTTGTTGCAATAAAAGGGATGCAAGCAGTCCTACCCAGGAAATGCACCAATGGCTGACTATAGGAGATAGTACACAGGAGATGAGCAACCCTATTCGGGTACACACTACTCTTATGCCGAAGAAGGGCCCCTACTCTATCTCTATCTATTAGGCAGGGGAAGCTCAACAACTCTATTTTCTAATACAACTCAGGCCACGCAGACTGTAGGTATTGCGTCTGATTAGTCTGATAGGGAAAGAGCAGAGACTCCTACTAGATCGGGCTTACCGGGCCTACCTCGCTAAGGTGACTATGAATTAACGAATTCACTATTTACCTCGGCTTTCTTCTTAATGAAAGTCAGGACAAGTCCACGTTTATCACCCCGATCGGGCTAGCCGGGTCCTTTCATTTAGGAAGGAATTCCCCATCTGGGGGTAGAAGAGCTAAGAAGAAGAAGGTTTTGTTCTATGTAATAAGAAGTTAGATTGATAGGAAGGTACTCGCGGGAAATGAACTCTAGTCAAGATGAAGTTGGTAGGTCCGGAGGGCGGGAACCAAAAGAAGAAGGGAGCTCGATAGCCTATTGAAACTGGAGCAAGGAAGGACCTATCTGAAAGTGACTAGCTCGCTTTGAAACTGGAATTCTATAAGCACTTCAAGAGTTCAGACTAGCTCGAGTTCAGTTCCCCTACTCAATGCTAAGGCGCGATTCTTATTTCGGACGTCCTTATTTCATTTCTTCTATAGAAAGATCTCCGTATTTTGATTTCTTCACCGCTGAAGCACCTGGAATGAGGCAGTTAGTTTATTAACTGAGTTAGGAGTGAATGTGAGTGAAACTCCGCTGGAGTGAGGGCGTTCAGAGTGAGGATGAAGGTTTGCTTGTGATTGATAGGTGTTTTGTTTGCAATGGGCTTTCGTCTCAGGCTCAGGTAGTTCAGTCTCCGGTGAAGTAGGGTTAGATCAGTCTCAGGGTCCGAAGGGTTATGGCATTTCTAGGGATGTTATTCTCCTTTCTTTCTTTTCCTCCGCTTGTCGGTCTGTCAGTTCAGATGAGGAAGGTGAGCTTGCTTTGCCAAAGAATATGTCTTACGCGATTACTCCGATGTTACCACGGGGAAGGGAAGGATTGAATCCTGTAATTTCTTATATAACATATAGAAGAGTCAACTAAAAGGGCACTGGTTCACGCATTTCGGGTTGATCCCGCTTACCTCTAAAAAGAGAAATAAATGGAAGGGGGTACTTCACCGAATGGAGCGATAGGCCAAGTATGGGACGTTCAGTAAACAATCCACACGGCCAAGTCCTCGGAGATACCCAACTGGGAGCGGAGAAGGCAAAGGCGGTTATTTCCCTCTGCTTAATCGAGTCGTCTTGTATAAGCTAAGCGAAATTGATGGCTTAAGTCCCGGGACCCAGAAGCGAAATTGCTTTCCTTTAGTACAGCTATAGGGCTTCCTTCTCGACTGACTTCCTCTATTAGATAGGATAGGGCTAACGTCTTAACATCTGATAGGAAGCTTCTAACGTCTGCAGCCTCTGATACAACTACCGGGATAACTAGATACCCAGGACTTGGGAATGGGGCGCAGCAAAAGCAACCTGACTTATCCAGATAGGAGGGTCAAGAAGAATCATCAGGATCACCCTTATTGCCACACATAAATGGAGCGATTGAGGTTTTTATTCCAGCCCTTATTATATTCTTACGATCGATGACCTCAATATGGGAAGCCCGAACCACGCCTAGATACGAGAAAAGCTCCGGAGGAGAGAGGCTCAATAGAATCAATCTTTTGACTCCCGGTACGCTTTCCGTCTCTTCTTCTTGCTTTGTAGTGTAGTTCAGTACTACTTTATCCTATCTTTTATGTACTAGATGCTAGAAACCAGGGGTTCTGGGCACCTTAGCTCAACTTGAAGCACAGGAAAGAAACAGCTATTTATAGACTAAAGGCCCTACCCCCGACTTCGGGAAAGAGAGACAGAAGAAGTTTCACTTCGGAGAGCTTCTACTAGCTTGGAATTCCCTTTTACCCTAGCTCAGGAGAAAAAAGGGCCCTAGGAGATCTTCTCCTACTATTAAATGGAGGATTCCGCACGACAAAGCAAACCCTCTTATTGAGCTAAAAGCGCACTTATGGTATCCTGCTTAGTGACTGGAACAAAGGAACTCCCTCAGGGCGGAACTTAGATCATTCCCTCCTAGCTCTTTGAAGTAATGCCGCTTTGCCTTCCCTTCCCTATGGAGTTGGTTTGTTCCAGGGAATAATCTGACTTAACTGGGCTCCCAGCTCCATAAGGACTTCTTCAACCCGACCTCCCATTCCAGACGAGAGTCAGTACTAGGTTTCATAATTCCTCTCTTCCTGGTAGAATTCTATCTCTTCAGCTCTTCGATAGAAGCAATATTGGATTACAGGAACTACAGCCAACTAGTAGACGCTCCTCCCTCTTGCCAGGAGGAACTTCGATGCACTCTCCTTCAGGTAGGATTCTTTTATAAACATTGAGGAGGTAAGAGCCCTATCAACCATACATTTCGCATACTAGTGAAAACTAGAAGCTTAAAGTCCTTACTCAACTACAAGTACAGTAAGGAAGGAAAGAGAAAAAACAGATGAAAAGACGTAATCTGATACCGAGGGGAAAGAGAACTACTAGTATGAAAAGATAGAAAGAGATTCCTATACAGCTATGTAGAAGAATCGTCCGGGTAGAACGAAAAGAAGGAGGGCTAAGACTTCTAACTCGCGTCTTAAGCTTTCATAGGCCCTCAGGACTTCTCAAAGAAGAACTCACCCTATTCCTATCTAAGGAAGCGACTCCTGACTTGAGGAAGGAAGGACTCTACCTATCTAGCTATCCATTTTAGAGCTGTAAATAGAAGAAAGCTACAATCTCATAAAGCTTGCAGGCAAGGAAAGGTATGAGTTCCCAATGTGGAATTACTCAAGGTGTCCCAGAATGGATTCGGCTTCTATGCTTTAACTCAAAATAACAGATTGCCAACAACACTCGACATTGAGATGAAGCAGGAGCCACCCTGGTTTCCTGATACAGATACCTGTTCAGATAACCAGACCGTTGCAGAGGTAACTTTAGAAGAATACATCGATCCTTTCATAATGCAGCGAATGAGGGAAATGGCAATGGAGCAGATGAAATAAATGGCATTTCAACACAACCAGTCTCGCTTGCCCATTAGAAAGCGGAAGGAAGTGTAAACTGTTCGAACGGCCGGTACTTAGCAACGGAAGTAGGAGGAGATCGAGCTAGCCTTAATTGAAGTAGGGCTATGTTGCTCCCGCTCAGGAAAGAAGACGGGGGCAAGTCGATGAAAGTCAGGTTTTTCACCGATTCAGGATCAACTTCGAATCCAATAGAAGGACTTCTAGGTTCAGACAAGGTTGCTCTGCTTCGCAACCAGTGTTGTGTTTCAAGTGCCAATCCCAAGCTCTCCAACGGCAGCATTCCAAGCAACCCTAACCAGCAGCAAAGCGCTTCCTCGAAGGCAAAGAAAGTAAGCACCGTAGATAGATATAGTGTAAGCAAGCAAGGGGGCGAAGCGGTAAGCAAAGATCAATTGAGAATAGAAGGATAGGTTGTAAGCTACGAATCACGAGTTATGGGTTCCGCTATTTCTTCCCTTTCGCTTATTGAGCAGGATTCTATCCCTTCAAACCTGCCTGTGCTCAAGTCAAGTAGAAATAGGGTGGTTAGGGAGGGTCGATCCATCAACGGATCCAACAACAGATCAATCCTCACTCAAGTAATCCCCCTTTACTAATAAGGGAAAGAAAATAGTATATGACTAAGATCTGTCTTTTGATGCGGGAAAATGAGGCAAAGAAGCCCTAAATTATATAGAATGGGCAGGCTCTTATGATTAGTAAGAGGAAGGTAAGTTTACGCTCTTACGACCGGAAGCGAAAAATGACTTAACCTTTCGACTTTCTCAGAGGAAGGAAAACGAAAGCTCCGAGGAAGCCCTTTCAGATAGTAGCTAACCGGGTAATTCGATCTTTTGGGAATGGGGGATTGGGATATGGATCACTCCAACTAGGTAAACTCAGTCACCTGTTCCCGCCCCTCTGGAATAGGATCGGAGTAAACAAGATCAACCGATTCAAACGTTGGGTGAGGATACCGAATCTCACTGTGGCCAGTTACAGATGAACTCAATCAAGGTAAATAACAGGACAGATACCACCGACTTACCTAATTATGCTTAAACGCTAGCTAGAAACATCTTCCCTTTAGAGGGACCTTCGCTATCAAGCAACAACTGGAAATGAGTAAACCTAGGAAGCTACTGACACTCAAAGCTCCTAACTACTTAGGATCTAGAGAACAATAGAGAATACCACTAGACAGCATTCCTTCCTTAAAGTCTTCTGTGAGGGATCGATCTTGGGCAAAGACACTATGGGATGGTCCCAGACCAGGAAGAAGATAACCTCGAGCGGACCGCTTTGTAGCAGTAAAATGACTTATTTAAATACATTATTGACAGCTAATTGATTGCCTTTTCTTTGTTCTTTCCCGAGTGAAGTGACTCACACTAAGTCCCTCCGCGGCCCCTTACTTAGTCAGATTAATCTCCTTCCTTTTTTGAGAGAATCGTGGTAAGGGCTGAAGATCGAGTTCATGCTTTTGGGCTTGTGTAAGGATTTCCCTATCGGTTAGTCGGAGAAGGGGCAATTGACTTCCTCCCTTCATTCTTCTATTCAAGTGGGAGGAAAAAGACTTTCACGCTTTATGGTCTGAATTCAACGGATCTCAAATTATCCATTTCTGAGCTTCAAGCCTTGCAAGCTTTCGAAGTCTTGCATTCATTTCTGTCTCATTTTCAGGTAGAGTGTACCTGGCCCCTATAGGAACCCCCTGATCTGATGGGGGGAATTCCTATGAAAGAGGCTCACTTGGAAGGAGCGATATCTAGCAAGTCTTCCGTGAGTGAATGGTCTCATCCAGTTCACGAGTCAATCCTATCAGCCGCTCAGCCTGCCTAATACTTAAGGACTGAGTTTCCTTTCTTCCTTCCTCAGGTCATGTGTAATAGCCGGAGGGCAGAATTCGTATCTGTCTGTCTGCAGTCCGTATGTAGGTATGTCCAGCGGTCCAGCCAGCGTAGGCTACTCTTTTTCTGTTAGTCCATCCAGTCGTCGGTCAGTTGATAGTTTGATCGAGGGCATGAAGGCTAAGGTACCCTCCTAAACTGAGATTTCAATCTCTAAAGTGTTTTCAAAGCCTTTTTGGCTTCAAGGATGTCCCGTCTAGTGGGAGAAGTGGTCCAAAGCAAGAGTCTTTCGGGTCTATACCCATAGCCCTTCTTTTGGTACAGTGCAAGAGTCCCGGGCGGAATTCCTTTCTATCTATCATCCCGTACTCTCATTCCAACTTCTCTTAGTCAGTCTTTTATTTGATTCTGTCTTATCTTTGTTAGGATTGGTTGCCTTTTCCCTTTCGTCTGTCGTTTATCCTTCATTTGGTAAGTAGATCGGGCCTATCTTCTTTCAGATCGCATTGTGCTTTCTTTCTAGGTTCAGCCTTTTCTAATTCCCCTAGGGCTTTTCTTAAGTTAAGTCCCGTAGTCGTCCTATCTGTTCATTCCGTCTAATAAGTGTTGGAATCTTTCGCAGCTTTCCCTTACGTAAGCATTTTCTTCCGTCTTAGTTTCTTAGCCAGCCCCGCCCCCACAAGGGTAGAATTCCTCTCAAACCTTTCATCCTGTCTTTCTGTCTTTGTATTTTTATCTATCTTTTTTTTTAGTGTTGTCAGCCTTGGAAGTAGTCGAATCGGTACATCTCTTTGCCGGATCTTAGTGTTTTAGTAAGGTCTTCCTTCTTTCTTTTAAAAGGCGGGAAAACCACTTGAGGGCGGAATTGCCTTGTTGGTTGAGTTATCTCCTTCTTAAGTGTTGGATCGGGAAGTCTTTGACTAAGTTCCTCCGTATATGACACATTCGTCTAGTCGTATTAATCCTCGTGTAACTGGCTCCTACCCCGAAGTGAATCACTCCTCCTTTCGGTTTTTGCGAGGGTTCCATCTGTCGGCTAAAGGTCCATTGCTTTACTAAAGTGAATATTGGAATCTTCCTTGATGTAAAATAGCGCTTAGTCATATCAGGGGCAATCTTCTATTAAATTACCTTTGCCGCTAGGGGTCTGGAAAAAGACCCGTAAATTCCCCCGCTTTCAGAGATTCCAACTCCTAAAGGAAGAAGTTCCCCTTCTCAGTATCAGAATAAGGGACTAACGGAAAAACCAGTTCTTCGCTATACGAAAAAAAGGGATTGGACTACTTAAGACTGGAAGGCTGGCAAAGGAAATGGCCCTTAGCCGGCTTCGACCACTGGAAAGAGAGGAAGGATCGGGAATGCTTCCAAAAAAGGAAAGAAAGCTAGAATAAGATGACGATCGCTCGTGCACGATCAATAATGGTATACACTTCACTACCTGAAAGAGAAAGCCAGTACTGGATGCAAGAGAGCAGGGAAACTAAATAAAGACAAAGAAAGGTAACTTAGCCCATTAGAAGGCTAGCCTAATAGTTTACATCGCTCCTGCAAGAAAAAGAGGGACTTGAGACGGGAGGTCAGCAGTTAGACTCAGCTTAGCAAAAAGCGGTGAACCCGCCTAAGACCATACCGAAATGGTGATAGACCCAAAACCCCCTTCTACAACAACTCAACAAAAAGAAAATGCACGTTAGCCATAGGCCAATGGGATCAGTCATCCTCGTCGTCCTCATCATCATCGTCAGCTCCAGCCCTGGGTCCCACAACTGGCTACACCCGAAAGGAAGCATCGATCTCTCTAGGAATCACTCTCAGTCTCAAAGGAAGACAAGTCATCTGCGGTAAATAGTAGAACGAACTCACTATCTGAGCCCTCAGCGCCTGGATCTCCTGCTGCTGACTGGCTATCAACTCCTGCATCCGAGACAGCTCTGTCCTGGTGATCAAAACCTGATCGGAGCCTATGTGCCATTCCCGCACGAAACAAGCAACGGAAACCTCTTCTTCTGCCAGGTCTGCCAAATCAGATAAGGGAAAAAGAGGAGAATCAATTTCCCGATCAGAGAAACCTCTGAGCTGTCAGACTCAGCTGAGAGCTGTGAAGGTTGTGTGAAAGAAAGGATTCCGTCGGACGGAGGAGGACCGGCTAGCGAGCTTAATGACTAGCAGCTTTCCTATCTTTTGTTTGCAATGGTCAGGCTAGCTACGGCAAAGTCTAATAAAGAGGACTGACTCCTTCTATTTGTAAGCAGTTCCCCCTTCTAGTGGTTCAATAGCCTGCCACCTGACGACGGTTCGTGTTTGTAAAGAGAGAAAGAGACTGCAAGGGCTAAGGGAAGGCTATGGGATAAGAGACGGCTATTCAGGAGAGTGGAATGAGGAATGCACGGATCCCGGGTGGACTTCATAGCTCGGTCACTCCGATTGTCTTACGGATTCTGTTCCCTAGTAAACTCTTCTCTGAAAGTACTTTTTCCTTTCCCTGCTGCTTCGTACCCGATGCCGGCTCTATGAAGGGGTCCTTTTTTTATATGATGCCTCCTACTCAGCGTCAGCGGTGATGCATGCCTCAGAGTTATACTTTTGATCATCCGCCGCATCAGCAGTATCACTTACAACATCATAGGAACGAGGCAATTTTGATTTGCTTATGTGATGAAAGAAACTTCGATCCTCTAGCTCTAGAACAGTTGTTGAATAGTTAATAGAATCTTGAACTCATTTACGAGGAGTGCTATAAAGAGCAAGCTAAAACCAGCCTGCCTTAATAATAGAATAACGGAAAGAATCAAACTCTTATATTCCGGGTGAACCATGCAAAGATGAACTATTTCCCCTTTCCATTTCTTTCTTGGAAGGAGAAGTCCGTTCACTCCGACAAGACAATCAAGGTCCCAAGCGCCTGGGTGACATCGGAGTGACGTCGTGAAGTGGTTTCCGAAGTCTGGATTGCTTTTCTTCCCCTTCGTCGGTTCAATTCAACTAAACAGATGAGAATATGAATTGTCTTTTCAAAGAAAACAAGAAGATGCGTAATCGGATGATGAATAAAGGAACCTGAACCGCTCTACAAGAAAGAAGAAGAAAAGAATCTTTGCAACATCCCGGGAAAATGAAACTTTGATCGTTCAGATCTCCATTTATAAGCTAAAAAAGTCACAAGTTTCATAAACCCCGTCTTTTTCGTTACAAGACCTTTTTCACTAAGAAAAGCAGATCTCAAAGTGAGAAGTTGCAAAAACCCCGTCTTTTTGATAGCAAAGCTATTTCCCTTCGAAAGAGTGAGATGAAAAGTCAAAACTTGCATCTCATATAGATGAGAAATGAAGGATTTTGCTGTCCATGAGAAAAGGAAGGACGGGAAAAGCCTCAACAGGGAGAGAACTGCACTACGTATAAGAGAAGCCCTAGTGGCGCGGGTGAAGAGTGAGTCGGGCGGTTCATACCTGGATGCTCGAGTAAGGGTAGAGAGCCTTGTGAACAGCAGCTGACACGGATCAGATGCCGTACGTGAGTACTAAGGTTCGACTCTTTAGTTATCTCTTTCTTTTTCGGTATGCCGCTCCAAAAGCAAGGAGTACGCTCAGCAGAGCAGACTTCAAATGCAGACACAACAATATGACTCGGAAAAAACACTTTTTTTTCTAGAGTGGTTAATCGAATAACGACTAAAAGCACAAGCGGATAGGCACTCCAACTTATTGAAATCGAAGGACAAGAAGAAGGAATTTCTTTCCCTAAACGAAATAGGCTTTCTTTGTCTATTGATGAGTTGTAGGGTTTCCCTCACTAGATGAAACTACTGAGCGATGCCCGCAAACCCATCTGACGGGAAGGAGAAGCGGCCTCCCTTATCGAGATAGCAGGGACTTGAAGGGATGTGGGGACAATACAAAAATGGAGACTGAGCAGAAAGAGCTTCCAGACCTTTGAAACGTTTTGAATGACTCTCGAATTGCACCTTTTCGACGTAGGTGCGACGAATCTTTCAACTTTGGGACGACTCCCTGACCTTTGCTTGGGTTGGTCGATTCCTACTGACTTTGACCTGACACCTTCCTGTGACTTGACACCTTAACCAAACCAGTCCTCCTGCCTTTCATGCTACTCCTTCTTACCATCTTTGAGTCATTTCCGCGTTCAGTGATATCCTTCGCCCTCCTCACGGCTTTCTATATCTCCCCCCCAATAACCCAGGATAATTGGGATTCCTGGAATTCCTGCTCCCTTTTCTCTGTCTTTCTTTCTTTGCCTGCCGTCCCCCTACTCTTTGCT
>JAKSEO010000015.1:12500-27500 GCA_025413875.1 Rhododendron molle | reverse complement strand
CACTCCACTTACAGGTGCCTAAGATAGTTGAGTGGAACCTGTCTGGGAATGGTTCCTCTTATTTGCAGAGAATATGGATGATGACCATTTAACAAGACAATTGTGCACCTACCTCCACAGGTGAGAGGGTGCTTCATAAGATTTTGCTATAATTTCTGCTAATCTTCCCGATCCAAAAGAGTCTTCAGTCAACCAGATAGGAGAATCATTCTATCTATATGCTCAGATAGATGGATATGACATCAAGGATGTGATATTAGACCTGGGGTATGATGTTAACATCCTCCCTAAGAAATCTTGGGAGATCATGGGGAAGCCAAAGTTGGTTTACTCTCCCATCTAGTTGTGGTTGGCTAACCAATACTGTATCTTTCCTATTGGGCGACTGGAGAACATGGAGGTAGACCTAGTAGGGGTTAATACTTTCCCATTTTTTGGTCATGGAAATGTTGGATGGATCCAACTCCTGCCTTACTAGGAATTGACTGGGCCTTTGACAATAGTGAAAGTGGTAGAGTCGTCCAGCCCCGAAGCAAAGTCCCATTTGTCATTCCATTTTTGACGGGATGCAAATTTCGTTATCATAGTTTTGGAACTCCCGCTACGAAGCTTCAAAAAGCATAGGATTGACTATTCCACCTAAGCTAGCTCTCGCTTTCTTCCTCGAAAGCAAATCAACAATTCCAGCGATGATCGACCTTTCGAATGAATTAAGCCAGAAGCTAGGGGCTTTGTTCGAGTGGTTTGCCAATCATTCCTCTATGTACGAAAGTGAGAATCCTCTCGTGCGCACGCCCACCTTGAAATGAATTCTTCATCCGCACGTCTACTCCCACAAAAAGGAAGTCGTCATCAAGCTCACCGAGATTTCGCGTTTTGGGACCTTATCTTATGTTGGTGGATGGAAAGACCACAGGGTTTGGTCGAGCAGTGAGCTTGGAGAGTAGAGTCGAGGTAAGGTCAAGAAGGGTAGCGTACAAGTGGAGCCCACTAGAGAGAGGTTAGCTGGCAGGTTCTTGTTTTCCGATAGGAAGAGGGAGGAAAAGGCTTTGCTTCGACCTGACCTTAAGGTGATGGGAACACGGGGTTAGTTAATCAAGCAAGTTGACGGAATCCAGCTCAGAGGGAAAGTCAAAAACACGACGGATAGAAAGAGTAGGAGTGACGAAAGAGAAAGAGAGGTTACAGGCGAATAAAGGAGCGTTATTGTTGAATAGTTTGACGCCAGAGGACCATCGATCATAGCATAGAGCATAGGCCTGTAGGGCGAAGCAAGATTGGCTGCTAGAGGAATGCAAACAAAAGATAGGAAAGCCGCTAGAAAGGCTAACAGCTAACAGCAAATGACATGCCGTTCCACCCCTATCTCTTACTCTTAAAGGCTTCCCCTCATCTATAATATAAAAGAAATTCCTACAGTCGGGCATGTATTCTTTCTATAAGGAAAAAATATGTAAATCCACACTGTCACAGGTCTTGTCATTACTGATTCCCACTTCTGCTGCTTTTCTTCCTTCGTACTGAATGGGAGGGTTCATCCGCTGTGTACACCCTCTCAGCTACATGCTGAGTGAGACTGATTAATGGCTGCCTTAGGATCACACTTTGGGCGCCTCAATCTGGAGGCCTGTTACATTTCTCCTAAGAATCCCTAGGTCATCAAGGTGTCTGGTTAGAGTGATTGAAGCGAGCCATTGGCAAGGAATTGATGCACAGAATCCGCTGCTATTGAAGGAATTACCGGCTTTCCTAAGCTTGGCACAGATGTAATAAGCTCTTTTCCCAGCGAGAAAGAGAATGTTAATTGGCTCTTACTTACTCAACGATAGTGCGCCTAGGACTAATTCCACTCACGGCATGTGAGGTCTTACCCGCTACCCTTTCAAAAGAATGCGATCACACCCGTCAATCTCCGATGAATCAAGTCAGGGGGTAGAATCCGCTGCTTGTATGGATGGTATCGAATCAGCTGTTGGAGGGCTGTGGGACTTCACAAGCTCATGCCATCAAAAGTAAGCTCTTTCGGAAGAGAAGGAGTTGCATATATAAAGGCTGTTAGCAAGTCAATTCCTTTACCTAGGGGGAGGGCCATTTCGCCTAGTAGGAGTAGTAGTCTTAGCATGTTAGCAATTTGAATTGGACAGCTTTCGACAGTTGGGATGGAGCCTTTCACTAATAGACAGAGTGCAGATGCAGATTGAACAAGATCCGATCTCGGCATCTATTACTATTATATGTCACTCGCAAGTGTGCAAATCCGGTAATCGACGAACCGTGGGAACATCATTAGTATAAGAAGAGGCAGAGAAGACGAAGAGCTGGTGCTATAATAGGCTAGATGTCGGTGAAAGGAAGAGAATTGCACATTCACGCTACGACCCTAATGCTTTCGATCTCTCCATCACAGAATAGGCTGCGACGAAGCCAATCACACATAAAGAAGGGGAAGCAAGGAAGGGGACAAGTGTATTTACTCCTTTGCCCCAAATCCCGGTCTTTTATAAAGTAGCACGTTCCCGGATACCCTCGTAGAAGGTGCGTAGCATTTAGGCCACGGTAGCAAGTGTTCTGTAAGGAGCTGTGGGACTAATATAATAGAAAAGGCTTATGCTTATCGAGCCCTTAAGAGGAAGATGTGGTTTAGTTTTCCCTGTTTTTCGCAAGTGAATCAGAATCGGCAAGATCCCCTCTTGTTCTTGCTGCTTGGGTCTCCCTTGGTTTGCTAGAATAGATGGGGCATTACCGCTCTTTGCTAGGACTAGTAGCAGTAGGAGAAGGCTTGCTTGGTTGAACTCCCTGACTACCTGGCTACCGTTTGCGTTGAGAGCGAGGACCGAGATAGGGAAGTGTATTAAGCCTACGCTAGGCAATTGGACGAAACTATTACTGGGACTCTTCTATTCTACTATTGATTAACTGACCGATACAAGGGACTCTTCCACCTTGGTGCATTCCTGACCTGACTTGGTATTCTCTTCAGTCGGAGAAAACTGGCTACCTACAGTAAGTTGAGAGGATAGCATAAGCTAAGCAGCCAAAGCATAGTAGGCAGCGAAGGAAGCCGTCTCCTTATTCACTAGACTTTCAGTAAAACAATGACTATTGGTGCCCGGGTTATAAAGAAAAGACTCTATCAACAGATGACAGAGATAACTTGGACAGCTTGAAGGTTGATCCGTGTGCCGAGTCTGATCTTTTCTTTCACCTCGTATTTTGAATAGGCAAGACGCACACAAGCAAAGAAAGGAACTGGGTCACGATGGGAAGGGTCAATCAACCTTTTCCGGTTCTAGTAGGGAAGAGTCTCAGTCTTTCAAAGCATATCTGTCTGATTGCCTTGAATTTCTTTCAAAAGCTTCCCGCTACTCCTAAAAGACTTTTTCGTTAAGGTAGTCAAGAAGTTGAGATTCTAGCCGGGGGTTCTATTTCCCCTATATTTGAAAGAGGACCCGCCTCCTTCTTTCGTCTACTCTGATTGATAGACGGAACCTTACGCCAGAACAAGCCTCCCAAACTATGAGACCACAAGACAAGACTGCGAAAATGAATCCTTTATGACGAGCTATTCGAACTATGCTCACCCGAGACACTCAACCAATTCTTTCTCCTTTTCCGAGTAAGCATGGTCAAGTGCCAAAGACTTTGACTTACTTTCAGGATGGAATTCAATTCAAGCAAGAAGACGTGTCTTAGCCAATGGCTTTACCGGTCGGTCTTCCCTGTCCAACAGGTATTTTCCTTATGACTGCGACTGTGCTTTACCTGAGATTCGAACGATTCTCCTCCTGCTGCTCAACTAGCTCGGTCTGACCTGACTTTGTTTGACCCTTTTCTGATCGCTGGTCAATGAAAAGCCTTAGATCCTTAGACCTATCCTTTGCTGGCTGGTTGCCCCACAGGGACTACTCCTTGCTCTTTGCTTGATTGTTGGATGGGGAAGAATAAGGCGGTTAGACTGTCTCTGGGCCCTACGAGTGAGTGAGGGTCTTGAGAGCATAGAAGATGAGAAGAGAGTCCTTTTGGTTTCTTATCAAGTTCAAAGTGAGGCGAAGGAGGTCCTTCCATACTATCATATATCATACAATCTTTTGATGTCAGAAGGTATTCTATTCTAATTGAAGTAGTCCGAAATCGAGTCAGAAGAGAAGCCCTTTGATTCTTTGAGGCAAGGGCGGGAAAAGAAAGAGTCTAGTAAGGCGAAGAAGGCCCGAGACTGGTGCATATTCGTTTGACTTAGTAGGGGAGTTCCGACCAAAGAGGCTTTTCGATCTGCCTGTATCCAGCGAGTGGTTCTTTTTGTTTGCGGCTCTAAAAGAGTTGCTAATGCGCCAGTAAGGAGTTCGGGGAGTACAGAAGTATAGGTACGTGAATGAAGGGAGGGCTTTCTTTATAATCAGAGGAGAAGCTATCTGACTTTCCTGGTAGTGTGCCTTCTGGTTTCGGTGAGGAGTGAGGCAGAAGGAACGGAACAGATGATCTTGAAACAAGCTTCTTCTTCATTCAACAAAGCATCAGTAACTGATTGCAAACCAATCCGGCATTTTAGAAGAGGGAAGGGAAGAGGATACGCTCGAGTAGGCATGTGGATGCATCTATCCCCGTCCTCCAAGGAAGGAACGAACAATTTCACTGAGCGAGCCAAGCCAGGCAATTGAAGGGGAAGATGAAGAAGGGTGGAGGTCGAGAGCTAGCTGATCGATCAGAGTTTTTGATCGCCTTTTGATGGATGGCGGAAACCCGGTTTCTGAATAAGCAAACCCATGGTACAAAACCCACGGCCGCTTCACCCCTCAAGCCAGTCACAGCTTTTCCCTGTACGGGGACATTCCACCAAGGATGTTTTCCCCCCTTCTATAGTGCCTCTGTGCTTGACTTCTCTCCCCATCACCTAAGTCTCTGGGTACTGTAACAGCCAGACTTTTGGGCTTGCTCGCTTCCAATTTGCTTCACACGACGACCAGAGGATTATTCCCGTAATATAGTAACTTGCTCTGAAGCAATGTTGCCTGTACTTGAGGTAGCAGTTGTGACATTCCCGGATTGTTACTGGTCTACTGCCGCTATCGATCTTGAAAGCTTTCAAAGTAGGTGTCTAAATAAGGCAAGTCATGTAGCGAGGGAAAAGTAGACAAGTAGGTCGATGTAGGAAAACGTCTTCAAGCATGCCAACAACAAGCTAGCCTTAATCAGACTTCTCATCCTTATGACCCAGTTATGGAAACTTTGACAAGCAGTCTATTTTGATAGAAAGGAAGAACCCTATTTATATGCTTAACACACCCAACTCGTATAAAGCAGACTCGGAAGATACCTCCAGAAAGAAAGAGATGGCTGCATCTGCACCTAAGGGCTGATTATTGGTTATTGGGTCTAGCTTCTTAGAAAGCCATAGGGAGATAGCGGACCAATCTTTCTTCTGTTATAGACTTGTCTTGTGATGTCACTGAATAGTCCGGAAGAAGAGAGGCAGTCTTCCCCAATGCTTCTCTTGGTGGGTGGGATTCAGGATTCAAATAGGAATTAGAAAGATTATAGAGAGAGATGGTCGAGCAATCAGCCGGCAAGCATAATTGGTAGCCGACTGCAGCAATCGACCATCTGCCAATAAGAGGACCGCTCCTAATCTATTCCAGTCTTTCCGATCTTCTTCTAGAGCTGCCTTCTAAGACTTCAGTCTGAACGTCTGATAGGGAAAGAGCAGACAGAGGCAGCTGCAATGCATATCTAGGAATTCTGAAACCTGCCTTCTAGTGGGATGGGGCACTCTTTCTTCCATTGTATCAGACTCTCGGACTGCTATTCCCGGCCGCTTTCCGTTAGTGTTCGGTGCTTAGTGATCCCTCGCTGTCTGGCTGGAATGGTGGCCTATTACTTATGATGACTCGAGCTCTTCTTCCCGAGTATCCCGCCTGACTCTATGCTTATAGCACGCGAGGACAGAGCAGACCCCATTAGATGGAGCTAGGCGAATGGTGAAAGGCTAAATTCAATGCTCTAGGCAATCCATCTCAGAGTGCATCTTACAACCGATATTTCTTTCCTAAATAGGCATTGCTGCTCCTAGGGCTTCTTTCTTGGCAGTAGGTCTCTCGAGCCTAGAAAGCGAAGGAGAGTCGCCATACCCTTATTAAGATAAAAGAGATCAAAGTAGATGGGCAGCCAGGCACAAATGGGAGCCAGGCTCCGTAGCATCGAGTCTCGAGAAATTCACCCTGCTCCGTGGAATGAATGTTCAAATCAGTTCAGTCGAATGAATGTGAAAAGAATCAGAAAGAATCCGATTCTATAGCGATCCCATAGATCCCATAGAAAGGGCTGCTTGCCGGAACAGCAGACGAGACCCGATCCCAGGTTTTCTCTTTCCAGGGTGGGACTCGAGAGGGCTTGCTAGGTCCTCCAATAGCTATGGCTTTTTTTCTTCCTTTGGTGCCTCATGACTTGACGACTCGAAAAGACAATTCATGATGGATTGGTTTAGCCCGTTCTACCCTCTCCTGTTACTGAAAGTTCATCTTTTGATTTCAACCACCCCGGAGTTGCCTTTCGGGCCATCCGGTTATTCATTCTCCACGACTGAAGTGGTTGGTCCACCAGTGACTTTCCATCTGCATCATCTGCTGTCGAGCTAGGTGGTTTCTTTCGCTACGTAAAGTCGAAGAGCAGGGCGGGTTACTAAAGTGACAACGCAAGGATTTAGGAGATTCTTTCAATAGACAGAGCTTAGTAGAGTGTTGAAGGGAGGGTTCCTCTCTTTGGCATTTTCCTTTCTTTTGGTTGGAGCAGGACAGGATCGGACCAACCCAATCTTCGATTCAAAAAGCAGGGGAAACCCACTCTATCTATTTCTCTATCGCGGGAAAGCACTCACTCGAGGGCCCTTCCTCCTTTCAAAGGAGTAACCGTATGCATGCATTTCAAAAACTTTGCACTTCCAAAGGCAATTGTCCTTACAATCCAAAAAGCACATCTTGGTCCCACTTTTCTGATGGCTTAGTTATCCTTTTGGTTAGGCACATCGCCTCTTCAATCCCTTAGGTTAGATTACCCCTTTCCGTTAAGGTTAGTAATCTCCCCTAGTTGACCCTTCAAGCATCGAGGATAGCACAGTCTCCCTTGTTAGGCTACATGCATTTCCAACCTTCAAGCTGCACATCTTTCCTTATCCGGACTACATGTCCCTCCTTTAGTCTAGATATCCTTCTGTTTGTGGCTACCCGCTTGTTTGTCTGTGCATGCATCTTTCTTATCAAGCATTCGCTAATGGTCTATCTGTCCTTACTCTTGTAGGCACCATGGCCTCAACGAGTAAACTTGGGAATGAGGATCTTATCAGAGAGTTATCTACTGAGGCAAGCCCCGATACAGTCGTCATGTCACCGTTTTCAGGATTGAGGTAATTTCCCTTTTCGCCTACACCTTTGAGACGATGGGCAGAGCGCATGTCCGCAGAAGACACTCTTGCTTTCCGGCGTCAGTATGAGAACATTCTGTCATTGTTAAGTATCAGGGTACACTACACTATCTGTTGATCGAAGCCTTGATCCACTTTTGGTATAGGAATACCGCATGTTTTCGTTTCGGGAATTTCGAGCTCACACCTACCTTAGAGGAATTCTCCCGACTCTTGGGCCTCCCGCATGACCGCAACAAGTTGGTACAGCCGTTTGCACCAGGGGGGGAAAAAACAACCTAAGTAGTCTTCTGGGTATACCGTGCTCCCGCTTAGAACTTACTCCAGGGCTTGAGGGATCGCCCAGCAAATGCTCGTTAAAGTTCATATAAAAGTACTTCGCCGCCGAGGCAGGTTTTCATTCTAACAAGGTTCAAGACCAGTATGGATTACTGGAACAAGTGTCGTTTTACAGCCTTGGCCTAGAGCAATGGAGAGGACTGTTCGTATAGTAGTTGGTTTGACAACTGGCTCATAAACATGCCATTAAACGCTAAGAAAACAGCCTTCTCTAGAGCAAGTGAAATTCTGTGAAAAGAGTGAAGAGCCCGAAACGGAGTCAACAGACAGACCGAAGACGGAACGAGTTGGCCGAGGTGGACGAGACGGATGTACGAACTGGGTAGGAGACGGCACTCCTCTATTTAGGAGATTTTCTTCGTGAATCGATCTTAGAACGAGAAAGCGTTCAGTCAATTGGTCTTAGACCTCCCCTTTGCTGTGACAAAGGGTTTCACCAGCGCCCGCAACAACAAGAAGAAAGAGGGCCGCGGGCATACCAATGATGAAGCGAACAAGCTCGCGAATGAAGTGGTAGTCGAGCTCAATATGCTTGGGTTCCAAAGCCCCTTTATGTTAAGG
The DNA here is from genome assembly GCA_025413875.1 of Rhododendron molle. Lineage (NCBI taxonomy): Eukaryota > Viridiplantae > Streptophyta > Magnoliopsida > Ericales > Ericaceae > Rhododendron > Rhododendron molle. Next base: position 19,189 of record JAKSEO010000015.1, on the reverse strand, counting down.
TAAGGACTTCGGGCATGGCCAGCTCCCTAAACGAGAAACCAGAACTACCGGATGTGCCAGCAGGTAGTACCTTACTTTCTTCGTGGCCCATACTAGCCCATTGGCTACCTATAGGATTGGCTTCAGTTTCACGTAACCTGAAAGAATTAGTTAGCCTTTTGAAGCAAGCTTGACAACTTTCTAAACGAAATATCACACGATACGAAAGATCACGAAATATTCCATTTTTCGCTCAGAAAGATTACTGATCCTTCAGAAGATCCCATTTTGGAGAGAAAGTTGACCACTTCACTGGGAAGTTCGAAGAAAGAAAAGCGGGCGGCGATCGAAATATAATAGAAGGCAAGCGAGGAGAGGGTGAATCTCTTGAGTCTCGTTTAGCGAAGCTTGGCCTTCATTGTCACATTTTATTGGATGGGAAATAGTGTGTATAGTCGAGACAGCAGATATGACTCAAGAACAGGTATCCTGCTACTTGGCTTTGCCAAACCTAAATGGAATTCATTACCTTATCAGAACGGAAACTTCGGACTCATCAAGGCCAGGAATGGAACTTTCGGACTCAAAAGTACAGGACCAGGAAATGCTTCGGTTCGGGCATCTGTGGCGAGGGCATTCGTAGTTGATTTGCTAAACCGAACGGGACGTGAACGAAAAATGGTTGATTTCGGTCATAGAAAGTGCCCCATAGGGCCTATCAATAGAAGTTAGAGCGGCAACTGCAACTCCTGGCCTGGCAATCCCTTACTACGATTGAGCTCGCAGAACAGGAAGCACGCTTTGGAACTTGGGAAAGATTACGAAAGAAGGCGGTTGGTTTGACCAAGAAAGGCATGGGAGTCGTCCCAAAGTAGAAAGATTCGTCGCACCTACGTCGAAAAGGTGCAATTCAAGAGTCATTCAAAAGAACATATTGTTGTTCCTTGAAGCATCAACACTAAAACGGGACGTGGCGTGAAGAAAGCAAACCATGAAATGCAAGAAAAGAGGAAGTTTTCGAGATCCGGGCAGCCAAGGCGGTTCCAAGTCCGGGCTTTGATTCTTATTCTAGGGGTGGTTCTTCCACTAGTGGTGGCCAAGGACCCACAAATGTTGGTGCGGAACCATCCGCTTTCGAATCTTTCTTTGCATTTGCTAAATGAAAGAATTTACAAAGATTTGACCATCAAGATCGATCAGACAACAGGAGATCCGGCGAGCGTCCCATTGGAAGGTAGCCTTTCGAAGCAATCGATTCATAACATAAGACAGACGTCCTCTTTGAAATAGGAAAAGCCGCAAGGAAAAGGGCAGAAGATAGTAGACGGAAGGTAGCACCAAAGAGCATCCGACATAGATAATGAGCCCTACTGAAGACGGTTGGGTTCGCCTCTCTCGTTAGTGTACTCGTGGTACTCGGTAGTGCGCTCGTGATACAGTACTCGTGCAACAGCGCTTACAGCAGCTCGTAGTGTATGCATGGTAGTGCTACTGATAGAGCGGTTTGTTTACTCGGCTAGGCAAAGTCTACTGCGAGGGCTACGTCTGGGGAAGTCTACACATCGTAAGGTGCTGCTCTTCGCCCAGCATACCCCTGATTGGGATAGGGAGGCAAGAAGGATGTCCGACCCGTAAGGTGTTTCCACGATTTCACGCCTTTAATGATTGCTCCTAAGATGGCTGCTAGTTAGATGCCAGGGTTCAGAGCGGCAATAGAAGAGTGGGTAGTCCCCGTGATCGAGCTACTCTTTTCCTTTTGAACGAAATTATTATATCTATATCCGTTTTCTCACTGGCTACTGACGGAAGTCTGCTCCACTCACAGATCTTTTGAAGAAAGCCAATTCCAAGTGGGAATGCATCTGTAGACCCTCCTCGACTTCAGCCATCACAAGAGATGTTTCATATTTTTTCACCGATGCCAATTCCCATTATGATGGTACTAGAACTCTGGAGCAGTCATCATATAAGATTTTGAGGTCTGATGGGTGCTTGTGACCTCTGAAGTTACTGGATAATCAGTCCCTCTTACTGCATCATCAGCAGGAACTTTTGAGAGTGCAGTTCCTGTGGCTGAGCATGCCAGTGATGTAAAGGTTCAACCTTGTCTTTTACTTGAAGAAGAGCAAGCTGAAAGCGAAAGGTTCACTATTTGGCCCTCTGTGGTGACATAAGTCAAGAATGTTGAAGTACGTGAGCTAAGAAAAGCTTCTGAGAAGAGAAGGAAAAATCTTACCAGTCCTCTTATGACCAGGAAAAAGAAGTACCCAAAACTTTGCAAAATGGGGGCCAATTGGGAAGTGGCCCGACTTAGCCAGCTGACAGAGATGCTGGAAGTTGCGAGAAGGTGGTGTCCCCTGTCCTAGTATGTTCAATGCCAACTGGTAGTACGCCAAAGCGGATCTGTCATTAACTAAATGGCTCCGTAAAGTAGGTACTGGATTGGTAGCTTCGGCGGATTCGTGGGGAGATAATTCAACATTGCTACCACCTAAGAGACCAAGATAGGCGGAAAGTCTTTCTCAGTCTGGAGGAACCATAGTAGAAAGAGAATAGAAAGGTCCTCTTACTCGTGGAAAGTTCAAAGAGATAGATGAGAATCCACTATTTCAGAGAAAAGAGGTAAACTTTGCTCTTATGACTAAGGTTGTTATTCATACACCGGAACCTGAAACTGTGTCTGAAGCTTTCACCAAGCCCTATGAAAGGTATTCTGAGGCTGAAAGCCATGGATGAAGAGATGAAGGCCATCTACAAGATACGAAACCTCGCCATTTGGTCTAGCCCAGGCTGTGAGCTTCTTCTTCTTACTATGAGTAGCCTCCTTCTGCTCGCTCCTTCCCCACCCATTGTCGATCGATCTATTCAAAAACGAATGGGAGTTACCCCGCATATGCTGTAGACCATGATCACCCCCTCACTAAGGATATAGCCATCACTCCCTTAGCGGACATATTGTTGGGATTTATTCCCCACCAGCACCTTCATGCTTTGCCACCCTTGACTTAGCAGCCTCCTTACGCCCACCCACTGGCACAGTCTCACTCCTATAAGAGCAAGCATTGGGCACATGGGACGAACGAAGAACGAATCAAAGACTTGAGGTCGGACTTGCCCGGTTCCTCCGCTATTGATTATGGAATCGAAATTCCATACAGCCCGCTTCTGTTGTTTTTTCGACATGTCTGTCTCTTCTGATTCGGATTGAACGGGAACATATACTTGCCTTCCACCAGAACTGGTTGTTTCATAACATGCGCCCTAGCCTGGAAAACTCTTGATTGAGATTGTTTGAGCAACGAACGAGGTCAACGATGACGCGAGTTTCCAATTGATTCCGTATCAGGAAGGGAAGGAGTAGACGCACCCCTTACTAACTGTGATGTAAGGTATTAGCCAAAAAGAATATGAGGAACCACTTGCAACGCAAGAACCCCCCTTTTTTCATCTTAGTGTGCCGGATCTCATTCCGCTATTTCCCTGTTATCTGTCAACTTTACGATAATGTACGATCATCCGAGGGCACTTGTCTTTCAACTTATTACGAAAGGGGTCTCCTCTTCGTTCATTTCGTAAGAGCTTGGACTGGGAATGAGATCACAGAAGAGACTGTCATATTCAATTGACGCATCAACGGCAGCAGTTTTATACGCATAAGCTATGGTGGCATCTTACTCCAAGCTAACTGTTGAAACGGGTTCAAAGTCAACAGCTGTTCCCACGCCGGGTGTTATATCCTGTTTGGTTTAGTAGTATAAACTTATACCTAACCTTGTGACTGAGCTCCTCAGAGAAATCCAGGTAGAATGAACTAGGCCTTGGGTGAGAGACTAGGACGGAAGGTTGAAGCTGCAGGAAAGAATCGATTTCTAGTTATCGACTCGAATCAAAAAGGATTCAAAAGGACCGGTTCAAACCTTCCGGAAGCCCCATGCCAGCTTATCTTCAAGAGAAGATGCTGTCTGCACTCTTCGGTGAAACTTAGGCCTGGGCATGACATTGTTGCTATATTGGTCTGACCTTTCTCCTATAGGGGGTAAGATTTGGGTTATTACATGACATGCTTGTATCTATCGTACAGCTTGCGGTTATAAGAGGGTCTTTCGGGATTACGCCATCTTAGGTGATGTGTCGCCTATGACTAGGTGGCGGAGATCTATCAAAGCGTAATTTCGGTTATTTCCGTTGGGACCTTTATCTCCTGCGGTATGCTGGAGTTTGCTAAGAGAGTCAGTATAACCAACGAGTGGACGTGAGCACTATCGAAGAGACCGGTCTGCGCACTACTTTCATGCTCCCCTAAAATTTAGGATAATTCAACTAAAACGCTCATGTTGAAAGATAGCATTCTTACATTTAGTTAATATTTCAAGGGCGTACGTTTTTCCGAATCTTTTAGATGGAGAAAGGGGCTGACCTAGGGATGGATTCTCCAGGGTCTTCTCTTATTACCATTGAAGCTTTGGATGCGCCTATAGATAGAATGGTGTCTCAATCGCTTCTCGCCTCTCAGAGAAGTTCAAATACTAAGAATATACTTCCGGCTCCGGTCTACGAGAAGTATAGTATGTAGTGAGTGGTTGGTGCGAGTTTATTTAGGTTATCCCAACTCCGCAGATCCGCTATGAAGTGAATCGAAGGAGACCTATTTTCACCTGAGGTTTGGTTGGCCATCCCCAGGTCAGCCTTAAGGTCCCGATCAGTAATCGGTGTACCGTGCTCTGTTATAGCTTTTATGTGGTTACAAGAGGATGAGCTATCACTAGATCATTGAAAACAAGGTTAGATAATGTACAGGTGAGAATATGGTTATAAAAGAAGTGCCTGTCTGGCTCTAGACAATAAGAAAGACTCCAAATATTGGCGCCCATCCGCTGCTGATGCCTAACCTCAAGTAAAGAAGGAAAGAAGCTATGCCATGGCGACCTCCTTAAGTTAAGAAGGCATCGCCAATCGCTTTTGCTTCTGCTTCTTAGGGCCTGAACTTAGGAATTGGATTCAAAGCCTGAAGCTGATTCAATCTCGTAGCAGCTATTTTATTTATTGTCTTGAAGCTGATGAAGCTTGAATTGAAAGCCTAGAGCTGTGGAGTGGTGTGTGGGACTCGTGTAGTAGTAGCTAGACTCCACGTGCCAGCTTCGCTCCTCCCCCAAGTGTAAACCAATCTCCCGTGGTAGACTTATGCTCATCTGGGTCTCCTGCCCAGTCAGCATCGGTGTATCCGCATAAGGAGCTGCCTGTAGCTAAACGACGGGGAAATGGATATTGTACGACAGCGACAAAAGAAAGACCGGTTCCTTACTTAGTCTGTTTGCTTTCGACCTCTTACGGAGCAGGGGTTTAACCCACTGAAGACCGTTCCCTACTAATTGAGTAGACCCTTTCCATGGTCCGATGGCGATTGCGTGCTGGAAGGCGGGATTGCTCCCTGCCGTATTTACCGTTGGTTCTATAAGACTGGTAGTTCCTTTGTTGCAACCTTTTGCCCAGCTTTCGACTTTATCATGCAGATTCTCACTTTGAAAGACCCTTAGAGCTTGTCTTGAGGTAAGCTTCTTTGTTACCTCTACTTATGTTAATACATTGATTTCTCCTTTAGTAGTGAGGAGCTAGAATGGATAGATATCGATTTGCATAGAATCCACACAACCTGGCTTTAAAGCCGTAGCTTGCTGCTTGCTGGACTTCGCCTATATACCGAAAGACACTTCTGTCGAACTCAGACCTGCAAGTAAAGAGGAGAGCATGCAATCCGTCGGTATGTCTCTCAAGCCTGACTTATTTAGATCCTCTTTTAGAACTAAGCAACTCGATGATGTGCAGAATCAAAACAAAAGGAGGACCTTCGGAGAGATTGTTTCAGATGTGAGGAACCTGGGGAGTTTTCTCACAGGTGTGCAGCCAGAGGTCAATTCCCTGCCCTCTTAATTATAAGAGTCTTGACTGATGCGGAATCTGAATCCGCAGGTGGAAATAAAGCTGGAATACGAGAAGACCCCCTCAGACCTTCTTGTAAACCAATTCGTCGATCTGGAGATCCCAGCAGCAAGGCTTTTTCATGAAAGACTCAAGCCAGGGATGTCTCTTGCAAAGAAGAAGTTTCACCCCCGAACCCCGACTGTACCTGAGAACTCCTCCCCTGTTGTTAGCTCCAAAAGGAAAGATGTTAGTAGGTCGAAAGCAAACCCCGCTGTCTGTTGTTAGCGTTCCTTCGACTTCGCTCAGGACCTCCTTTCTCTCCTGTTCATTCCCTTCCTTCTATCGATCGTGCATTTCTGCAAGTTAATTCAACACCCATTTATGTATGGGTGCATACCATACCTACTATCTTACTAAGAAGTCTCGATAAGAAAGCACTATCATCCATATCCAAGCTAGTTATCTAAAAGTCTCAATGTCGTACCGACCCGGAAGAGAAGGTACCGAAGGAAGTTCTCTAAATCTAAATCTCGCAATGTCAGGAACTCACCACCGACAGGTACTGCTTTCAGGGGCGAGAGAACGAAGAACTTGGCTCGGAATAGCTCCTACTGTTAGTAACAACAGGAAGAACAACACCGCCGATTGATTGTTTTCATTCGGAGCAGAAACCGAGATGAAAAGAGAGGGATCGATAGAAAGAATCGAAAGCCCTCGCCTAGAATTCTCTTCTTTACCATCAACCTTCTTTAGAATTCGAGAGTAGACGAGTTAGCAAGAGGTTCCTGAGC
>JAKSEO010000015.1:0-7500 GCA_025413875.1 Rhododendron molle | reverse complement strand
GGGGGTTTCACATCACATTAGTCATTCCATTCCTTCCGGATAACCTAAAAGGTGCAGGCCCACTTAAGAATAGATGGGGTACTTTCTGATTTGAAAATAGGGTTATATTACGATGTATACGATGGGATATATAAGAAGAATAAAACAGGTTCTTCTCGTGAGCCTATTTTGTTTGATTGATCTTGCCATTTTTTTCTGGTAGGTAGGTCTGTCTTTCTCTGGATCCCGCTGAGGTGAAAGACATGAGACATACATAAAAAATCGTTTAGATCCGGACCGGGCTCTCGAAAGCTCATGTGACCGGAGGTGGGAAGATATGGGCTGGAAAAGCATGTTAATAATCACCGCAGGCCCTTATGCCCCGAGTGCTCAGCTTCGCCCCAGAAATGGAACTCACTTCCGGGTCAGTATGCGAAGAGAGGTCTCTCTTGTAACAGGAGTGAAGAATGACCCGACCCGGCCACAAGAAGACAGGCAGAGTGGTGGGGCAATGGTACCAGACGTTAAGGAGAGAGAAGTGAGTTGGTCTCGATGAGAGCCCAGGCGAGTCTCGTCTGTGATAGTCTAACCCGGATTAAGGATCTAGTTCCCTTCCTGGTCTGGGTTAGGGTTCCAAACCTGCCCTATCCCTTAAAGCCCCAGAGCTCGAGGTCTACTTATACCTAGATACATACAGCTTGCCTTATCACCATTTCAGAGCCAAGCCTCCTTTTCTGATAGAGGGGAGTGATAAAGAAATCGATTTTTTCGGATCGCCTAATTCAATAACTCAAAAATAGGTGGAGTTCGCCCTTTGAAGCATAGTTAAGTGTTGCAACAGGGGGCTTGTTCAGCGAACGGGAAGCAAAGTCTCCATACGAACAGGGAAGGCTTCGCTGCTATCCAGAAGATCCCCTTACTCTATACGGGTGCTAGCGCTTTACTAATATAATATCAAGTAAAGGCTCTTCTTCTGTTCTACGAATCTAACTAATCTATACTACTACTAACTATAGTCAGACTAGGTCTTCTAGAGTGAACTAGCATAGTCAAGTTTCTATATTTTGTGCTACTAGAACCATAAGCCGCACTATACTTGACTGAACCTCCTTACGCCGGTTCTAATAAAGCAATAAGAGAGGACTGACGCGTCAGCTTCGAGGGCCCTTAAGCATTTCTTTCTCCATCTAAGGTCAGGGAAGAACCTGAGCGAAAACCCGCTTTCTTACCAATTAGAAGAAAGAAGGAGGATTGTCCAGTGAATCGCTAGGCTTCACCCGAAAGATTACCGATTTCGGCGGAGACTCTATTTTGACTACCCCGGTCCTGTCTATTTGCTGTTTTAGCGGAATAAGCAGTCTTGGTGCTTTGGGCGTGGCACTAGTCTGACTGTGCTTTCCTAGCCAAAGGCTATTCTTGATCTGATTTTGCCAGGAAGAAGGGCATGCAACAGGCAGAGTGATCTTTCTGTCATATCTTTATTATGATAGTCTAGTCTATTTTCTCATTTTTTAGGAATCCTTATAAATAGACTGTTTGTCTTAGTGTTCGTATAAAACTCTAAAAAGAGGTTGTTTTCTTGCAATTGAATCAAAAGGAACTGAACTTACCTCAAAGGGAGTGCAGCCGGTCTATCCATCATAACATAATATAGGAAAGTACGCCCTCTCCCTTGTCAACTCCGAACGAATGCTTAGTTAGCCGTGAATGAGAACTCTTGTTGCTTGTTGGCAGGTAGCTCCATGGTTGGTTAGCTCGAAAGCGAGTTCTTACTCTTTGACCTTCTTCGGTACGGCTATTAGTCTTATTAGAGTAGAGTGAGTAGCTGGGAATCTCTTCTTCCGCTTATTAGCGGTGTGACTGTGACTTTCTTCTTGAAAAGACTGCTTTCCTTTGAAAGAGCTGTGGGCATAGCGAAACTTTCTCAAATGCGGGATCGGGATTTCCTCTTGATGCGGTAGAAGAGGTCTAGTCTAGGTCAGTGCTTTCTTTTGCTAGAGAATATGTTGTTGTCGGCATAACCGATGCAGTTAGCTCAAAAGGGAGTTCAGTCACTTCTGGATCCCGATTCAATGATTGTTGAGTGAACGAAGCCAAGTCAGTAGCCAACCAGGGCTTGAGAGATGCGAAACCTTAATAGAATAGCGTAGCCAAGCCGAGAATCAGCTCTTGGTGGTTGGGGCTTTAGGAAAAGGCCTAACTTCCTTTCTTGTTCACAATCCCTTTCAGATTTTAGGGAAGAAGACGGTGCTATAGAATTGAAATACCTTCTTGTCGAAATAACCACGGGGATGGATGCCGCTCTCAAGTGGAATCAGTTTCAGTTGAATTTGCTGGTATCATAAATAAAGAAGTAGTGGATCCCGTTCACGGAGTTCTATGTCTAGGTTTCGGTTTACCTTGGTTTCGGTGAAAGAGATAGAATAGAGATAGGGTGGGCAACTCCCTAGGCGGAGTCTCTACTCTGGTAAGGACCAAGTGACTTCATTAGCGTGGAGCTAGGCATGGTAAGCATAAAGTAGCGGTAGCGGTGTGACTTTCTTCGTGACTTGACTGCTAGACTGCTTTCCTTTGGCGGTATCGTATCTAAGAGGTAGTACTAGGACCTGGGCCTTCGGCTGGGAACTTCCTTCTAGAAGCAAGTGTAGCGAAGTCGGGGCTTAAGTAAGGCAGATCCTTATTCTTGGAAAGGTATCGAAGTAACTTCCGGATTAACTGATGTTGGAGTTCCAGTCGAAAGAGAAATGAGTTAGCTCAGGCTCAGGGCGTGAAATAAAATAGATAAGAAAGGCGATTCCTGATCTGAAGAGTTGAGTTGCTATAGTGGAATCTGTTGCATTTTGGAAGGCTCAGGTTTGGTGGTATATCCTTACTTATATAAGTCGTTTTGATCCCGGCTCCGAAAAATGGATTTAGGAAAGCTTCCACGTGACATCCTCAAGTTAGTCTTCTGCTTTCACTGTCTTCTCGAAAGCTAAAGGTAGTTCACCTAGGGGAAGAATTCGACTAAGCTTAGCCTTGACCTTGGCACCTTACCTTCTAATCCGCCTGCTTGGGAATTCGATGAAATAAAGAGGACTAGCTGTGAGCTTTGAGGAAAGCCTGTAAGTTATCTTTCGACTTCCCCCTTCTCTTCCTGGGGAGAGTCACTAAGTAAGGCCAGTCTATTAGGTGATCTGGAAGAGAAAGTGCTAATCTAATCACAACTCTTCTCTTATCCGCATGGTCTTGTTCAGCTGTCTTTCTCCTTGCCTTGGGTGGATTGGTTTTCATAGCCGGGCATACGGCATTACCGGTCGAATAAGCTGTGATTCCTGCTCGGCACTTGCTATAGAAGAAGCAGCAGTTAGCTCTAACACGGGACTGAAGTCACTTCAGGGGTTAGCTCTGCAAATGTTGAAAGAATAACGGCAGCTAATTCATCCGCATCTGTTGGAGGAATGGTGGAAGGGATCGATCCCATATCCGGTGAAAGGCCAAGGCAATTATCTGGGTTGAGGATAGAATCGTTCCTCAGGCAAGAAGAATAGACAGATAGACTGAGAACAGAGCGACAGCACGAAAGATAGACTAACCAAGCAGAGGGAGGGACGGCATGAATTCTTTACTTACCGCAAGAAGGAACGGCAGCTCGCCAACGTCAACACCTACTCCTCCTCCTAATACAGCTACTACAGCTATGACTCGCCCTTACAGCTATGACTAAAAAGACTATTCCCTTTATGACCTAAAACAAGCGGATTTCCGCATGTTAGGCTAGCCCTCTTTCTTTACAAAAAAGTGGAACCGTGCTCCCCTTTTCTTTTTATGTGCAGCCTTTCTCTTATTATACGATTTACCAAATTCAACTGACTTCCTTCCCTCTTCCGTCGCTTCCCTCTTTCCTGTCTACTTATTCTATCTACTATTGATCATGTCCGATCTCCTTCTTACTAGAGGCGGAAATCGTCCTCATGCGAATCTAAGCTGAAGGTAAAGAATCGTCCGATCTTATTTATTCCATTTCATCTTTCTTCTCTTATTCAATTTCGAGTTAGCGCTCCGGGGGCTACTCCTACTGCTACTGTAACTGCTTTCTTTAGAAAATGCCGACATCTACTCGAAATGGCTTGACATTCCAGAACAGGAACTTCACTCATTTTAATGCCCGAAGTCTGCATCTTCTATTACATCGCCTCAAAAGAGTGAAAAGTCCCTTCTTGCCTGACGAGTTCTTCCTTCTTTTCTTGCTTTGCTACCGTCTGTGGCATTTGTCCTGCAAACAAGCCCTTCTCTTCGCAGCAGCTCCCGCTAAAGCAGTTGCAGCTTACACTAGCTAGGCGAACTCCCGCTCTGATCCAGCTACCCCTCTTGCCGCTCGGCATGAAGTTGAATGTGGGATAATTGCTGCAACCCCTTCTCTTTAATAGCAACCGATTCTAGCAGCTTATTCTTGCAAAGATGAGGTTTCGGGTATACTTCCTAGCGTTGTTGGGAACGCAGGAGGTGCATAACCCGCGTAGGGATGGGAACTCCTTTGAAAGTAGAGTTCGTTGGTTCGTCCATCTGCTCTGGCAAATGATCTCGCATTCGGGTGAGTGAATAAGAAGCTTTCTGACACGGAACAAGAACCCCATCGCGTTGGACTGAACCTTGACCTTGCCTTTGGGATGAGTCCTAGCTTTGAACTGAACCTTTGGTTTGAACTTGTAGACGAATCTTCCAACTTGGGGACTAGACTATTTGCCATTGGTGGCATGGAAAGGCGCTCCACACGAAAAAGAAAAGAAAGTGGGCAAGACGCCAAGCAAAGACCTTGACGCCCGTGCCTGAGTGAAAAGTTCGGTAGAATTCCTTCTTCTCATCTGGTAGCGTGAACAACCACAATCCCTGTGATCGTACCTTCTCTTGAGTTTAGTTCCATAGAATGAATCTTCTAATTAGTTAGCTTGCCAGGTTTAAGAATTCCTCCCGGTCAGCGGTCGCCCTGTCACAATTCATCCCTTACAGAGAGTGCAAGGCGCGCAGCAGTGTAATTCGAGTTCTCGTGCTCCGTCTCGTTCTTATAGGAATAGCAGTTTCGTGTGATAAGACTAAAGAATGGCAGTTAAGCTCCGTTAACCTGGGAATTAGGGTTCTCCTAATCAAGTTACGTGTGCTAAAAACTCTTCTTTTTTGTGCTTGTGTGTTCGTGTTCTGTGTGACAACTGTGCCAAAGCCTCATCATTGATCGAGAAATCCCCTCTGGCTGATTCCCATGAACAGATAACGCCAGAGAACAACAGATGGAGAGAAGGAGTGTAGTTCAATGGATATGAGGCTGCCCCTTCCCTTGAGATTGGGAGGGAAGTTAGCCTCGTCCGGCCCTGCTTCTACTTACGATCAAAAGCCTTGCCACGAGTGAGAAGCCAGTGGCGAATCTAGGTACAGATGGAGATCCGCGGAGCCATTTATGGAAGAAAGTCCAGGTACATGTGCAGATGGAAATCTATATGAGCTGACAGCACTCAAAATTGTATTTCCTGCATCTTCTCCAGATCGATAGCCGGCATCGGAGGAAGGGGTGGGAGAGGTAGCGGTTTGATGCATCGAACTAGTGGGCTCAGCATCTGATAAAGCACCGGCAGCGGTATAGGTAGGGAGCTATTGCAGGGTCAACACCGCCGCATAGTTCATTACCTTTCCAATAAGTCTTGGGCTAAAGCCTTGCGGATCCCCTCCGAAGCAAGCGTGCTGCTCGTGGTCTATTCACCCCTTCCCTCGGAGTCGCTAGCCCCCCCTAACTCCTGACATTTCGTAGTTAGCTGTCCCATTGGCGAAGCGATCGACCCCTTCATAGGATATTCGTGCTACTCCGAACACTTCCCAAGCAGAGTGAAGAGTTATGCATAAGATGATTTCGAAATTTGCACTGATGACACGCGCGTGGGAACAACGAGTTAGAGGAATATCCTGTGTTGGCCATGGCAGCAACGTGAATAGGAGGAATTGAAGAAACCAATAGAGGCACCTGCGCAATAGGGATAATCATGATATCTGGTGGAACGGCAGGCCACGATAGCCATCATACATGCTAGAGGGCGGTCGGATACCCATTAAGACACTTCTCGGAAACCGAGGAAATATCCAATTCCGATCCTGGGTAGGATTCACCATCCGCTAGACATACCACATAAGCCAACAGTAGTATGAATGGGACAGGAACCATTCGACCTCTTTGAGGAAAGGGCCTTACACCCTCGGGCCTAGGATTCTCTCTTCTTCTTTTTGAATGGCTGTGTCTCCTTCCTTCTTTAGGGACTGGCTGAAGAGTGAAGATTCCATATTCTGCTTCAGGGGCTTCCTTCCTTCTTTCACTGAAAGGGTAGACTTGTTTTAGCTGGCAGCGAAGAAACTTGATTTAGCTGATGTGCCTATGATTGAGAGGTCCTCCCATGAAAGGGGGTACCCTACCCGCTTCTGCTTCCCGATTCGACCCATTCCTTTAAGTTGGATCAGGGGCTGTAGCCCTTTCAGACTTGAATTCCGATTAAGCTGGACTAATAGCCTTGCCTTCGACGGTGCGAGAACCAGCTTCCAACAAAAAAAACCAAAGTTTTGAGGATGGCCTAATATCTATATAGGGACAGGTCCTTGTTGTATCAAAATCCTTCGGTTGAACCCTCTTATGGCATCCCTCCTTCTTATTGGCAAAAGCAACCTTGATCTCAAGGAATTAAGCTATGACGCTTATGTAGCCCTAGCAATAGCCTTTGTTTCTTCGGTGAAAATCCCATTCATAGTTTATTGAAAGCATTAAAGCAAAGACCGGGAATGAATCCATCCATGGAGGCTGCTAGCGGGAATACGGGAATAAAGCTATTTCGCTTCTTGGTATCCTTGCCTGCCTGTAATGACCACGCTGCGCTCTCGCTTCGATCGAGACCTACTGACTTCCAACGTGAACTTGGACAATGAAGAGGACGAGTTAGCAGGGCTGTCTCACCTTGGGCTTGTTGGCCTAGCTTTTGGCTTCATCTTTAGGCAGTACCTAATGCCCCACTTCTTATTCCCTCTTCTCTACCCTCCCTTCTCAATCCATACGGGTCTCCGTTTCCGTGCCGAGTCACTGAAGGTCTCCATCATCCCCGGAGTTAGGGCTATGAGCTGTTATCTATTAGTTCAAGGAAGCTAGCATCCATGAGCTATTCTCTCTGAGCTCTTATCTGTTAGCTCCGAGCTCTCTATCTTCTAGTCTTTATTTGATTCTTTAGTTGTCTCTCTTTAGCGCTAGTACTCTCTTTTTCGGAGTCACGTCTGATTTGCCTTACCTTTGTGTTGTTTCCTTCTTCTTTCTCTTTTGGTATACTTTACTGTTTTTCAGACGTAATTCCGATCGTCACCCCTCCGTTTTTTGTTGCTTTTGTTGAATCTAATGTCCTGCTCTTGCTTCCGTATCTGCTTTCAAATTCCCTGTTTCAGCGCCTCTAAAGAAGGTATCTCACCTGGTATGAAGCTGCTGAAGTTCGAAGTTTTAGGTTAAGCAACTAGGTCACAAGCGAG
>JAKSEO010000025.1:85000-92500 GCA_025413875.1 Rhododendron molle | reverse complement strand
AAGGCAATGACAATGCATCATCGGGGAAGATTTTTTAAAATTCATTTTCGCATACCCCTCAGCAAGGAGGCATTCCCCGAAGGAAACGCCAATGCATCATCGAGTAAGATTTTTGCAAATTCGTTTTTGATTTTGAAATGATCAATGATTTTATAAAGCATTTGAAGCAACCGGCTTACCTCTCCGCAATGGTGCCCCTGCCTCGAAGGGCTTCAACACCAATGCATCATCGAGGTTGTATTTCGAAGGGACAGTGCCATAGCCAACAGAGAACCATCGACCGGCGCTCGCCACCAAGGCGACAAGCTTCTCCCCTCCGCAAGGAGGCATCCCCTGGGCTACGCACCGTGGCATGTTAGGAATCAAAGTCCATTTGCCAGTTACGCTTTTCCGTGCGGGGACACCAATGCATCATCGGGATTGTGCCATAGCCAACGGATATCCATCAGCCGGCGCTCGCCACCAAGGCGACAAGCTTACCTCTCAGCAAGGAGGCATCCCCCGAAAGGAACGCCAATGCATCATAGAGGAAGAACACCAAAGGGACAGTGCCGTAGCCAATGGATGAGATCCATCAGCTGGCGCTCCACGCCAATCTCATTGAAATAGGCAAGGAGCTTACCTCTCCACAAGAAGGCATCCCAGTACGGGAACACCAATGCATCATAGAGGAAGGTTAACGAAGGGACATTTGCCATAGCCAACGGATAACCATCAACCGGCGCTCGCCACCTAGGCGACAAGCTTACCCCTCAGCAAGGAGGCATTGCCCGAAGGCAATGACAATGCATCGTCGGGGAAGATTTTTAAAATTCATTTTCGCATACCCCTCAGCAAGGAGGCATTCCCCGAAGGAAACGCCAATGCATCATCGAGTAAGATTTTTGCAAATTCGTTTTTGATTTTGAAATGAGCAATGATTTTATAAAGCATTTGAAGCAACCGGCTTACCTCTCCGCAATGGTGCGCCTGCCTCGAAGGGCTTCAACTCCAATGCATCATCGAGGTTGTTTTTCGAAGGGACAGTGCCATAGCCAACAGAGAACCGTCGACCGGCGCTCGCCACCAAGGCGACAAGCTTCTCCCCTCCGCAAGGAGGCATCCCCTGGGCTACGCACCGTGGCATATTAGGAATCAAAGTCCATTTGCCAGTTACGCTATCCCCCGAAGGGAACACCAATGCATCATCGGGATTGTGCCATAGCCAACGGATATCCATCAGCCGGCGCTCGCCACCAAGGCAACGAGCTTACCTCTCAACAAGGAGGCATCCCCCGAAAGGAACGCCAATGCATCATAGAGGAAGAACACCAATGGGACAGTGCCGTAGCCAATGGATGAGATCCATCGGCTGGCGCTCCACGCCAATCTCATTGAAATAGGCAAGGAGCTTACCTCTCCACAAGAACGCTTGCCGTGCGGGAACACCAATGCATCATAAAGGAAGGTTAACGAAGCGGACATTTGCCATAGCCAACGGATAACCATCAACCGGCGCTCGCCACCTAGGCGACAAGCTTACCCTCAGGAAGGAGGCATTGCCCGAAGGCAATGACAATGCATCGTCGGGAAGATTTTTAAAATTCATTTTCGCATACCTCTCAGCAAGGAGGCATTTCCCGAAGGAAACGCCAATGCATCATCGAGTAAGGTTTTTGCAAATTCGCTTTTGATTTTGAAATGAGCAATGATTTTATAAAGCATTTGAAGCAACCGCTTACCTCTCCGCAATGGTGCGCCGCCTCGAAGGGCTTCAACACCAATGCATCATCGAGGTTGTTTTTCGAAGGACAGTGCCATAGCCAACAGAGAACCGTCGACCGGGGCGCCCGCCACCAAGGCGACAAGCTTCCCCCTCAGAGGCATCCCCTGGCTACGCACCGTGGCATATTAGGAATCAAAGTCCATTTGCCAGTTACGCTTTTCCGTGCGGGGACACCAATGCATCATCGGGATTGTGCCATAGCCAACGGATATCCATCAGCCGGCGCTCGCCACCAAGGCAACGAGCTTACCTCTCAACAAGGAGGCATCCCCCGAAAGGAACGCCAATGCATCATAGAGGAAGAACACCAATGGGACAGTGCCGTAGCCAATGGATGAGATCCATCGGCTGGCGCTCCACGCCAATCTCATTGAAATAGGCAAGGAGCTTACCTCTCCACAAGAAGGCATCCCCCGAAGGGAACACCAATGCATCATAAAGGAAGGTTAACGAAGGGACATTTGCCATAGCCAACGGATAACCATCAACCGGCGCTCGCCACCTAGGCGACAAGCTTACCCCTCAGCAAGGAGGCATTGCCCGAAGGCAATGACAATGCATCGTCGGGGAAGATTTTTTAAAATTCATTTTCGCATACCCCTCAGCAAGGAGGCATTCCCCGAAGGAAACGCCAATGCATCATCGAGTAAGATTTTTGCAAATTCGTTTTTGATTTTGAAATGAGCAATGATTTTATAAAGCATTTGAAGCATACCTCTTACCTCTCCGCAATGGTGCGCCTGCCTCGAAGGGCTTCAACACCAATGCATCATCGAGGTTGTTTTTCGAAGGGACAGTGCCATAGCCAACAGAGAACCGTCGTCGGTCGCTCTCGAACAAGTCTATAAGCTTCTCCCCTCAGCAAGGAGGCATCCCCTGGGCTACGCACCGTGGCATATTAGGAATCAAAGTCCATTTGCCAGTTACGCTTTTCCGTGCCGGGACACCAATGCATCATCGGGATTGTGCCATAGCCAACGGATATCCATCAGCCGGCGCTCGCCACCAAGGCAACGAGCTTACCTCTCAACAAGGAGGCATCCCCCGAAAGGAACGCCAATGCATCATAGAGGAAGAACACCAATGGGACAGTGCCGTAGCCAATGGATGAGATCCATCGGCTGGCGCTCCACGCCAATCTCATTGAAATAGGCAAGGAGCTTACCTCTCCACAAGAAGGCATCCCCCGAAGGGAACACCAATGCATCATAAAGGAAGGTTAACGAAGGGACATTTGCCATAGCCAACGGATAACCATCAACCGGCGCTCGCCACCTAGGCGACAAGCCTACCCCTCAGCAAGGAGGCATTGCCCGAAGGCAATGACAATGCATCGTCGGGGAAGATTTTTTAAAATTCATTTTCGCATACCCCTCAGCAAGGAGGCATTCCCCGAAGGAAACGCCAATGCATCATCGAGTAAGATTTTTGCAAATTCGTTTTTGATTTTGAAATGAGCAATGATTTTATAAAGCATTTGAAGCAACCGGCTTACCTCTCCGCAATGGTGCGCCTGCCTCGAAGGGCTTCAACACCACTGCATCATCGAGGTTGTTTTTCGAAGGGACAGTGCCATAGCCAACAGAGAACCGTCGACCGGGGCGCCCGCCACCAAGGCGACAAGCTTCTCCTCCGCAAGGAGGCATCCTGGGCTACGCACCGTGGCATATTAGGAATCAAAGTCCATTTGCCAGTTACGCTTTTCCGTGCGGGGACACCAATGCATCATCGGGATTGTGCCTCAGCCAACGGATATCCATCAGCCGGCGCTCGCCACCAAGGTGACAAGCTTACCTCTCAGCAAGGAGGCATCCCCCGAAAGGAACACCAATGCATCATCGAGGTTGTTTTTCGAAGGGACAGTGCCATAGCCAACAGAGAACCGTCGACCGGCGCTCGCCACCAAGGCGACAAGCTTCTCCCTCCGCAAGGAGGCATCCCCTAGGCTACGCACCGTGGCATTAGGAATCATAGACCATTAGCCAGTTACGCTTTTCCGTGCGGGGACACCAATGCATCACCGGGATGGTGCCATAGCCAACGGAGAACCATCAGCCGGCGCTCGCTACCTTGGCAACAAGCAGACACCTCAACAAGGAGGCATCCTCAGGGCTATGCACCCTGGCATGAGCCATCAAAGACCATTTGCCGGGTACATTTTGCCGTGCGGGATGCCATGCATCATCGGGTAGGTGCCATAGCCAACAGAGATCCTTTGGCCGGCGCTCGTCACCTAGGCGACGAGTTTACCTCTCAGCAAGGAGGCATCCCCCAATGGGAACACCAATGCATCATGGAGGTTGTGAGCCTACAAGCATTACCGACGGGACGTGAAAGCACAAGCATTTGAGACCAAACTGCCATGGAAATCTAGTTGCTGCCCGATAGAGTCGTGCTTTGCTTTGCCTTGCCCTTTATTGGACATGGTTACCGACGGGTCATCTTTTCACGGGTTTCCGAGGCCAAACGGCCAACAATTGCCCGACAGGGTGTTTCCTTGCCCGATAGAGTCATGCTTTGCCTAGCTGCCCGATAGAGTCGTGCTTTGCTTTGCCTTGCCCTTTATTGGACATGGTTACCGACGGGTCATCTTTTCACGGGTTTCCGAGGCCAAACGGCCAACAATTGCCCGACAGGGTGTTTCCTTGCCCGATAGAGTCATGCTTTGCCTAGCTGGGCCGGAAAGAAAAACATTTCGTCTCAGGGGCATTTCGGTCTTTCTTCCGAGCATTACCGACGGGATGTGTTTCCAGGGGTATTCGAAGCCAAACAGCCAAGAATTGCCCGATAGAGTCTTGCTTTGCCCGATAGGGCCGTGCTTTGCCTTGCGGGACGGCTTACAATAGCATTTCGTTTCAGGGGCATTTCGGTCTTTTTCCGAGCATTACCGACGGGCCGTGTTTCAACGAGCAACCAAAGCCAAAAGGCCAAGAATTGCCCGAGGGGTCTCGATAGCAACGTGCCTTGACACCCGGCGTCGGGTGGCCAAGGCTTCCCCATGGGAGGGAGACCACCCCCCCTATAGTAGCAAAATTAGCCTTTTCCCTTGTGGCAGGAAGGAACATGGGTAGTGTCCGAGCTGTCATAATGGGCTTTTTTTCCTTCCTCACAACTTTTTTTCATAAACTTTGAATTGGAACATCTTCACAAAAATATAGAGCAAATCCAAAAAAATTTTCAGAATTTTTGCCAAAAGAATAATTTTATATTAATTAAACAAAAAATAAATAGATAAATATTATAAAAAATACCAAAAAATACAAAAAAAATACAAAAAAGGTGTGGAAAAATCACGAAAAATTATAAACAAGCTACACAATAATTATGTAACTAAATTGGGTTGAAAAATGAGGCATCTACAATACAAAATGTTTAAACTAGGACTTAAAACCGCGTAAAAATAAAAATAAAAAAAGATAGAAAACTAACTTTGCGAAAATCCCACAAGATGGTGACTATACAAGTGTTTTTGGAGAGTTTTGCCAAGATCATATTGATGCTTGCATTGATTTGCCCGGTGACAAGCTACTTTTTAGCCGGTACTAAGCAAAGTTTTAGCCGTTACCCAGCAACTTGGTGGCCAAGCCATGTTTCTTCATGTTGGGCCTTGGCACCAACCCTTGTTATGGCTTTGCCACGAGCCTTGCCTTGGCCACCCCTTGTTTTGGCATGCCGTGAGTAATGCCTTGGCCACCCTTGGTCTTGGCATGCCGTGAGCAATGCATTGCCTTGCCCGGTGACAAGCAATCGGCTTGCCATGCCTTGGCCGCACTTGGTCTTGGCATGCCATGAGCAATGCCTTGCCTAGCCGGGTGACAAGCTATAGGCTTGCCGTGCCTTGGCTAGAGCAGCTTGGTTGATACCCAGCGTTACCCGACAGCTTGGTTGCCGATGCCCAGCAACTTTTTAGCCGATACCCAGCGTTACCCGACAGCTTGGTTGCCGATGCCCAGCAACTTTTTAGCCGTTGGCTAAGGCAGCCAATTGCTTTTGCCCACCCTTGGCTTTGCCCGGTGAGCCAGCTTGCCACGCCTTGGCTAGGGCAGCCAATTGCTTTTGCCCACCCTTGGCTTTGCCCGGTGAGCCAGCTTGCCACGCCTTGGCTAGAGCAGCCAATTGCTTTTGCCCACCCTTGGCTTTGCCCGGTGAGCCAGCTTGCCACGCCTTGGCTAGGGCAGCCAATTGCTTTTGCCCACCCTTGGCTTTGCCCGGTGAGCCAGCTTGCCACGCCTTGGCTAGGGCAGCCAATTGCTTTTGCCCACCCTTGGCTTTGCCCGGTGAGCCAGCTTGCCACGCCTTGGCTAGGGCAGCCAATTGCTTTTGCCCACCCTTGGCTTTGCCCGGTGAGCCAGCTTGCCACGCCTTGGCTAGAGCAGCCAATTGTTTTTGCCTATCCTTGGCATTGCCCAGTGAGCCAACTTGCAACGCCTTGGCTAGAGCAGCAAATTGTTTTTGCCTAGCATCACAAGCGATTCCCAATGCCTTGTGTAGAGCGTCGCCTTGGCATAGGTGTTTGCCCAGTGTTTGCCCAAGTGTTTCCCAAGTGTTTCCAAGTGTTTCGTGTTTCAAAGTGCCAAAGTGCCTAAGTGCCGTGCCGTGCCGCGCGCGCGCGCGTGGGTCTTTGATATAAGAATATTTAGATTTTTTTTTTCCAAACATGCTATATCAAAGACCCAAGCGAGCGGGCGCATCACGGGGCGGCACTATGGCACTTTGGAATTGGAGACACATGGAAACATGTGGACACACATGGACGGCTAGGCGGTGGACGATAACGACTGGCACAGCCAAGCCAAAACGGCAAAGAAAATCTCGTTTCGCCTAGCCAAAACCAGTTATAGTAGCATGCCGTTTCAAGGGTCTTTCGGTGTTCTTTTTGGGCATTACCGACGGGTCGTGTTTAGCCTTGCGGGAAAACAATATATTGCTCCAGAGATTCGGGCTGTGCCTAGCCAAAACCGGCTTTTGAGTCCAAACGGCGAACAATTGCCCGATAGAGTCTTGCTTTGCCCGATAGAGCCGTGCTTTGCCTTGCGTGACGGCTTCCAATAGCATTTCGTTTCAAGGGCATTTCGGTCTTTTTTTCGAGCATTACCGACGGGCCGTGTTTCAACGAGCAACCAAAGCCAAAAGGCCAAGAATTGCCCGAGGGGTCTCGATAGCAACGTGCCTTGACACCCGGCATCGGGTGGCCAAGGCTTCCCCACGGGAGGGAGACCACCCCCCCTATAGTAGCAAAATTAGCCTTTTCCCTTGTGGAAGGAACATGGGTAGTGTCCGAGCTGTCATAATGGGCTTTTTTTCCTTCCTCACAACTTTTTTCATAAACTTTGAATTGAAACATCTTCACAAAAATATAGAGCAACTCCACAAAAAATTCAGAATTTTTTGCCAAAAGAATAATTTTATATTAATTAAACAAAAATAAATAGATAAATATTATAAAAAATACCAAAAAATACAAAAAAATACAAAAAAGGTGTGGAAAAATCACGAAAAATTATAAACAAGCTACACAATAATTATGTAACTATATTGGGTTGAAAAATGAGGCATCTACAATACAAAATGTTAAAACTAAGACTTAAAAACGCGTAAAAATAAAAATAAAAAAAGATAGAAAACTAACTTTGCAAAAATCCCACAAGATGGTGACTACACAAGTGTTTTTGGAGCGTTTTGCCAAGATCATATTGATGCTTGCATTGATTTGCCCGGTGACAAGCTACTTTTTA
>JAKSEO010000025.1:67500-75000 GCA_025413875.1 Rhododendron molle | reverse complement strand
ATAGCCAACGGATATCCATCAGCCGGCGCTCGCCACTAAGGCGACGAGCTTACCTCTCGGCAAGGAGGCATCCCCCGAAAGGAACACCAATGCATCGTAGAGGAAGATCACCAAAGGGACAGTGCCATAGCCAATGGATGAGATCCATCGGCTGGCGCTCCACGCCAATCGCATTGAAATAGGCAAGGAGCTTACCTCTCCACAAGAAGGCATCCCCCGAAGGGAACACCAATGCATCATAAAGGAAGGTTAACGAAGGGACATTGCCATAGCCAACGGATAACCATCAACCGGCGCTCGCCACCTAGGCGACAAGCTTACCCCTCAGCAAGGAGGCATTGCCCGAAGGCAATGACAATGCATCATCGGGGAAGATTTTTTAAAATTCATTTTCGCATACCCCTCAGCAAGGAGGCATTCTCAAGGAAACGCCAATGCATCATCGAGTAAGATTTTTGGATATTAGTTTTTTATTTTTAAATGATGAATGATTTTATAAAGCATTTGAAGCAACCGCTTACCTCTCCGCAATGGTTCCACCCCCTCGAAGCTCTTCAACACCAATGCATCATCGAGGTTGTATTTCGAAGGGACAGTGCCATAGCCAACAGAGAACCATCGACCGGCGCTCGCCACCAAGGCGACAAGCTTCTCCTCCGCAAGGAGGCATCCTGGGCTACGCACCGTGGCATGTTAGGAATCAAAGTCCATTTGCCAGTTACGCTTTTCCGTGCGGGGACACCAATGCATCATCGGGATTGTGCCATAGCCAACGGATATCCATCAGCCGGCGCTCGCCACCAAGGCGACAAGCTTACCTCTCAGCAAGGAGGCATCCCCCGAAAGGAACGCCAATGCATCATAGAGGAAGAACACCAAAGGGACAGTGCCGTAGCCAATGGATGAGATCCATCGGCTGGCGCTCCACGCCAATCTCATTGAAATAGGCAAGGAGCTTACCTCTCCACAAGAAGGCATCCCCCGAAGGGAACACCAATGCATCATAGAGGAAGGTTAACGAAGGGACATTTGCCATAGCCAACGGATAACCATCAACCGGCGCTCGCCACCTAGGCGACAAGCTTACCCCTCAGCAAGGAGGCATTGCCCGAAGGCAATGACAATGCATCGTCGGGGAAGATTTTTTAAAATTCATTTTCGCATACCCCTCAGCAAGGAGGCATTCCCCGAAGGAAACGCCAATGCATCATCGAGTAAGATTTTTGCAAATTCGTTTTTGATTTTGAAATGAGCAATGATTTTATAAAGCATTTGAAGCAACCGGCTTACCTCTCCGCAATGGTGCGCCTGCCTCGAAGGGCTTCAACTCCAATGCATCATCGAGGTTGTTTTTCGAAGGGACAGTGCCATAGCCAACAGAGAACCGTCGACCGGCGCGCCCGCCACCAAGGCGACAAGCTTCTCCTCTCCGCAAGGCATCCCCTGGGCTACGCACCGTGGCATATTAGGAATCAAAGTCCATTTGCCAGTTACGCTTTTCCGTGCGGGGACACCAATGCATCATCGGGATTGTGCCATAGCCAACGGATATCCATCAGCCGGCGCTCGCCACCAAGGCAACGAGCTTACCTCTCAACAAGGAGGCATCCCCCGAAAGGAACGCCAATGCATCATAGAGGAAGAACACCAATGGGACAGTGCCGTAGCCAATGGATGAGATCCATCGGCTGGCGCTCCACGCCAATCTCATTGAAATAGGCAAGGAGCTTACCTCTCCACAAGAAGGCATCCCCCGAAGGGAACACCAATGCATCATAAAGGAAGGTTAACGAAGGGACATTTGCCATAGCCAACGGATAACCATCAACCGGCGCTCGCCACCTAGGCGACAAGCTTACCCCTCAGCAAGGAGGCATTGCCCGAAGGCAATGACAATGCATCGTCGGGGAAGATTTTTTAAAATTCATTTTCGCATACCCCGCAGCAAGGAGGCATTCCCCGAAGGAAACGCCAATGCATCATCGAGTAAGGTTTTTGCAAATTCGTTTTTGATTTTGAAATGAGCAATGATTTTATAAAGCATTTGAAGCAACCGGCTTACCTCTCCGCAATGGTGCGCCTGCCTCGAAGGGCTTCAACACCAATGCATCATCGAGGTTGTTTTTCGAAGGGACAGTGCCATAGCCAACAGAGAACCGTCGACCGGCGCTCGCCACCAAGGCGACAAGCTTCTCCCCTCCGCAAGGAGGCATCCCCTGGGCTACGCACCGTGGCATATTAGGAATCAAAGTCCATTTGCCAGTTACGCTTTTCCGTGCGGGGACACCAATGCATCATCGGGATTGTGCCATAGCCAACGGATATCCATCAGCCGGCGCTCGCCACCAAGGCAACGAGCTTACCTCTCAACAAGGAGGCATCCCCCGAAAGGAACGCCAATGCATCATAGAGGAAGAACACCAATGGGACAGTGCCGTAGCCAATGGATGAGATCCATCGGCTGGCGCTCCACGCCAATCTCATTGAAATAGGCAAGGAGCTTACCTCTCCACAAGAAGGCATCCCCCGAAGGGAACACCAATGCATCATAAAGGAAGGTTAACGAAGGGACATTTGCCATAGCCAACGGATAACCATCAACCGGCGCTCGCCACCTAGGCGACAAGCTTACCCCTCAGCAAGGAGGCATTGCCCGAAGGCAATGACAATGCATCGTCGGGGAAGATTTTTAAAATTCATTTTCGCGCTACCCTCAGCAAGGAGGCATTCCTCAAGGAAACGCCAATGCATCATCGAGTAAGATTTTTGCAAATTCGTTTTTGATTTTGAAATGAGCAATGATTTTATAAAGCATTTGAAGCAACCGGCTTACCTCTCCGCAATGGTGCGCCTGCCTCGAAGGGCTTCAACACCAATGCATCATCGAGGTTGTTTTTCAAGGACAGTGCCATAGCCAACAGAGAACCGCCGACCGGCGCGCTCGCCACCAAGGCGATAAGCTTCTCCTCCGCAAGGAGGCATCCCCGCTACGCACCGTGGCATATTAGGAATCAAAGTCCATTTGCCGGTTACGCTATCCCCCGAAGGGGACACCAATGCATCATCGGGATTGTGCCATAGCCAACGGATATCCATCAGCCGGCGCTCGCCACCAAGGCAACGAGCTTACATCACAACAAGGAGCACTCCACCCAAAGGAACGCCAATGCATCATAGAGGAAGAACACCAATGGGACAGTGCCGTAGCCAATGGATGAGATCCATCGGCTGGCGCTCCACGCCAATCTCATTGAAATAGGCAAGGAGCTTACCTCTCCACAAGAAGGCATCCTCGAAGGGAACACCAATGCATCATAAAGGAAGGTTAACGAAGGGACATTTGCCATAGCCAACGGATAACCATCAACCGGCGCTCGCCACCTAGGCGACAAGCTTAACCCACAGCAAGGAGGCATTGCCCGAAGGCAATGACAATGCATCGTCGGGGAAGATTTTTTAAAATTCATTTTCGCATAACCCTCAGCAAGGAGGCATTCCCCGAAGGAAACGCCAATGCATCATCGAGTAAGATTTTTGCAAATTCGTTTTTGATTTTGAAATGAGCAATGATTTTATAAAGCATTTGAAGCAACCGGCTTACCTCTCCGCAATGGTGCGCCTGCCTCGAAGGGCTTCAACACCAATGCATCATCGAGGTTGTTTTTCGAAGGGACAGTGCCATAGCCAACAGAGAACCGTCGACCGGCGCTCGCCACCAAGGCGACAAGCTTCTCCCCTCCGCAAGGAGGCATCCCCTGGGCTACGCACCGTGGCATATTAGGAATCAAAGTCCATTTGCCAGTTACGCTTTTCCGTGCGGGGACACCAATGCATCATCGGGATTGTGCCTCAGCCAACGGATATCCATCAGCCGGCGCTCGCCACCAAGGTGACAAGCTTACCTCTCAGCAAGGAGGCATCCCCCGAAAGGAACACCAATGCATCATCGAGGTTGTTTTTCGAAGGGACAGTGCCATAGCCAACAGAGAACCGTCGACCGGCGCTCGCCACCAAGGCGACAAGCTTCTCCCTCCGCAAGGAGGCATCCCCTAGGCTACGCACCGTGGCATTAGGAATCATAGACCATTAGCCAGTTACGCTTTTCCGTGCGGGGACACCAATGCATCACCGGGATGGTGCCACAGCCAACGGAGAACCATCAGCCGACGCTCGCTACCTTGGCAACAAGCAGACACCTCAACAAGGAGGCATCCTCGGGGCTATGCACCCTGGCATGAGCCATCAAAGACCATTTGCCGGGTACATTTTGCCGTGCGGGGATGCCATGCATCATCGGGTAGGTGCCATAGCCAACAGAGATCCTTTGGCCGGCGCTCGTCACCTAGGCGACGAGTTTACCTCTCAGCAAGGAGGCATCCCCCAATGGGAACACCAATGCATCATGGAGGTTGTGAGCCTACAAGCATTACCGACGGGACGTGAAAGCACAAGCATTTGAGACCAAACTGCCATGGAAATCTAGTTGCTGCCCGATAGAGTCGTGCTTTGCTTTGCCTTGCCCTTTATTGGACATGGTTACCGACGGGTCATCTTTTCACGGGTTTCCGAGGCCAAACGGCCAACAATTGCCCGACAGGGTGTTTCCTTGCCCGATAGAGTCATGCTTTGCCTAGCTGCCCGATAGAGTCGTGCTTTGCTTTGCCTTGCCCTTTATTGGACATGGTTACCGACGGGTCATCTTTTCACGGGTTTCCGAGGCCAAACGGCCAACAATTGCCCGACAGGGTGTTTCCTTGCCCGATAGAGTCATGCTTTGCCTAGCTGGGCCGGAAAGAAAAACATTTCGTCTCAGGGGCATTTCGGTCTTTCTTCCGAGCATTACCGACGGGATGTGTTTCCAGGGGTATTCGAAGCCAAACAGCCAAGAATTGCCCGATAGAGTCTTGCTTTGCCCGATAGGGCCGTGCTTTGCCTTGCGGGACGGCTTACAATAGCATTTCGTTTCAGGGGCATTTCGGTCTTTTTTCCGAGCATTACCGACGGGCCGTGTTTCAACGAGCAACCAAAGCCAAAAGGCCAAGAATTGCCCGAGGGGTCTCGATAGCAACGTGCCTTGACACCCGGCGTCGGGTGGCCAAGGCTTCCCCATGGGAGGGAGACCACCCCCCCCTATAGTAGCAAAATTAGCCTTTTCCCTTGTGGCAGGAAGGAACATGGGTAGTGTCCGAGCTGTCATAATGGGCTTTTTTTCCTTCCTCACAACTTTTTTTCATAAACTTTGAATTGGAACATCTTCACAAAAATATAGAGCAACTCCACAAAAAAATTCAGAATTTTTGCCAAAAGAATAATTTTATATTAATTAAACAAAAAATAAATAGATAAATATTATAAAAATTACCAAAAATACAAAAAAATACAAAAAGGTGTGGAAAAATCACGAAAAATTATAAACAAGCTACACAATAATTATGTAACTAAATTGGGTTGAAAAATGAGGCATCTACAATACAAAATGTTTAAACTAGGACTTAAAAACGCGTAAAAATAAAAATAAAAAAAGATAGAAAACTAACTTTGCGAAAATCCCACAAGATGGTGACTATACAAGTGTTTTTGGAGAGTTTTGCCAAGATCATATTGATGCTTGCATTGATTTGCCCGGTGACAAGCTACTTTTAGCCGGTACTAAGCAAAGTTTTAGCCGTTACCCAGCAACTTGGTGGCCAAGCCATGTTTCTTCATGTTGGGCCTTGGCACCAACCCTTGTTATGGCTTTGCCACGAGCCTTGCCTTGGCCACCCCTTTGTTTTGGCATGCCGTGAGTAATGCCTTGGCCACCCTTGGTCTTGGCATGCCGTGAGCAATGCATTGCCTTGCCCGGTGACAAGCAATCGGCTTGCCTTGCCATGCCATGGCCGCACTTGGTCTTGGCATGCCATGAGCAATTTTGCCGGCGTTGCCTACCGGTTGCCCGGTGAGCCAGTTTGCCACGCCTTGGCTAGGGCAGCCAATTGGCTAAAGCCTTGGCTGTTGGCTATTTGCCCAAGCTTGGCGATACCCAGCGTTGCCGACAGCCTGGCTTTGCGATGCCCAACTTGCCACGCCTTGGCTAGGGCAGCTTCTGCCCACCCTTGGCTTTGCCCGGTGAGCAGCTTGCCACGCCTTGGCTGGAGGCTTTAGCCAATTGCTAAATTGCTTTGCCCACCCTTGGCTTTGCCCGGTGAGCCAGCTTGCCACGCCTTGGCTAGGCAGCCAATTGCTTTTGCCACCCTTGGCTTTGCCCGGTGAGCCAGCTTGCCACGCCTTGGCTAGGGCAGCCAATTGCTTTTGCCCACCCCTGGCTTTGCCCGGTGAGCCAGCTTGCCACGCCTTGGCTAGAGCAGCCAATTGCTTTTGCCCACCCTTGGCTTTGCCCGGTGAGCCAGCTTGCCACGCCTTGGCTAGGGCAGCCAATTGCTTTTGCCCACCCTTGGCTTTGCCCGGTGAGCCAGCTTGCCACGCCTTGGCTAGGGCAGCCAATTGCTTTTGCCCACCCTTGGCTTTGCCCGGTGAGCCAGCTTGCCACGCCTTGGCTAGGGCAGCCAATTACATTTGCCCACTTGGCCTTGCCCGGTGAGCCAGCTTGCCACGCCTTGGCTAGAGCAGCCAATTGTTTTTGCCTATCCTTGGCATTGCCCAGTGAGCCAACTTGCAACGCCTTGGCTAGAGCAGCAAATTGTTTTTGCCTAGCATCACAAGCGATTCCCAATGCCTTGTGTAGAGCGTCGCCTTGGCATAGGTGTTTGCCCAGTGTTTGCCCAAGTGTTTCCCAAGTGTTTCCAAGTGTTTCGTGTTTCAAAGTGCCAAAGTGCCTAAGTGCCGTGCCGTGCCGCGCGCGCGCGCGTGGGTCTTTGATATAAGAATATTTAGATTTTTTTTTTCCAAACATGCTATATCAAAGACCCAAGCGAGCGGGCGCATCACGGGGCGGCACTATGGCACTTTGGAATTGGAGACACATGGAAACATGTGGACACACATGGACGGCTAGGCGGTGGACGATAACGACTGGCACAGCCAAGCCAAAACGGCAAAGAAAATCTCGTTTCGCCTAGCCAAAACCAGTTATAGTAGCATGCCGTTTCAAGGGTCTTTCGGTGTTCTTTTTGGGCATTACCGACGGGTCGTGTTTAGCCTTGCGGGAAATCTAGTTTTTGCTCGATAGAGTCGGGCTGTGCCTAGCCAAAACCGGCTTTTTGAGTCCAAACGGCGAACAATTGCCCGATAGAGTCTTGCTTGGCCCGATAGGGCCGTGCTTTGCCTTGCGGGACGGCTTACAATAGCATTTCGTTTCAGGGGCATTTCGGTCTTTTTTCCGAGCATTACCGACGGGCCGTGTTTCAACGAGCAACCAAAGCCAAAAGGCCAAGAATTGCCCGAGGGGTCTCGATAGCAACGTGCCTTGACACCCGGCATCGGGTGGCCAAGGCTTCCCCACGGGAGGGAGACCACCCCCCCTATAGTAGCAAAATTAGCCTTTTCCCTTGTGGCAGGAAG
>JAKSEO010000025.1:50000-57500 GCA_025413875.1 Rhododendron molle | reverse complement strand
AGATTTTTTAAAATTCATTTTCGCATACCCCTCAGCAAGGAGGCATTACCCGAAGGAACCGCCAATGCATCTTAGAGTAAGATTTTTGCAAATTCGTTTTGATTTTGAAATGAGCAATGATTTTATAAAGCATTTGAAGCAACCGCTTACCTCTCCGCAATGGTGCGCCTGCCTCGAAGGGCTTCAACAATAATGCATCATCGAGGTTGTATTTGAAGGGACAGTGCCATAGCCAACAGAGAACCGTCGACCGGGCGCTCGTCACCAAGGCGACAAGCTTTCCTCTCAGCAAGGCATCCCCTGGCTACGCACCGTGGCATATTAGGAATCAAAGTCCATTTGCGAGTTACGCTATCCCCCGAAGGGGACACCAATGCATCATAAGGATTGTGCCATAGCCAACGGATATCCATCAGCCGGCGCTCGCCACCAAGGCGACGAGCTTACCTCTCAGCAAGGAGGCATCCCCCGAAAGGAACACCAATGCATCGTAGAGGAAGATCACCAAAGGGACAGTGCCATAGCCAATGGATGAGATCCATCGGCTGGCGCTCCACGCCAATCGCATTGAAATAGGCAAGGAGCTTACCTCTCCACAAGAAGGCATCCCCCGAAGGGAACACCAATGCATCATAAAGGAAGGTTAACGAAGGGACATTGCCATAGCCAACGGATAACCATCAACCGGCGCTCGCCACCTAGGCGACAAGCTTACCCCTCAGCAAGGAGGCATTGCCCGAAGGCAATGACAATGCATCATCGGGGAAGATTTTTTAAAATTCATTTTCGCATACCCCTCAGCAAGGAGGCATTCCCCGAAGGAAACGCCAATGCATCATCGAGTAAGATTTTTGCAAATTCGTTTTTGATTTTGAAATGATCAATGATTTTATAAAGCATTTGAAGCAACCGGCTTACCTCTCCGCAATGGTGCCCCTGCCTCGAAGGGCTTCAACACCAATGCATCATCGAGGTTGTATTTCGAAGGGACAGTGCCATAGCCAACAGAGAACCATCGACCGGCGCTCGCCACCAAGGCGACAAGCTTCTCCCCTCCGCAGGCATCCCCTGGCTACGCACCGTGGCATGTTAGGAATCAAAGTCCATTTGCCAGTTACGCTTTTCCGAAGGGAACACCAATGCATCATCGGATTGTGCCATAGCCAACGGATATCCATCAGCCGGCGCTCACCACCAAGGCGACGAGCTTACCTCTCAGCAAGGAGGCATCCCCCGAAAGGAACACCAATGCATCATAGAGGAAAGACACCAAAGGGACAGTGCCGTAGCCAATGGATGAGATCCATCAGCTGGCGCTCCACGCCAATTTCATTGAAATAGGCAAGGAGCTTACCTCTCCACAAGAAGGCATCCCCCGAAGGGAACACCAATGCATCATAAAGGAAGGTTAACGAAGGGACATTTGCCATAGCCAACGGATAACCATCAACCGGCGCTCGCCACCTAGGCGACAAGCTTACCCCTCAGTAAGGAGGCATTGCCTGAAGGCAATGACAATGCACCGTCGGGGAAGATTTTTTAAAATTCATTTTCGCATACCCCTCAGCAAGGAGGCATTTCCCGAAGGAAACGCCAATGCATCATCGAGTAAGATTTTTGCAAATTCGTTTTTGATTTTGAAATGAGCAATGATTTTATAAAGCATTTGAAGCAACCGGCTTACCTCTCCGCAATGGTGCGCCTGCCTCGAAGGGCTTCAACACCAATGCATCATCGAGGTTGTATTTCGAAGGGACAGTGCCATAGCCAACAGAGAACCGTCGACCGGCGCTCGTCACCAAGGCGACAAGCTTCTCCCCTCCGCAAGGAGGCATCCCCTGGGCTACGCACCGTGGCATATTAGGAATCAAAGTCCATTTGCCAGTTACGCTTTTCCGTGCGGGGACACCAATGCATCATCGGGATTGTGCCATAGCCAACGGATATCCATCAGCCGGCGCTCGCCACCAAGGCAACGAGCTTACCTCTCAACAAGGAGGCATCCTCAAAGGAACGCCAATGCATCATAGAGGAAGAACACCAATGGGACAGTGCCGTAGCCAATGGATGAGATCCATCGGCTGGCGCTCCACGCCAATCTCATTGAAATAGGCAAGGAGCTTACCTCTCCACAAGAAGGCATCCCCCGAAGGGAACACCAATGCATCATAAAGGAAGGTTAACGAAGGGACATTTGCCATAGCCAACGGATAACCATCAACCGGAGCTCGCCACCTAGGCGACAAGCTTACCCCTCAGCAAGGAGGCATTGCCCGAAGGCAATGACAATGCATCGTCGGGGAAGATTTTTTAAAATTCATTTTCGCATACCCCTCAGCAAGGAGGCATTCCCCGAAGGAAACGCCAATGCATCATCGAGTAAGATTTTTGCAAATTCGTTTTTGATTTTGAAATGAGCAATGATTTTATAAAGCATTTGAAGCAACCGGCTTACCTCTCCGCAATGGTGCGCCTGCCTCGAAGGGCTTCAACACCAATGCATCATCGAGGTTGTTTTTCGAAGGGACAGTGCCATAGCCAACAGAGAACCGTCGACCGGCGCTCGCCACCAAGGCGACAAGCTTCTCCCCTCCGCAAGGAGGCATCCCCTGGGCTACGCACCGTGGCATATTAGGAATCAAAGTCCATTTGCCAGTTACGCTTTTCCGTGCGGGGACACCAATGCATCATCGGGATTGTGCCATAGCCAACGGATATCCATCAGCCGGCGCTCGCCACCAAGGCAACGAGCTTACCTCTCAACAAGGAGGCATCCCCAGAAAGGAACGCCAATGCATCATAGAGGAAGAACACCAATGGGACAGTGCCGTAGCCAATGGATGAGATCCATCGGCTGGCGCTCCACGCCAATCTCATTGAAATAGGCAAGGAGCTTACCTCTCCACAAGAAGGCATCCCCCGAAGGGAACACCAATGCATCATAAAGGAAGGTTAACGAAGGGACATTTGCCATAGCCAACGGATAACCATCAACCGGCGCTCGCCACCTAGGCGACAAGCTTACCCCTCAGCAAGGAGGCATTGCCCGAAGGCAATGACAATGCATCGTCGGGGAAGATTTTTTAAAATTCATTTTCGCATACCCCTCAGCAAGGAGGCATTCCCCGAAGGAAACGCCAATGCATCATCGAGTAAGATTTTTGCAAATTCGTTTTTGATTTTGAAATGAGCAATGATTTTATAAAGCATTTGAAGCAACCGGCTTACCTCTCCGCAATGGTGCGCCTGCCTCGAAGGGCTTCAACACCAATGCATCATCGAGGTTGTTTTTCGAAGGGACAGTGCCATAGCCAACAGAGAACCGTCGACCGGCGCTCGCCACCAAGGCGACAAGCTTCTCCCCTCCGCAAGGAGGCATCCCCTGGGCTACGCACCGTGGCATATTAGGAATCAAAGTCCATTTGCCAGTTACGCTTTTCCGTGCGGGGACACCAATGCATCATCGGGATTGTGCCTCAGCCAACGGATATCCATCAGCCGGCGCTCGCCACCAAGGTGACAAGCTTACCTCTCAGCAAGGAGGCATCCCGAAAGCAACCCCAATGCATCATCGAGGTTGTTTTTCGGGACAGTGCCATAGCCAACAGAGAACCGTCGACCGGCGCTCGCCACCAAGGCAACAAGCTTCTCCTCCGCAAGGAGGCATCCCTAGGCTACGCACCGTGGCATTAGGAATCATAGACCATTAGCCAGTTACGCTTTTCCGTGCGGGGACACCAATGCATCACCGGGATGGTGCCACAGCCAACGGAGAACCATCAGCCGACGCTCGCTACCTTGGCAACAAGCAGACACCTCAACAAGGAGGCATCCTCGGGGCTATGCACCCTGGCATGAGCCATCAAAGACCATTTGCCGGGTACATTTTGCCATGCGGGATGCCATGCATCATCGGGTAGGTGCCATAGCCAACAGAGATCCTTTGGCCGGCGCTCGTCACCTAGGCGACGAGTTTACCTCTCAGCAAGGAGGCATCCCCCAATGGGAACACCAATGCATCATGGAGGTTGTGAGCCTACAAGCATTACCGACGGGACGTGAAAGCACAAGCATTTGAGACCAAACTGCCATGGAAATCTAGTTGCTGCCCGATAGAGTCGTGCTTTGCTTTGCCTTGCCCTTTATTGGACATGGTTACCGACGGGTCATCTTTTCACGGGTTTCCGAGGCCAAACGGCCAACAATTGCCCGACAGGGTGTTTCCTTGCCCGATAGAGTCATGCTTTGCCTAGCTGCCCGATAGAGTCGTGCTTTGCTTTGCCTTGCCCTTTATTGGACATGGTTACCGACGGGTCATCTTTTCACGGGTTTCCGAGGCCAAACGGCCAACAATTGCCCGACAGGGTGTTTCCTTGCCCGATAGAGTCATGCTTTGCCTAGCTGGGCCGGAAAGAAAAACATTTCGTCTCAGGGGCATTTCGGTCTTTCTTCCGAGCATTACCGACGGGATGTGTTTCCAGGGGTATTCGAAGCCAAACAGCCAAGAATTGCCCGATAGAGTCTTGCTTTGCCCGATAGGGCCGTGCTTTGCCTTGCGGGACGGCTTACAATAGCATTTCGTTTCAGGGGCATTTCGGTCTTTTTTCCGAGCATTACCGACGGGCCGTGTTTCAACGAGCAACCAAAGCCAAAAGGCCAAGAATTGCCCGAGGGGTCTCGATAGCAACGTGCCTTGACACCCGGCGTCGGGTGGCCAAGGCTTCCCCATGGGAGGGAGACCACCCCTATAGTAGCAAAATTAGCCTTTTCCCTTGTGGCAGGAAGGAACATGGGTAGTGTCCGAGCTGTCATAATGGGCTTTTTCCTTCCTCACAACTTTTTTCATAAACTTTGAATTGGAACATCTTCACAAAAATATAGAGCAACTCCAAAAAAAAATTCAGAATTTTTTGCCAAAAGAATAATTTTATATTAATTAAACAAAAATAAATAGATAAATATTATAAAAATACCAAAAATACAAAAAATACAAAAAGGTGTGGAAAAATCACGAAAAATTATAAACAAGCTACACAATAATTATGTAACTAAATTGGGTTGAAAAATGAGGCATCTACAATACAAAATGTTTAAACTAGGACTTAAAAACGCGTAAAAATAAAAATAAAAAAAAGATAGAAAACTAACTTTGCGAAAATCCCACAAGATGGTGACTATACAAGTGTTTTTGGAGAGTTTTGCCAAGATCATATTGATGCTTGCATTGATTTGCCCGGTGACAAGCTACTTTTTAGCCGGTACTAAGCAAAGTTTTAGCCGTTACCCAGCAACTTGGTGGCCAAGCCATGTTTCTTCATGTTGGGCCTTGGCACCAACCCTTGTTATGGCTTTGCCACGAGCCTTGCCTTGGCCACCCCTTGTTTTGGCATGCCGTGAGTAATGCCTTGGCCACCCTTGGTCTTGGCATGCCGTGAGCAATGCATTGCCTTGCCCGGTGACAAGCAATCGGCTTGCCATGCCTTGGCCGCACTTGGTCTTGGCATGCCATGAGCAATGCCTTGCCTAGCCGGGTGACAAGCTATAGGCTTGCCGTGCCTTGGCTAGAGCAGCTTGGTTGATACCCAGCGTTACCCGACAGCTTGGTTGCCGATGCCCAGCAACTTTTTAGCCGATACCCAGCGTTACCCGACAGCTTGGTTGCCGATGCCCAGCAACTTTTTAGCCGTTGGCTAAGGCAGCCAATTGCTTTTGCCCACCCTTGGCTTTGCCCGGTGAGCCAGCTTGCCACGCCTTGGCTAGGGCAGCCAATTGCTTTTGCCCACCCTTGGCTTTGCCCGGTGAGCCAGCTTGCCACGCCTTGGCTAGAGCAGCCAATTGCTTTTGCCCACCCTTGGCTTTGCCCGGTGAGCCAGCTTGCCACGCCTTGGCTAGGGCAGCCAATTGCTTTTGCCCACCCTTGGCTTTGCCCGGTGAGCCAGCTTGCCACGCCTTGGCTAGGGCAGCCAATTGCTTTTGCCCACCCTTGGCTTTGCCCGGTGAGCCAGCTTGCCACGCCTTGGCTAGGGCAGCCAATTGCTTTTGCCCACCCTTGGCTTTGCCCGGTGAGCCAGCTTGCCACGCCTTGGCTAGAGCAGCCAATTGTTTTTGCCTATCCTTGGCATTGCCCAGTGAGCCAACTTGCAACGCCTTGGCTAGAGCAGCAAATTGTTTTTGCCTAGCATCACAAGCGATTCCCAATGCCTTGTGTAGAGCGTCGCCTTGGCATAGGTGTTTGCCCAAGTGTTTCCCAAGTGTTTCCAAGTGTTTCGTGTTTCAAAGTGCCAAAGTGCCTAAGTGCCGTGCCGTGCCGCGCGCGCGCGCGTGGGTCTTTGATATAAGAATATTTAGATTTTTTTTTTCCAAACATGCTATATCAAAGACCCAAGCGAGCGGGCGCATCACGGGGCGGCACTATGGCACTTTGGAATTGGAGACACATGGAAACATGTGGACACACATGGACGGCTAGGCGGTGGACGATAACGACTGGCACAGCCAAGCCAAAACGGCAAAGAAAATCTCGTTTCGCCTAGCCAAAACCAGTTATAGTAGCATGCCGTTTCAAGGGTCTTTCGGTGTTCTTTTTGGGCATTCTGAAGCTAAAGTAGTAGGGAGGAAATCTAGTTTTGCTCGATAGAGTCGGGCTGTGCCTAGCCAAAACCGGCTTTTTGAGTCCAAACGGCGAACAATTGCCCGATAGAGTCTTGCTTTGCCCGATAGAGCCGTGCTTTGCCTTGCGTGACGGCTTCCAATAGCATTTCGTTTCAAGGGCATTTCGGTCTTTTTTTCGAGCATTACCGACGGGCCGTGTTTCAACGAGCAACCAAAGCCAAAAGGCCAAGAATTGCCCGAGGGGTCTCGATAGCAACGTGCCTTGACACCCGGCATCGGGTGGCCAAGGCTTCCCCACGGGAGGGAGACCACCCCCCCTATAGTAGCAAAATTAGCCTTTTCCCTTGTGGCAGGAAGGAACATGGGTAGTGTCCGAGCTGTCATATGTGGCTTTTTTTCCTTCCTCTCAACATTTTTTCATAAACTTTGAATTGAAACATCTTCACAAAAATATAGAGCAACTCCACAAAAAAATTCAGAATTTTTTGCCAAAAGAATAATTTTATATTAATTAAACAAAAATAAATAGATAAATATTATAAAAATACCAAAAATACAAAAAAATACAAAAAGGTGTGGAAAAATCACGAAAAATTATAAACAAGCTACACAATAATTATGTAACTATATTGGGTTGAAAAATGAGGCATCTACAATACAAAATGTTAAAAATAAGACATAAAAACGCGAAAATAAAAATAAAAATAAAAAAGATAGAAAACTAACTTTGCAAAAATCCCACAAGATGGTGACTACACAAGTGTTTTTGGAGCGTTTTGCCAAGATCATATTGATGCTTGCATTGATTTGCCCGGTGACAAGCTACTTTTTAGCCGGTGCTAAGCAAATTTTTAGCCGTTACCCGACAACTAGGCATGGCTTGCCATG
>JAKSEO010000025.1:32500-40000 GCA_025413875.1 Rhododendron molle | reverse complement strand
CCCGAAAGGAACACCAATGCATCGTAGAGGAAGATCACCAAAGGGACAGTGCCATAGCCAATGGATGAGATCCATCGGCTGGCGCTCCACGCCAATCGCATTGAAATAGGCAAGGAGCTTACCTCTCCACAAGAAGGCATCCCCCGAAGGGAACACCAATGCATCATAAAGGAAGGTTAACGAAGGGACATTGCCATAGCCAACGGATAACCATCAACCGGCGCTCGCCACCTAGGCGACAAGCTTACCCCTCAGCAAGGAGGCATTGCCCGAAGGCAATGACAATGCATCATCGGGGAAGATTTTTTAAAATTCATTTTCGCATACCCCTCAGCAAGGAGGCATTCCCCGAAGGAAACGCCAATGCATCATCGAGTAAGATTTTTGCAAATTCGTTTTTGATTTTGAAATGATCAATGATTTTATAAAGCATTTGAAGCAACCGGCCTCCCTCCCCGCCATGGTGCCCCCGCCCCGAAGGGCTTCAACACCAATGCATCATCGAGGTTGTATTTCGAAGGGACAGTGCCATAGCCAACAGAGAACCATCGACCGGCGCTCGCCACCAAGGCGACAAGCTTCTCCCCTCCGCAAGGAGGCATCCCCTGGGCTACGCACCGTGGCATGTTAGGAATCAAAGTCCATTTGCAAGTTATCCGTGCGGGGACACCAATGCATCATCGGGATTGTGCCATAGCCAACGGATATCCATCAGCCGGCGCTCGCCACCAAGGCGACAAGCTTACCTCTCAGCAAGGAGGCATCCCCCGAAAGGAACGCCAATGCATCATAGAGGAAGAACACCAAAGGGACAGTGCCGTAGCCAATGGATGAGATCCATCAGCTGGCGCTCCACGCCAATCTCATTGAAATAGGCAAGGAGCTTACCTCTCCACAAGAAGGCATCCCCCGAAGGGAACACCAATGCATCATAGAGGAAGGTTAACGAAGGGACATTTGCCATAGCCAACGGATAACCATCAACCGGCGCTCGCCACCTAGGCGACAAGCTTACCCCTCAGCAAGGAGGCATTGCCCGAAGGCAATGACAATGCATCGTCGGGGAAGATTTTTTAAAATTCATTTTCGCATACCCCTCAGCAAGGAGGCATTCCCCGAAGGAAACGCCAATGCATCATCGAGTAAGATTTTTGCAAATTCGTTTTTGATTTTGAAATGAGCAATGATTTTATAAAGCATTTGAAGCAACCGGCTTACCTCTCCGCAATGGTGCGCCTGCCTCGAAGGGCTTCAACACCAATGCATCATCGAGGTTGTTTTTCGAAGGGACAGTGCCATAGCCAACAGAGAACCGTCGACCGGCGCTCGCCACCAAGGCGACAAGCTTACCTCTCAGCAAGGAGGCAACCCCTGGGCTACGCACCGTGGAATATTAGGAATCAAAGTCCATTTGCCAGTTACGCTTTTCCGTGCGGGGACACCAATGCATCTTCGGGATTGTGCCATAGCCAACTGATATCCTTCTTCCGGCGCTCGCCACCAAGGCAACGAGCTTACCTCTCAACAAGGAGGCATCCCCCGAAAGGAACGCCAATGCATCATAGAGGAAGAACACCAATGGGACAGTGCCGTAGCCAATGGATGAGATCCATCGGCTGGCGCTCCACGCCAATCTCATTGAAATAGGCAAGGAGCTTACCTCTCCACAAGAAGGCATCCCCCGAAGGGAACACCAATGCATCATAAAGGAAGGTTAACTATGGGACAATTGCCATAGCCAACGGATAACCATCAACCGGCGCTCGCCACCTAGGCGACAAGCATACCCCGAAGGAAGGAGGCATTGCCCGAAGGCAATGACAATGCATCGTCGCGGAAGATTTTTTAAGATTCATTTTCGCATACCCCTCAACAAGGAGGCAATCCCCGAAGGAAACGCCAATGCATCATCGAGTAAGATTTTTGCAAATTCGTTTTTTGATTTTGAAATAAACAATGATTTTATAAAGCATTTGAAGCAACCGGTTACCTCTCCGCAATGGTGCGCCTGCCTCGAAGGGCTTCAACACCAATGCATCATCGAGGTTGTTTTTCGAAGGGACAGTGCCATAGCCAACAGAGAACCGTCGACCGGCGCTCGCCACCAAGGCGACAAGCTTCTCCCCTCCGCAAGGAGGCATCCCCTGGGCTACGCACCGTGGCATATTAGGAATCAAAGTCCATTTGCCAGTTACGCTTTTCCGTGCGGGGACACCAATGCATCATCGGGATTGTGCCATAGCCAACGGATATCCATCAGCCGGCGCTCGCCACCAAGGCAACGAGCTTACCTCTCAACAAGGAGGCATCCTCAAAGGAACGCCAATGCATCATAGAGGAAGAACACCAATGGGACAGTGCCGTAGCCAATGGATGAGATCCATCGGCTGGCGCTCCACGCCAATCTCATTGAAATAGGCAAGGAGCTTACCTCTCCACAAGAAGGCATCCCCGAAGGGAACACCAATGCATCATAAAGGAAGGTTAACGAAGGGACATTTGCCATAGCCAACGGATAACCATCAACCGGCGCTCGCCACCTAGGCGACAAGCTTACCCCGCAGCAAGGAGGCATTGCCCGAAGGCAATGACAATGCATCGTCGGGGAAGATTTTTTAAAATTCATTTTCGCATACCCCTCAGCAAGGAGGCATTCCCCGAAGGAAACGCCAATGCATCATCGAGTAAGATTTTTGCAAATTCGTTTTTGATTTTGAAATGAGCAATGATTTTATAAAGCATTTGAAGCAACCGGCTTACCTCTCCGCAATGGTGCGCCTGCCTCGAAGGGCTTCAACACCAATGCATCATCGAGGTTGTTTTTCGAAGGGACAGTGCCATAGCCAACAGAGAACCGTCGACCGGCGCTCGCCACCAAGGCGACAAGCTTCTCCCCTCCGCAAGGAGGCATCCCCTGGGCTACGCACCGTGGCATATTAGGAATCAAAGTCCATTTGCCAGTTACGCTTTTCCGTGCGGGGACACCAATGCATCATCGGGATTGTGCCTCAGCCAACGGATATCCATCAGCCGGCGCTCGCCACCAAGGTGACAAGCTTACCTCTCAGCAAGGAGGCATCCCCCGAAAGGAACACCAATGCATCATCGAGGTTGTTTTTCGAAGGGACAGTGCCATAGCCAACAGAGAACCGTCGACCGGCGCTCGCCACCAAGGCAACAAGCTTCTCCCTCCGCAAGGAGGCATCCCCTAGGCTACGCACCGTGGCATTAGGAATCATAGACCATTAGCCAGTTACGCTTTTCCGTGCGGGGACACCAATGCATCACCGGGATGGTGCCACAGCCAACGGAGAACCATCAGCCGACGCTCGCTACCTTGGCAACAAGCAGACACCTCAACAAGGAGGCATCCTCGGGGCTATGCACCCTGGCATGAGCCATCAAAGACCATTTGCCGGGTACATTTTGCCGTGCGGGGATGCCATGCATCATCGGGTAGGTGCCATAGCCAACAGAGATCCTTTGGCCGGCGCTCGTCACCTAGGCGACGAGTTTACCTCTCAGCAAGGAGGCATCCCCCAATGGGAACACCAATGCATCATGGAGGTTGTGAGCCTACAAGCATTACCGACGGGACGTGAAAGCACAAGCATTTGAGACCAAACTGCCATGGAAATCTAGTTGCTGCCCGATAGAGTCGTGCTTTGCTTTGCCTTGCCCTTTATTGGACATGGTTACCGACGGGT
This sequence comes from Rhododendron molle, assembly GCA_025413875.1. Taxonomy (NCBI): domain Eukaryota; kingdom Viridiplantae; phylum Streptophyta; class Magnoliopsida; order Ericales; family Ericaceae; genus Rhododendron; species Rhododendron molle. The sequence goes on along the minus strand of JAKSEO010000025.1, from coordinate 36,293 downwards.
CATCTTTTCACGGGTTTCCGAGGCCAAACGGCCAACAATTGCCCGACAGGGTGTTTACTTGCCCGATAGAGTCATGCTTTGCCTAGCTGCCCGATAGAGTCGTGCTTTGCTTTGCCTTGCCCTTTATTGGACATGGTTACCGACGGGTCATCTTTTCACGGGTTTCCGAGGCCAAACGGCCAACAATTGCCCGACAGGGTGTTTCCTTGCCCGATAGAGTCATGCTTTGCCTAGCTGGGCCGGAAAGAAAAACATTTCGTCTCAGGGGCATTTCGGTCTTTCTTCCGAGCATTACCGACGGGATGTGTTTCCAGGGGTATTCGAAGCCAAACAGCCAAGAATTGCCCGATAGAGTCTTGCTTTGCCCGATAGGGCCGTGCTTTGCCTTGCGGGACGGCTTACAATAGCATTTCGTTTCAGGGGCATTTCGGTCTTTTTTCCGAGCATTACCGACGGGCCGTGTTTCAACGAGCAACCAAAGCCAAAAGGCCAAGAATTGCCCGAGGGGTCTCGATAGCAACGTGCCTTGACACCCGGCGTCGGGTGGCCAAGGCTTCCCCATGGGAGGGAGACCACCCCCCCCTATAGTAGCAAAATTAGCCTTTTCCCTTGTGGCAGGAAGGAACATGGGTAGTGTCCGAGCTGTCATAATGGGCTTTTTTTCCTTCCTCACAACTTTTTTTCATAAACTTTGAATTGGAACATCTTCACAAAAATATAGAGCAACTCCACAAAAAAATTCAGAATTTTTTGCCAAAAGAATAATTTTATATTAATTAAACAAAAAATAAATAGATAAATATTATAAAAAATACCAAAAAATACAAAAAAAATACAAAAAAGGTGTGGAAAAATCACGAAAAATTATAAACAAGCTACACAATAATTATGTAACTAAATTGGGTTGAAAAATGAGGCATCTACAATACAAAATGTTTAAACTAGGACTTAAAAACGCGTAAAAATAAAAATAAAAAAAGATAGAAAACTAACTTTGCGAAAATCCCACAAGATGGTGACTATACAAGTGTTTTTGGAGAGTTTTGCCAAGATCATATTGATGCTTGCATTGATTTGCCCGGTGACAAGCTACTTTTTAGCCGGTACTAAGCAAAGTTTTAGCCGTTACCCAGCAACTTGGTGGCCAAGCCATGTTTCTTCATGTTGGGCCTTGGCACCAACCCTTGTTATGGCTTTGCCACGAGCCTTGCCTTGGCCACCCCTTGTTTTGGCATGCCGTGAGTAATGCCTTGGCCACCCTTGGTCTTGGCATGCCGTGAGCAATGCATTGCCTTGCCCGGTGACAAGCAATCGGCTTGCCATGCCTTGGCCGCACTTGGTCTTGGCATGCCATGAGCAATGCCTTGCCTAGCCGGGTGACAAGCTATAGGCTTGCCGTGCCTTGGCTAGAGCAGCTTGGTTGATACCCAGCGTTACCCGACAGCTTGGTTGCCGATGCCCAGCAACTTTTTAGCCGATACCCAGCGTTACCCGACAGCTTGGTTGCCGATGCCCAGCAACTTTTTAGCCGTTGGCTAAGGCAGCCAATTGCTTTTGCCCACCCTTGGCTTTGCCCGGTGAGCCAGCTTGCCACGCCTTGGCTAGGGCAGCCAATTGCTTTTGCCCACCCTTGGCTTTGCCCGGTGAGCCAGCTTGCCACGCCTTGGCTAGAGCAGCCAATTGCTTTTGCCCACCCTTGGCTTTGCCCGGTGAGCCAGCTTGCCACGCCTTGGCTAGAGCAGCCAATTGCTTTTGCCCACCCTTGGCTTTGCCCGGTGAGCCAGCTTGCCACGCCTTGGCTAGGGCAGCCAATTGCTTTTGCCCACCCTTGGCTTTGCCCGGTGAGCCAGCTTGCCACGCCTTGGCTAGGGCAGCCAATTGCTTTTGCCCACCCTTGGCTTTGCCCGGTGAGCCAGCTTGCCACGCCTTGGCTAGAGCAGCCAATTGTTTTTGCCTATCCTTGGCATTGCCCAGTGAGCCAACTTGCAACGCCTTGGCTAGAGCAGCAAATTGTTTTTGCCTAGCATCACAAGCGATTCCCAATGCCTTGTGTAGAGCGTCGCCTTGGCATAGGTGTTTGCCCAGTGTTTGCCCAAGTGTTTCCAAGTGTTTCGTGTTTCAAAGTGCCAAAGTGCCTAAGTGCCGTGCCGTGCCGCGCGCGCGCGCGTGATATAAGAATATTTAGATTTTTTTTTTCCAAACATGCTATATCAAAGACCCAAGCGAGCGGGCGCATCACGGGGCGGCACTATGGCACTTTGGAATTGGAGACACATGGAAACATGTGGACACACATGGACGGCTAGGCGGTGGACGATAACGACTGGCACAGCCAAGCCAAAACGGCAAAGAAAATCTCGTTTCGCCTAGCCAAAACCAGTTATAGTAGCATGCCGTTTCAAGGGTCTTTCGGTGTTCTTTTTGGGCATTACCGACGGGTCGTGTTTAGCCTTGCGGGAAATCTAGTTTTTGCTCGATAGAGTCGGGCTGTGCCTAGCCAAAACCGGCTTTTGAGTCCAAACGGCGAACAATTGCCCGATAGAGTCTTGCTTTGCCCGATAGAGCCGTGCTTTGCCTTGCGTGACGGCTTCCAATAGCATTTCGTTTCAAGGGCATTTCGGTCTTTTTTCGAGCATTACCGACGGGCCGTGTTTCAACGAGCAACCAAAGCCAAAAGGCCAAGAATTGCCCGAGGGGTCTCGATAGCAACGTGCCTTGACACCCGGCATCGGGTGGCCAAGGCTTCCCCACGGGAGGGAGACCACCCCCCCTATAGTAGCAAAATTAGCCTTTTCCCTTGTGGCAGGAAGGAACATGGGTAGTGTCCGAGCTGTCATAATGGGCTTTTTTTCCTTCCTCACAACTTTTTTTCATAAACTTTGAATTGAAACATCTTCACAAAAATATAGAGCAACTCCACAAAAAAATTCAGAATTTTTTGCCAAAAGAATAATTTTATATTAATTAAACAAAAAATAAATAGATAAATATTATAAAAAATACCAAAAAATACAAAAAAGGTGTGGAAAAATCACGAAAAATTATAAACAAGCTACACAATAATTATGTAACTATATTGGGTTGAAAAATGAGGCATCTACAATACAAAATGTTAAAACTAAGACTTAAAAACGCGTAAAAATAAAAATAAAAAAAGATAGAAAACTAACTTTGCAAAAATCCCACAAGATGGTGACTACACAAGTGTTTTTGGAGCGTTTTGCCAAGATCATATTGATGCTTGCATTGATTTGCCCGGTGACAAGCTACTTTTTAGCCGGTGCTAAGCAAATTTTTAGCCGTTACCCGACAACTAGGCATGGCTTGCCATGCCTTGGCTTTTTCGGTCATTTTTTCGAGCATAGAGTCGTGCCATGCCAATTTCATTGCTTTTGCCTTGCTACCCATCGAAAAAGCCTTGTTTCTTCATGTTGGGCCTTGGCGCCAACCCTTGTTACGGCTTTGCCGTGAGCCTTGCCTTGGCCACCGCTTGTTTTGGCATGCCGTGAGTCTTGGCTTGGCCACCCTTGGTCTTGGCATGCCGTGAGCAATGCCTTGCCTTGCCCGGTGAAAAGCAATCGGCTTGCCATGACTTGGCCGCACTTGGTCTTGGCATGCCGTGAGCAATGCCTTGCCTAGCCTGGTGACAAGCTATCGGCTTGCCTTGCCTTGGCCTTTTCGGTCTTTTTTTCGAGCATGGGGTCGTGCCATGCCAATTCCATTGCTTTTGCCTTGCTACCCATCGAAAAAGCCATGTTTCTTCATGTTGGGCCCTGGCGCCAACCCTTGTTGT
>JAKSEO010000025.1:17500-22500 GCA_025413875.1 Rhododendron molle | reverse complement strand
AATGATTTTATAAAGCATTTGAAGCAACCGGCTTACCTCTCCGCAATGGTGCCCCTGCCTCGAAGGGCTTCAACACCAATGCATCATCGAGGTTGTATTTCGAAGGGACAGTGCCATAGCCAACAGAGAACCATCGACCGGCGCTCGCCACCAAGGCGACAAGCTTCTCCCCTCCGCAAGGAGGCATCCCCTGGGCTACGCACCGTGGCATGTTAGGAATCAAAGTCCATTTGCCAGTTACGCTTTTCCGTGCGGGGACACCAATGCATCATCGGGATTGTGCCATAGCCAACGGATATCCATCAGCCGGCGCTCGCCACCAAGGCGACAAGCTTACCTCTCAGCAAGGAGGCATCCCCCGAAAGGAACGCCAATGCATCATAGAGGAAGAACACCAAAGGGACAGTGCCGTAGCCAATGGATGAGATCCATCAGCTGGCGCTCCACGCCAATCTCATTGAAATAGGCAAGGAGCTTACCTCTCCACAAGAAGGCATCCCCCGAAGGGAACACCAATGCATCATAGAGGAAGGTTAACGAAGGGACATTTGCCATAGCCAACGGATAACCATCAACCGGCGCTCGCCACCTAGGCGACAAGCTTACCCCTCAGCAAGGAGGCATTGCCCGAAGGCAATGACAATGCATCGTCGGGGAAGATTTTTTAAAATTCATTTTCGCATACCCCTCAGCAAGGAGGCATTCCCCGAAGGAAACGCCAATGCATCATCGAGTAAGATTTTTGCAAATTCGTTTGTGATTGGGAAATGAGCAATGATTGTATAATGCATTTGAAGCAACCGCTTACCTCTCCGCAATGGTGCGCTCGCCTCGAAGGGCTTCAACACCAATGCATCATCGAGGTTGTTTTTCGAAGGACAGTGCCATAGCCAACAGAGAACCGTCGACCGGGCGCTCGCCACCAAGGCGACAAGCTTCTCCTCCGCAAGGAGGCATCCTGAGCTACGCACTGTGGCATATTAGGAATCAAAGTCCATTTGCCAGTTACGCTTTTCCGTGCGGGGACACCAATGCATCATCGGGATTGTGCCATAGCCAACGGATATCCATCAGCCGGCGCTCGCCACCAAGGCAACGAGCTTACCTCTCAGCAAGGAGGCATCCCCCGAAAGGAACGCCAATGCATCATAGAGGAAGAACACCAAAGGGACAGTGCCGTAGCCAATGGATGAGATCCATCGGCTGGCGCTCCACGCCAATCTCATTGAAATAGGCAAGGAGCTTACCTCTCCACAAGAAGGCATCCCCCGAAGGAAACACCAATGCATCATAGAGGAAGGTTAACGAAGGGACATTTGCCATAGCCAACGGATAACCATCAACCGGCGCTCGCCACCTAGGCGACAAGCTTACCCCTCAACAAGGAGGCATTGCCCGAAGGCAATGACAATGCATCGTCGGGGAAGATTTTTTAAAATTCATTTTCGCATACCCCGCAGCAAGGAGGCATTCCCCGAAGGAAACGCCAATGCATCATCGAGTAAGGTTTTTGCAAATTCGTTTTTGATTTTGAAATGAGCAATGATTTTATAAAGCATTTGAAGCAACCGGCTTACCTCTCCGCAATGGTGCGCCTGCCTCGAAGGGCTTCAACACCAATGCATCATCGAGGTTGTTTTTCGAAGGGACAGTGCCATAGCCAACAGAGAACCGTCGACCGCCCCGCCACCAAGGCGACAAGCTTCTCCTCTCCGCAAGGCATCCCCTGAGCTACGCACCGTGGCATATTAGGAATCAAAGTCCATTTGCGAGTTACGCTTTTCCGGGGACACCAATGCATCATCGGGATTGTGCCATAGCCAACGGATATCCATCAGCCGGCGCTCGCCACCAAGGCAACGAGCTTACCTCTCAACAAGGAGGCATACCCCGAAGGCAAAGCCAATGCATCATAGAGGAAGAAAACAAATGGGACACTGCCGAAGCACATGGATGAGATCCATCGGCTCGCGCTCGACGCCAATCTCATTGAAATAGGCAAGGAGCTTACCTCTCCACAAGAAGGCATCCCCCGAAGGGAACACCAATGCATCATAAAGGAAGGTTAACGAAGGGACATTTGCCATAGCCAACGGATAACCATCAACCGGCGCTCGCCACCTAGGCGACAAGCTTACCCCTCAGCAAGGAGGCATTGCCCGAAGGCAATGACAATGCATCGTCGGGGAAGATTTTTTAAAATTCATTTTCGCATACCCAGGGAAAGGAGGCATTTCCCGAAGGAAACGCCAATGCATCATCGAGTAAGATTTTTGCAAATTCGTTTTTGATTTTGAAATGAGCAATGATTTTATAAAGCATTTGAAGCAACCGGCTTACCTCTCCGCAATGGTGCGCCTGCCTCGAAGGGCTTCAACACCAATGCATCATCGAGGTTGTTTTCGAAGGGACAGTGCCATAGCCAACAGAGAACCGTCGACCGGCGCTCGCCACCAAGGCGACAAGCTTCTCCCCTCCGCAAGGAGGCATCCCCTGGGCTACGCACCGTGGCATATTAGGAATCAAAGTCCATTTGCCAGTTACGCTTTTCCGTGCGGGGACACCAATGCATCATCGGGATTGTGCCTCAGCCAACGGATATCCATCAGCCGGCGCTCGCCACCAAGGTGACAAGCTTACCTCTCAGCAAGGAGGCATCCCCCGAAAGGAACACCAATGCATCATCGAGGTTGTTTTTCGAAGGGACAGTGCCATAGCCAACAGAGAACCGACCGGCGCTCGCCACCAAGGCAACAAGCTTCTCCCTCCGCAAGGAGGCATCCCCTAGGCTACGCACCGTGGCATTAGGAATCATAGACCATTAGCCAGTTACGCTTTTCCGTGCGGGGACACCAATGCATCACCGGGATGGTGCCATAGCCAACGGAGAACCATCAGCCGGCGCTCGCTACCTTGGCAACAAGCAGACACCTCAACAAGGAGGCATCCTCGGGGCTATGCACCCTGGCATGAGCCATCAAAGACCATTTGCCGGGTACATTTTGCCGTGCGGGGATGCCATGCATCATCGGGTAGGTGCCATAGCCAACAGAGATCCTTTGGCCGGCGCTCGTCACCTAAGGCGGCGAGTTTACCTCTCGGCAAGGAGGCATCCCACAATGGGAACACCAATGCATCATGGAGGTTGTGAGCCTACAAGCATTACCGACGGGACGTGAAAGCACAAGCATTTGAGACCAAACTGCCATGGAAATCTAGTTGCTGCCCGATAGAGTCGTGCTTTGCTTTGCCTTGCCCTTTATTGGACATGGTTACCGACGGGTCATCTTTTCACGGGTTGCGAGGCCAAACGGCCAACAATTGCCCGACAGGGTGTTTCCTTGCCCGATAGAGTCATGCTTTGCCTAGCTGCCCGATAGAGTCGTGCTTTGCTTTGCCTTGCCCTTTATTGGACATGGTTACCGACGGGTCATCTTTTCACGGGTTTACGAGGCCAAACGGCCAACAATTGCCCGACAGGGTGTTTCCTTGCCCGATAGAGTCATGCTTTGCCTAGCTGGGCCGGAAAGAAAAACATTTCGTCTCAGGGGCATTTCGGTCTTTCTTCCGAGCATTACCGACGGGATGTGTTTCCAGGGGTATTCGAAGCCAAACAGCCAAGAATTGCCCGATAGAGTCTTGCTTTGCCCGATAGGGCCGTGCTTTGCCTTGCGGGACGGCTTACAATAGCATTTCGTTTCAGGGGCATTTCGGTCTTTTTTCCGAGCATTACCGACGGGCCGTGTTTCAACGAGCAACCAAAGCCAAAGGCCAAGAATTGCCCGAGGGGTCTCGATAGCAACGTGCCTTGAAACCCGGCGTCGGTTGGCCAAGGCTTCACCAAGTGAGGGAGACCACCCCCCCTATAGAAGCAAAATTAGCATTTACCCTTGTGGCAGGAAGGAAGTGTCCGAGCTGTCATAATGGGCTTTTTTTCCTTCCTCACAACTTTTTTTCATAAACTTTGAATTGGAACATCTTCACAAAAATATAGAGCAACTCCACAAAAAAATTCAGAATTTTTTGCCAAAAGAATAATTTTATATTAATTAAACAAAAAATAAATAGATAAATATTATAAAAAATACCAAAAAATACAAAAAAAATACAAAAAAGGTGTGGAAAAATCACGAAAAATTATAAACAAGCTACACAATAATTATGTAACTAAATTGGGTTGAAAAATGAGGCATCTACAATACAAAATGTTTAAACTAGGACTTAAAACCGCGTAAAAATAAAAATAAAAAAAGATAGAAAACTAACTTTGCGAAAATCCCACAAGATGGTGACTATACAAGTGTTTTTGGAGAGTTTTGCCAAGATCATATTGATGCTTGCATTGATTTGCCCGGTGACAAGCTACTTTTTAGCCGGTACTAAGCAAAGTTTTAGCCGTTACCCAGCAACTTGGTGGCCAAGCCATGTTTCTTCATGTTGGGCCTTGGCACCAACCCTTGTTATGGCTTTGCCACGAGCCTTGCCTTGGCCACCCCTTGTTTTGGCATGCCGTGAGTAATGCCTTGGCCACCCTTGGTCTTGGCATGCCGTGAGCAATGCATTGCCTTGCCCGGTGACAAGCAATCGGCTTGCCATGCCTTGGCCGCACTTGGTCTTGGCATGCCATGAGCAATGCCTTGCCTAGCCGGGTGACAAGCTATAGGCTTGCCGTGCCTTGGCTAGAGCAGCTTGGTTGATACCCAGCGTTACCCGACAGCTTGGTTGCCGATGCCCAGCAACTTTTTAGCCGATACCCAGCGTTACCCGACAGCTTGGTTGCCGATGCCCAGCAACTTTTTAGCCGTTGGCTAAGGCAGCCAATTGCTTTTGCCCACCCTTGGCTTTGCCCGGTGAGCCAGCTTGCCACGCCTTGGCTAGGGCAGCCAATTGCTTTTGCCCACCCTTGGCTTTGCCCGGTGAGCCAGCTTGCCACGCCTTGGCTAGAGCAGCCAATTGCTTTTGCCCACCCTTGGCTTTGCCCGGTGAGCCAGCTTGCCACG
>JAKSEO010000025.1:2500-7500 GCA_025413875.1 Rhododendron molle | reverse complement strand
ACCTCTCAGCAAGGAGGCATCCCCCGAAAGGAACACCAATGCCTCATCGAGGAAGATTACCAAAGGGCCAGTGCCGGAGCCAATGTAGGAGATACATCATTGGCGCTCGCCACCCATCTCATTGAGATTGGCATGGAGCTTACCTCTCCTCAAGGCACCTCCCGAAGGAAACACCAATGCATCATAGAGGAAGGTTAACGAAGGGGCAGTGCCGTAGCCTACGGGTAACCATCAAGCGGCGCCAACAAAGGCGATGAGCTTGCCTCTCGGCAAGGAGGCATCCCCAAAAGGAACACCAATGCCTCATCAAGGAAGATTACCAAAGGGCAGTGCCGTAGCCAATGTAAGAGATACATCAGCTGGCGCTCGCCACCCATCTCATTGAGATTGGCATGGAGCTTACCTCTCCTCAAGTCCCCCGAAGAGAACACCAATGCATCATAGAGGAAGGTTAACGAAGGGGCAAGTGCCATAGCCAGCGGGTATCCATCAACCGGCGCTCACCACCAAGGCGATGAGCTTACCTCTCGACAAGGATGCACCCCCGAAAGGAACACCTATGCCTCATCAAGGAAGATTACCAAAGGGGCATGCTGTAGCCAATGTATGAGATACATCAGCTGGCGCTCGCCACCCATCTCATTGAGATTGGCATGGGGCGTACCTCTCCGAATCCCCCGAAAGGAACACCAATGAATCATAGAGGAAGGTTAACGAAGGGGCATGTGCCATAGCCAGCGGATATCCATCGGCCGGCGCTCACCACCAAGGCGGCGAGCTTACCTCTCAGCAAGAGGCATCCCGAAAGGAACACCAATGCATCATAGAGGAAAGACACCAAGGGAGTGCCATAGCCAGCGGATGAGATCCATCAGCTGGCGCTCCACGCAAATTTCATTGAAATAGGCAAGGCTTACCTCTCCACAAGAAGGCATCCCGAAGAACACCAATGCATCATAAAGGAAGGTTAACAAAGGGACATTTGCCATAGCCAGCGGATAACCATCAGCGGCGCTCGCCACCTAGGCGACAAGCATACCCCTCAGCGGAGGCATTGCGCGAAGGCAATGACAATGCATCGTCGGGAAGATTTTTAAAATTCATTTCGCATACCCCTCGGCAAGGAGGCATTTCCCGAAGGAAACGCCAATGCATCATCGAGTAAGATTTTTGCAAATTCGTTTTTGATTTTGAAATGAGCAATGATTTTATAAAGCATTTGAAGCAACCGGCTTACCTCTCCGCAATGGTGCGCCTGCCTCGAAGGGCTTCAACAATAATGCATCATCGAGGTTGTATTTCGAAGGGACAGTGCCATAGCCAACAGAGAACCGTCGACCGGCGCTCGTCACCAAGGCGACAAGCTTCTCCCCTCGCGAGAGCATCCCCTAGGCTACGCACCGTGGCATATTAGGAATCAAAGTCCATTTGCGAGTTAGGCTTTTCCGTGCGGGGACACCAATGCATCATAAGGATTGTGCCATAGCCAACGGATATCCATCAGCCGCGCTCGCCACTAAGGCGACGAGCTTACCTCTCGGCAAGGAGGCATCCCGAAAGGAACACCAATGCATCGTGGAGGAAGATCACAAAGGGGCGAGTGCCATAGCCAATGGATGAGATCCATCGGTTGGCGCCCATTCGCATTGAAATAGGCAAGGAGCTTACCTCTCCACGAGAAGGCCCCGAAGGGAACACCAATGCATCATAAAGGAAGGTTAACGAAGGGACATTGCCATAGCCAACGGATAACCATCAACCGGCGCTCGCCACCTAGGCGACAAGCTTACCCCTCAGCAAGGAGGCATTGCCCGAAGGCAATGACAATGCATCATCGGGGAAGATTTTTTAAAATTCATTTTCGCATACCCCTCAGCAAGGAGGCATTCCCCGAAGGAAACGCCAATGCATCATCGAGTAAGATTTTTGCAAATTCGTTTTTGATTTTGAAATGATCAATGATTTTATAAAGCATTTGAAGCAACCGGCTTACCTCTCCGCAATGGTGCCCCTGCCTCGAAGGGCTTCAACACCAATGCATCATCGAGGTTGTATTTCGAAGGGACAGTGCCATAGCCAACAGAGAACCATCGACCGGCGCTCGCCACCAAGGCGACAAGCTTCTCCCCTCCGCAAGGAGGCATCCCCTGGGCTACGCACCGTGGCATGTTAGGAATCAAAGTCCATTTGCCAGTTACGCTTTTCCGTGCGGGGACACCAATGCATCATCGGGATTGTGCCATAGCCAACGGATATCCATCAGCCGGCGCTCGCCACCAAGGCGACAAGCTTACCTCTCAGCAAGGAGGCATCCCCCGAAGGAAACGCCAATGCATCATCGGGGAAGAACACCAAAGGGGCATGCTGTAGCCAATGGATGAGATCCATCGGTTGGCGCCCACGCTAATCTCATTGAAATAGGCAAGGAGCTTACCTCTCCACGAGAAGCCCCCGAAGGAACACCAATGCATCATAGAGGAAGGTTAACGAAGGGACATTTGCCATAGCCAGCGGATAACCATCAGCGGCGCTCGCCACCTAGGCGACAAGCTTACCCCTCGCAAGGAGCATTGCGCGAAGGCAATGACAATGCATCGTCGAGGAAGATTTTTAAAATTCATTTCGCATACCCCTCGGCAAGGAGGCATTCCCCTAGGAAGCGCCAATGCATCATCGAGTAAGGTTTTTGCAAATTCGTTTTGATTTTGAAATGAGCAATGATTTTATAAAGCATTTGAAGCAACCGGCTTACCTCTCCGCAATGGTGCGCCTGCCTCGAAGGGCTTCAACACCAATGCATCATCGAGGTTGTTTTTCGAAGGGACAGTGCCATAGCCAACAGAGAACCGTCGACCGGCGCTCGCCACCAAGGCGACAAGCTTCTCCCCTCCGCAAGGAGGCATCCCCTGGGCTACGCACCGTGGCATATTAGGAATCAAAGTCCATTTGCCAGTTACGCTTTTCCGTGCGGGGACACCAATGCATCATCGGGATTGTGCCATAGCCAACGGATATCCATCAGCCGGCGCTCGCCACCAAGGCAACGAGCTTACCTCTCAACAAGGAGGCATCCCCCGAAAGGAACACCAATGCATCATTGAGGTTGTTTTTCGAAGGGACAGTGCCATAGCCAACAGAGAACCGTCGACCGGCGCTCGCCACCAAGGCGACAAGCTTCTCCCCTCCGCAAGGAGGCATCCCCTGGGCTACGCACCGTGGCATATTAGGAATCAAAGTCCATTTGCCAGTTACGCTTTTCCGTGCGGGGACACCAATGCATCATCGGGATTGTGCCATAGCCAACGGATATCCATCAGCCGGCGCTCGCCACCAAGGCGACGAGCTTACCTCTCAGCGGCATCCCGAAGGGAACACCAATGCATCATCGAGGTTGTTTTTCGAAGGGACAGTGCCATAGCCAACAGAGAACCGTCGACCGGCGCTCGCCACCAAGGCGACAAGCTTCTCCCCTCCGCAAGGAGGCATCCCCTGGGCTACGCACCGTGGCATTAGGAATCATAGACCATTAGCCAGTTACGCTTTTCCGTGCGGGGACACCAATGCATCACCGGGATGGTGCCATAGCCAACGGAGAACCATCAGCCGGCGCTGGCACCAAGCAGACACCTCAACAAGGAGGCATCCTCGGGGCTATGCACCCTGGCATGAGCCATCAAAGACCATTTGCCGGGTACATTTTGCCGTGCGGGGATGCCATGCATCATCGGGTAGGTGCCATAGCCAACAGAGATCCTTTGGCCGGCGCTCGTCACCTAGGCGACGAGTTTACCTCTCAGCAAGGAGGCATCCCCCAATGGGAACACCAATGCATCATGGAGGTTGTGAGCCTACAAGCATTACCGACGGGACGTGAAAGCACAAGCATTTGAGACCAAACTGCCATGGAAATCTAGTTGCTGCCCGATAGAGTCGTGCTTTGCTTTGCCTTGCCCTTTATTGGACATGGTTACCGACGGGTCATCTTTTCACGGGTTTCCGAGGCCAAACGGCCAACAATTGCCCGACAGGGTGTTTCCTTGCCCGATAGAGTCATGCTTTGCCTAGCTGGGCCGGAAAGAAAAACATTTCGTCTCAGGGGCATTTCGGTCTTTCTTCCGAGCATTACCGACGGGATGTGTTTCCAGGGGTATTCGAAGCCAAACAGCCAAGAATTGCCCGATAGAGTCTTGCTTTGCCCGATAGGGCCGTGCTTTGCCTTGCGGGACGGCTTACAATAGCATTTCGTTTCAGGGGCATTTCGGTCTTTTCGAGCATTACCGATGGGCCGTGTTTCAACGAGCAACCAAAGCCAAAAGGCCAAGAATTGCCAGAGGGGTCTCGATAGCAACGTGCCTTGACACCCGGCGTCGGGTGGCCATGGCTTCCCCATGGGAGGGAGACCCCCCCTATAGTAGCAAAATTAGCCTTTTCCCTTGTGGCAGGAAGGAACATGGGTAGTGTCCGAGCTATCATAATGGGCTTTTTTTCCTTCCTCACAACTTTTTTTCATAAACTTTGAATTGGAACATCTTCACAAAAATATAGAGCAACTCCACAAAAAAATTCAGAATTTTTTATTAATTAAACAAAAAATAAATAGATAAATATTATAAAAAATACCAAAAAATACAAAAAAAATACAAAAAAGGTGTGGAAAAATCACGAAAAATTATAAACAAGCTACACAATAATTATGTAACTATATTGGGTTGAAAAATGAGGCATCTACAATACAAAATGTTAAAACTAAGACTTAAAAACGCGTAAAAATAAAAATAAAAAAGATAGAAAACTAACTTTGCGAAAATCCCACAAGATGGTGACTACACAAGTGTTTTTGGAGCGTTTTGCCAAGATCATATTGATGCTTGCATTGATTTGCCCGGTGACAAGCTACTTTTTAGCCGGTACTATGCAAATTTTTAGCCGTTACCCGACAACTAGGCATGGCTTGCCATGCCTTGGCTTTTTCGGTCATTTTTTCGAGCATAGAGTCGTGC
>JAKSEO010000024.1:202500-208161 GCA_025413875.1 Rhododendron molle | reverse complement strand
AATGCATCATCTGGATTGTGCCATACAGCCAACGGATATCCATCGCTCTGCGCCGGGCGCACTCAAGCAAGGCGAGCTTACTCTCTCGCCAGCGAGGCATCCCCGAAAAGTGAACACCACGCATCATCGAGGTTGTTTTTCAAAGTGGACAAAGGCTAGGCCAACAGAGAACTGGGTCGACCGGGCGCCTCTACTAAGGCTCCTTCGTTAGTGAGGCATCCTCGGGCTACGCGACCGTGGGCATATTAGGAATCAAAGTCCATTTGCCCGCTTCACGCTTTTCCGCGTGCGAGAGCACCAATGCATCATCAGGGATTGTGCCACCAGCCAACGGATATCCATCGTATTTGCGTTTTGTGTAGCGCCTTCGCCACCAAGGCAACGAGCTTACCTCTCAACAAGGAGAGCATCCCCCGAAATGAACGCCAATGCATCATAGAGGAAGAACACCAAAGCGATGAAGCAGCGTAGCGCCAGCGGATACCGAGATCCATCGGCTGGCGCTCCACGCTAATCTCATTGAAATAGGCAAGAGAGCTTACCTTCCACAAGAAGGCATCCTCAAGGGAACACCAATGTCATCATAAAGCGAAGGTTAACGGGCGGACATTGATGCCACCCAGCCAACGGATAACCATCTGGCAAGCGCCGCCACCTAGGCGAGCAAGCTTACTCCCCTCGACAGGCTTGGTACCCGAAGAGGCAGAAAAGCCAAAGGCAATGACACAAAATGCATCATCGGGGAAGATTTTTTAAAATTCATTTTCGTATACCCCTCAGCAAGGAGGCATTCCCTGAAGGAACGCCAATGCATCATCGAGTAAGATTTTTGCAAATTCGTTTTAGATTTTGAAATGATCAATGATTTTATAAAGCATTTGAGGCAACCGGCTTACCTCTCCGCAATGGTGCGCCTGCCTCGAAGGGCTTCAACACCATAGCATCATCGAGGTTGTTTTTCGAAGGGACAGTGCCATAGCCAACAGAGAACCGTCGACCGGCGCTCGCCACCAAGGCGACAAGCTTCTCCCTCCGCAAGGAGGCATCCCCTGGGCTACGCACCGTGGCATATTAGGAATCAAAGTCCATTTGCCAGTTATGCTTTTCCGTGCGGGGACACCAATGTATCATCGGGATTGTGCCATAGCCAACGGATATCCATCAGCCCGGGCGCCGCGCACCAAGGCAACGTAGCACCTCTCAGCAAGGAGGCATCCCCCGAAAGGAAGCCAATGCATCATAAAGGAGGAAGAACACCAATGGGACGGATGCGCCGTAGCTGCAGCGGATGAGATCCATTGGCTGGCGCTCCACGCCAATCTCTTTGAAATAGGCCAGGAGCTTACCTCTCCACAAGAAGGCATCCCCCGAAATAAACACCAATGAATCATAAAGGAAGGTTAACAAAGGGACATTGCCATAGCCAAAGGATAACCATCAACCGGCGCTCGCCACCTAGGCGACAAGCTTACCCCTCAGCAAGGAGGCATTGCCCGAAGGCAATGACAATGCATCGTCGGGGAAGATTTTTTAAAATTCATTTTTGCATACCCCTCAGCAAGGAGGCAATCCCCGAAGGAAACGCCAATGCATCATCGAGTAAGTTTTTGCAAATTCGTTTTTTTGATTTTGAAATGAACAATGATTTTATAAAGCATTTGAAGCAACCGGCTTACCTCTTCGCAATGGTGCGCCTGCCTCAATGGGCTTCAACACCAATGCATCATCGAGGTTGTTTTTCGAAGGGACAGTGCCATAGCCAACAAAGAACTGCTTACGGCCGCTACCTCGCGCGACAGTTCTCTCCTGTCCTTTTCACCCGGCTACGCACCGGGGCATATTAGGAATCAAAGTCCATTTGCCAGTTACGTCCGTGCTGGGACACCAATGCATCATCGATTGTGCCATAGCCAATCTGATATTCACATCAACCTGCCGCCGCCACCAAGGCGACAGCTTACCTTCCTGCCAGCGAGGCAATCCTCGAAGTAACACCAATGCATCAAGCAGGTTGTTTTTCAAAGTGACAAAGGTTACAGCCATGAGAACTGGCCGACCGGGCGCCGCCACCAAGGCGACAAGCTTCTCCCCTCCGCAAGGAGACATCCCCTGGCTACGCACCGTGGCATAGTAGGAATCAAAGTCCATTTGCCGCTTCACGGCTTTTCCGTGCGAGTTTCTTCTGCATCATCGGGATTTATTACCGCAACCAGCAACGGATATCCATCCGGTGGCGCTTCGCCTGGCCAGCAACCTCCGGCAAGGAGAGCATCCCGAAAAGGAACACAATATCGTTGGTTGTTTTCAAAGGGCGATGTAACGGTGCCGTCGACCGCGCTACTCCACCAAGCTCCCCCTCCATGAGCATCACAAACTACGCACACATAGCATAATGAGAATCAAAATCCATTGCAGTTATACTTTTCCGTGCGGGGACACCAATGCATCATCGAGGATGTTGAGCCATAGCCAACGGATATCCATCGGCCGGCGGTGTTCGCCACCAAGGCGACGAGCTTACCTCTAAGCCAAGGAGGCATCCCCGAAAGGAACACCAATGCATCGTTGAGGTTGTTTTTCAAAGGGACAATGTCAGTGCCATAGCCAACAGAGAACTGCCGACCGGCGCTCACCACCAAGGCGACAAGCTACTCCCTCCGCAAGGAGAGCATCCCCTAGGCTACGCACCGCGTGGCATTAGGAATCAAAAGCACCATTGGCGAGTTATGCTTTTCCGCAAGGCGGAGACGCAATGCATCAATGGATAATTGTTCGCCACAGCCAACCAGGAGACACCATCACCGAGCGCTTCGGCGCAACGCTTCGCAACAAGCAGACCCCTCAACAAGGAGGCATCCTCGGGGCTATGCACCCTGGCATGAGCCATCAAAGACCATTTGCCGGGTACATTTTGCCGTGCGGGGATGCCAATGCATCATCGGGTAGGTGCCATAGCCAACAGAGATCCGTTGGCCGGCGCTCGTCACCTAGGCGACGAGTTTACCTCTCAGCAAGGAGGCATCCCCCAATGGGAACACCAATGCATCATGGAGGTTGTGAGCCTACAAGCATTACCGACGGGACGTGAAAGCACGAGCATTTGAGACCAAACTGCCATGGAAATCTAGTTGCTGCCCGATAGAGTCGTGCTTTGCTTTGCCTTGCCCTTTATTGGATATGGTTACCAACGGGTCATCTTTTCACGGGTTTCCGAGGCCAAACGGCCAACAATTGCCCGACAGGGTGTTTCCTGTCTGGGACAGAGTACAAGCTAGTTGCCTAGTCAATTGGGCGGGAAAGAATAACATGCTTTGGTAAGTATTTCGCTTTCGGTCTTTCTTCCGAGCATTACCAACGGGATGTGTTTCCAGGGGTATTCGAAGCCAAACGGCCAAGAATTGCCCGATAGAGTCTTGCTTTGCCCGATAGGGCCGTGCTTTGCCTTGCGGGACGGCTTACAATAGAATTTCGTTTCAGGGGCATTTCGGTCTTTTTTCCGGGCATTACCGACGGGATGTGTTTCCAGGGGTATTCGAAGCCAAACGGCCAAGAATTGCCCGATAGAGTCTTGCTTTGCCCGATAGGGCCGTGCTTTACTGCCTTCTATGGACGACTTACAATAATTTCGCTTTGAGGGGCATTTCGGTCTTTTTTCCTGGCATTACCGACAAGCCAGTAGTGGTTTGCAACGAGCGCAACCAAAGCCTAAAGCGCCAAGAATTTGCTTTCGAGGGTCTCGATAAGAACATGCCTTGACACCCAAGATCGGGTGGCCAAGGCTTCCCATGGGAGGGAGACCAACCCCTATAGTAGCAAAATTATCCTTTTCCACTTGTGGAAATATCGATAAATTCAAAGTGTCCGAGCTGTCATAATGGGCTTTTTTCCTTCCTCACAACTTTTTTTCATAAACTTTGAATTGGAACATCTTCACAAAAATATAGAGCAACTCCACAAAAAAATTCAGAATTTTTTGCCAAAAGAATAATTTTATATTAATTAAACAAAAAATAAATAGATAAATATTATAAAAAATACCAAAAAAATACAAAAAAAATACAAAAAGGTGTGGAAAAATCACAAAAAATTATAAACAAGCTACACAATAATTATGTAACTATATTGGGTTGAAAAATGAGGCATCTACAATACAAAATGTTAAAACTAAGACTTAAAAATGCGTAAAAATAAAAAAAATAAAAAAAGATAGAAAACTAACTTTGCGAAAATCCCCCAAGATGGTGACTATACTCGTGTTTTTGGAGAGTTTTGCCAAGATCATATTGATGCTTGCATTGATTTGCCGGTGACAAAGCTACTTTTAGCCCAGATTACTAAGCAAAGTTTTAAGCCGATTACTCAAAGAACTTGGTGGCCAAGCCATGTTTCTTCATGTTGTGCCTTGGCACCAACCCTTGTTATGGCTTTGCCACGAGCCCAGCCTCTTGGCCAATTTCTTGTTTTGGCATGCCGGAGTAATGCCTTGGCCGCCTTGGTCTTGGCATGCCGTGAACAATGCCTTGCCTTGCCCGGTGACTAGCGATCAGTTTACCACATGCCTTGCCTCACTCGCGGTCTTGGCATGCCATGAGCAATGCCTTGCCTAGCCGGGTGACAAGCTATAGGCTTGCATGCCAGCTAGAAACGCAGCCTTGTTGATACCAGCGTTACATCTTCGACAAATTGCAGTTTGTCGATGCCCAAAGAATTTTTAGCCGTTGGCTGTGAGCAAACAATCATTGCCCACCCTTGCTTTGCCCTATGGAGTCGCCTTGCCACGCCTTGGCTAGAGTACCAATGTTGGCTTCACCGCCAGCTTTGCTCCGTAGCCACGCCTTGGCTAGGGCAGCCAATTTCTTTTGCCCACCCTTGGCTTTGCCGGGTGAGCCAGCTTGCCACGCTTAGCTAGAGCTGAGCCTAATTGCTTTTGCCCACCCTTGGCTTTGCCAGGTGAGCCAGCTTGCCACGCCCCCTGGCTAGGGCAGCCAATTGCTTTTGCTCACCCTTGGCTTTGCCCGGTGAGCCAGCCTGCTAGCCGTTGGCTAGGGCAACCAATTGCTTTTGCCCACCCTTGGCTTTGCCGGGTGAGCCAGCTTGCCACGCTTGGCTAGGGCAGCCAATTGCTTTTGCTCACCCTTGGCTTTGCCGTCTCGTGAGCCGACTTATATGTAATGACGACCAATTGCTTTTACCCACCTTTTTAGGTGAAACTGACTGCGCCACGCCTTGGCTAGAAGCAGCCTAATTGTTTTTTGCCTACTCTTGGCATTGGCGGGGTGAGGCGACTTTCATACGCCTATGGCTAGAGCAGCAAATTGTTTTTGCCTAGCATCACAAGCAATTCCCAATGCCTTGTGTAGAGCGTCGCCTTGGCATAGGTGTTTGCCCAGTGTTTGCCCAAGTGTTTCCAAGTGTTTCGTGTTTCAAAGTGCCAAAGTGCCGTGCCGTGCCGCGCGCGCGCGCGGGTCTTTGATATAAGAATATTTAGAATTTTTTTTCCAAACATGCTATATCAAAGACCCAAGCGAGCGGGCTGGCGTGGCTGGCAACGCCTATGCGCACTTTGAATTGCCGAGCACCAACACAGCATGGAAACATGTGGACAATAACATGGATATTGCGCTAGGCGGTGTGATCTATAACGACCGGGCGACCAAGCTT
>JAKSEO010000024.1:180000-187500 GCA_025413875.1 Rhododendron molle | reverse complement strand
CCAATGTATGAGATACATCGACTGGCGCTCGCCACCCATCTCATTGAGATTGGCATGGAGCTTACCTCTCCACAAGAATCCCCCGGAAGGAACACCAATGCATCATAGAGGAAGGTTAACGAAGGGACATTGCCATAGCCAACGGATAACCATCAGCGGCGCTCAACAAAGGCGATGAGCTTGCCTCCGGCAAGCTCCATCCCCCAAAAGGAACACCTATGCCTCATCAAGGAAGATTACCAAAGGGACGGTGCCGTAGCCAATGTAAGAGATACATCAACGGCGCTCGCCACCCATCTCATTGAGATTGGCATGGAGCTTACCTCTCCTCAAGAACCCCGAAGGAAACACCAATGCATCATAGAGGAAGGTTAACGAAGGGGCAGTGCCATAGCCAACAGAGACCATCAGCGGCGCTCACCACCAAGGCGATGAGCTTACCTCTCGGCGGAGCATCCCCCGAAAGGAACACCTATGCCTCATCAAGGAAGATTACCAAAGGGACAGTCTGTAGCCAATGTATGAGATACATCAGCGGCGCTCGCCACCCATCTCATTGAGATTGGCATGGAGCGTACCTCTCCCCAAATCCCCCGAAGGGAACACCAATGCATCATAAAGGAAGGTTAACGAAGGGACAGTGCCATAGCCAACAGAGAACCGTCGACCGGCGCTCGCCACCAAGGCAACGAGCTTACCTCTCAACAAGGAGGCATCCCCCGAAAGGAACGCCAATGCATCATAGAGGAAGAACACCAATGGGACAGTGCCGTAGCCAATGGATGAGATCCATCGGCTGGCGCTCCACGCCAATCTCATTGAAATAGGCAAGGAGCTTACCTCTCCACGAGAACCCCGAAGGGAACACCAATGCATCATAAAGGAAGGTTAACGAAGGGACATTGCCATAGCCAACGGATAACCATCAACCGGCGCTCGCCACCTAGGCGACAAGCTTACCCCTCAGCAAGGAGGCATTGCCCGAAGGCAATGACAATGCATCATCGGGGAAGATTTTTTAAAATTCATTTTCGCATACCCCTCAGCAAGGAGGCATTCCCCGAAGGAAACACCAATGCATCATCGAGTAAGATTTTTGCAAATTCGTTTTTGATTTTGAAATGATCAATGATTTTATAAAGCATTTGAAGCAACCGGCTTACCTCTCCGCAATGGTGCCCCTGCCTCGAAGGGCTTCAACGCCAATGCATCATCGAGGTTGTATTTCGAAGGGACAGTGCCATAGCCAACAGAGAACCGTCGACCGGCGCTCGTCACCAAGGCAACAAGCTTCTCCCCTCCGCAAGGAGGCATCCCCTGGGCTACGCACCGTGGCATGTTAGGAATCAAAGTCCATTTGCCAGTTACGCTTTTCCGTGCGGGGACACCAATGCATCATCGGGATTGTGCCATAGCCAACGGATATCCATCAGCCGGCGCTCGCCACCAAGGCGACGAGCTTACCTCTCAGCAAGGAGGCATCCCCCGAAAGGAACGCCAATGCATCATAGAGGAAGAACACCAAAGGGACAGTGCCGTAGCCAATGGATGAGATCCATCGGCTGGCGCTCCACGCCAATCTCATTGAAATAGGCAAGGAGCTTACCTCTCCACAAGAAGGCATCCCCCGAAGGGAACACCAATGCATCATAAAGGAAGGTTAACGAAGGGACATTTGCCATAGCCAACGGATAACCATCAACCGGCGCTCGCCACCTAGGCGACAAGCTTACCCCTCAGCAAGGAGGCATTGCCCGAAGGCAATGACAATGCATCGTCGGGGAAGATTTTTTAAAATTCATTTTCGCATACCCCTCAGCAAGGAGGCATTCCCCGAAGGAAACGCCAATGCATCATCGAGTAAGATTTTTGCAAATTCGTTTTTGATTTTGAAATGAGCAATGATTTTATAAAGCATTTGAAGCAACCGGCTTACCTCTCCGCAATGGTGCGCCTCTGCCTCGAAGGGCTTCAACACCAATGCATCATCGAGGTTGTTTTTAGGGACAGTGCCATAGCCAGCAGAGAACCGTCGGCCGGCGCTCGCCACCAAGGCGACAAGCTTCTCCCCCCCGCAAGGAGGGCATCCCCTGGGCTACGCACAGTGGCATATTAAGAATCAAAGTCCAATTGCACTTAACGCTTTTCCGTGCGGGGACACCAATGCATCATCGGGATTGTGCCATAGCCAACGGATATCCATCAGCCGGCGCTCGCCACCAAGGCGACGAGCTTACCACTCAGCAAGGAGGCATACCCCGAAGGCAAAGACAATGCATCATAGAGGAAGAAAACAAATGGGACAGTGCCGTAGCCAATGGATGAGATCCATCGGCTGGCGCTCCACGCCAAACTCATTGAAATAGGCAAGGAGCTTAACTCTCCACCAGAAGGAATACCCCGAAGGGAAAACCAATGCATCATAAAGGAAGGTTAACGAAGGGACATTTGCCATAGCCAACGGATAACCATCAACCGGCGCTCGCCACCTAGGCGACAAGCTTACCCCTCAGCAAGGAGGCATTGCCCGAAGGCAATGACAATGCATCGTCGGGGAAGATTTTTTAAAATTCATTTTCGCATACCCCTCAGCAAGGAGGCATTCCCCTAAGGAAACGCCAATGCATCATCGAGTAAGATTTTTGCAAATTCGTTTTTGATTTTGAAATGAGCAATGATTTTATAAAGCATTTGAAGCAACCGGCTTACCTCTCCGCAATGGTGCGCCTGCCTCGAAGGGCTTCAACACCAATGCATCATCGAGGTTGTTTTTCGAAGGGACAGTGCCATAGCCAACAGAGAACCGTCGACTGGCGCTCGCCACCAAGGCGACAAGCTTCTCCCCTCCGCAAGGAGGCATCCCCTGGGCTACGCACCGTGGCATATTAGGAATCAAAGTCCATTTGCCAGTTACGCTTTTCCGTGCGGGGACACCAATGCATCATCGGGATTGTGCCATAGCCAACGGATATCCATCAGCCGGCGCTCGCCACCAAGGCAACGAGCTTACCTCTCAACAAGGAGGCATCCCCCGAAAGGAACGCCAATGCATCATAGAGGAAGAACACCAATGGGACAGTGCCGTAGCCAATGGATGAGATCCATCGGCTGGCGCTCCACGCCAATCTCATTGAAATAGGCAAGGAGCTTACCTCTCCACAAGAAGGCATCCCCCGAAGGGAACACCAATGCATCATAAAGGAAGGTTAACGAAGGGACAGTGCCATAGCCAACGGATATCCATCAGCCGGCGCTCGCCACCTAGGCGACAAGCTTACCCCTCAGCAAGGAGGCATTGCCCGAAGGCAATGACAATGCATCGTCGGGGAAGATTTTTTAAAATTCATTTTCGCATACCCCTCAGCAAGGAGGCATTCCCCCAACCAAACGCCAAGGCATCATCGAGTAAGATTTTTGCAAATTCGTTTTTGATTTTGAAATGAGCAATGATTTTATAAAGCATTTGAAACAACCGCCTTACCTCCGCAATGGTGCGCCTGCCTCGAAGGGCTTCAACACCAATGCATCATCGAGGTTGTTTTTCGAAGGGACAGTGCCATAGCCAACAGAGAACCGTCGACCGGCGCTCGCCACCAAGGCGACAAGCTTCTCCCCTCCGCAAGGAGGCATCCCCTGGGCTACGCACCGTGGCATATTAGGAATCAAAGTCCATTTGCCAGTTACGCTTTTCCGTGCGGGGACACCAATGCATCATCGGGATTGTGCCTCAGCCAACGGATATCCATCAGCCGGCGCTCGCCACCAAGGTGACAAGCTTCTCCCTCCGCAAGGAGGCATCCCCCGAAAGGAACACCAATGCATCATCGAGGTTGTTTTTCGAAGGGACACTGCCAACAGAGAACCGTCGACCGGCGCTCGCCACCAAGGCGACAAGCTTCTCCCTCCGCAAGGAGGCATCCCCTAGGCTACGCACCGTGGCATTAGGAATCATAGACCATTAGCCAGTTACGCTTTTCCGTGCGGGGATGCCATGCATCATCGGGTAGGTGCCATAGCCAACAGAGAACCGTCGACCGGCGCTCGCCACCAAGGCAACAAGCAGACACCTCAACAAGGAGGCATCCTCGGGGCTATGCACCCTGGCATGAGCCATCAAAGACCATTTGCCGGGTACATTTTGCCGTGCGGGGATGCCATGCATCATCGGGTAGGTGCCATAGCCAACAGAGATCCTTTGGCCGGCGCTCGTCACCAAGGCGACGAGTTTACCTCACATCAAGGAGGCATACCCCAATGGGAACACCAATGCATCATGGAGGTTGTGAGCCTACAAGCATTACCGACGGGACGTGAAAGCACAAGCATTTGAGACCAAACTGCCATGGAAATCTAGTTGCTGCCCGATAGAGTCGTGCTTTGCTTTGCCTTGCCCTTTATTGTATATGGTTACCAACGGGTCATCTTTTCACGGGTTTCCGAGGCCAAACGGCCAACAATTGCCCGACAGGGTGTTCCCTTGCCCGATAGAGTCATGCTTTGCCTAGCTGCCCGATAGAGTCGTGCTTTGCTTTGCCTTGCCCTTTATTGGACATGGTTACCAACGGGACATCTTTTCACGGGTTTCCGAGGCCAAACGGCCAACAATTGCCCGACAGGGTGTTTCCTTGCCCGATAGAGTCATGCTTTGCCTAGCTGGGCCGGAAAGAAAAACATTTCGTCTCAGGGGCATTTCGGTCTTCCTTCCGAGCATTACCGACGGGATGTGTTTCCAAGGGTATTCGAAGCCAAACAGCCAAGAATTGCCCGATAGAGTCTTGCTTTGCCCGATAGGGCCGTGCTTTGCCTTGCGGGACGGCTTACAATAGCATTTCGTTTCAGGGGCATTTCGGTCTTTTTTCCGAGCATTACCGACGGGAGGGATTTCAACGAGCAACCAAAGCCAAAAGGCCAAGAATTGCCCGAGGGGTCTCGATAGCAACGTGCCTTGACACCCGGCGTCGGGTGGCCAAGGCTTCCCCATGGGAGGGAGACCACCCCCTATAGTAGCAAAATTAGCCTTTTCCCTTGTGGCAGGAAGGAACATGGGTAGTGTCAGAGCTGTCATAATGGGCTTTTTTCCTTCCTCACAACTTTTTTTCATAAACTTTGAATTGGAACATCTTCACAAAAATATAGAGCAACTCCACAAAAAAATTCAGAATTTTTTGCCAAAAGAATAATTTTATATTAATTAAACAAAAAATAAATAGATAAATATTATAAAAAATACCAAAAAATACAAAAAAAATACAAAAAAGGTGTGGAAAAATCACGAAAAATTATAAACAAGCTACACAATAATTATGTAACTAAATTGGGTTGAAAAATGAGGCATCTACAATACAAAATGTTTAAACTAGGACTTAAAAACGCGTAAAAATAAAAATAAAAAAAAGATAGAAAACTAACTTTGCGAAAATCCCACAAGATGGTGACTATACAAGTGTTTTTGGAGAGTTTTGCCAAGATCATATTGATGCTTGCATTGATTTGCCCGGTGACAAGCTACTTTTTAGCCGGTACTAAGCAAAGTTTTAGCCGTTACCCAACAACTTGGTGGCCAAGCCATGTTTCTTCATGTTGGGCCTTGGCACCAACCCTTGTTATGGCTTTGCCACGAGCCTTGCCTTGGCCACCCCTTGTTTTGGCATGCCGTGAGTAATGCCTTGGCCACCCTTGGTCTTGGCATGCCGTGAGCAATGCATTGCCTTGCCCGGTGACAAGCAATCGGCTTGCCATGCCTTGGCCGCACTTGGTCTTGGCATGCCATGAGCAATGCCTTGCCTAGCCGGGTGACAAGCTATAGGCTTGCCGTGCCTTGGCTAGAGCAGCTTGGTTGATACCCAGCGTTACCCGACAGCTTGGTTGCCGACGCCAGCAACTTTTTAGCCGATACCCAGCGTTACCCGACAGCTTGGTTGCCGATGCCCAGCAACTTTTTAGCCGTTGGCTAAGGCAGCCAATTGCTTTTGCCCACCCTTGGCTTTGCCCGGTGAGCCAGCTTGCCACGCCTTGGCTAGGGCAGCCAATTGCTTTTGCCCACCCTTGGCTTTGCCCGGTGAGCCAGCTTGCCACGCCTTGGCTAGAGCAGCCAATTGCTTTTGCCCACCCTTGGCTTTGCCCGGTGAGCCAGCTTGCCACGCCTTGGCTAGGGCAGCCAATTGCTTTGCCCACCCTTGGCTTTGCCCGGTGAGCCAGCTTGCCACGCCTTGGCTAGGGCAGCCAATTGCTTTTGCCCACCCTTGGCTTTGCCCGGTGAGCCAGCTTGCCACGCCTTGGCTAGGGCAGCCAATTGCTTTTGCCCACCCTTGGCTTTGCCCGGTGAGCCAGCTTGCCACGCCTTGGCTAGAGCAGCCAATTGTTTTTGCCTATCCTTGGCATTGCCCAGTGAGCCAACTTGCAACGCCTTGGCTAGAGCAGCAAATTGTTTTTGCCTAGCATCACAAGCGATTCCCAATGCCTTGTGTAGAGCGTCGCCTTGGCATAGGTGTTTGCCCAGTGTTTGCCCAAGTGTTTCCCAAGTGTTTCCAAGTGTTTCGTGTTTCAAAGTGCCAAAGTGCCTAAGTGCCGTGCCGTGCCGCGCGCGCGCGCGTGGGTCTTTGATATAAGAATATTTAGATTTTTTTTTTCCAAACATGCTATATCAAAGACCCAAGCGAGCGGGCGCATCACGGGGCGGCACTATGGCACTTTGGAATTGGAGACACATGGAAACATGTGGACACACATGGACGGCTAGGCGGTGGACGATAAC
Organism: Rhododendron molle; assembly: GCA_025413875.1. NCBI lineage: Eukaryota > Viridiplantae > Streptophyta > Magnoliopsida > Ericales > Ericaceae > Rhododendron > Rhododendron molle. The sequence continues at coordinate 180,746 of JAKSEO010000024.1, read as the reverse complement.
GACTGGCACAGCCAAGCCAAAACGGCAAAGAAAATCTCGTTTCGCCTAGCCAAAACCAGTTATAGTAGCATGCCGTTTCAAGGGTCTTTCGGTGTTCTTTTTGGGCATTACCGACGGGTCGTGTTTAGCCTTGCGGGAAATCTAGTTTTTGCTCGATAGAGTCGGGCTGTGCCTAGCCAAAACCGGCTTTTTGAGTCCAAACGGCGAACAATTGCCCGATAGAGTCTTGCTTTGCCCGATAGAGCCGTGCTTTGCCTTGCGTGACGGCTTCCAATAGCATTTCGTTTCAAGGGCATTTCGGTCTTTTTTTCGAGCATTACCGACGGGCCGTGTTTCAACGAGCAACCAAAGCCAAAAGGCCAAGAATTGCCCGAGGGGTCTCGATAGCAACGTGCCTTGACACCCGGCATCGGGTGGCCAAGGCTTCCCCATGGGAGGGACACCCCCCCTATAGTAGCAAAATTAGCCTTTTCCCTTGTGGCAGGAAGGAACATGGGTAGTGTCCGAGCTGTCATAATGGGCTTTTTTTCCTTCCTCACAACTTTTTTTCATAAACTTTGAATTGAAACATCTTCACAAAAATATAGAGCAACTCCACAAAAAAATTCAGAATTTTTTGCCAAAAGAATAATTTTATATTAATTAAACAAAAAATAAATAGATAAATATTATAAAAAATACCAAAAAATACAAAAAAAATACAAAAAAGGTGTGGAAAAATCACGAAAAATTATAAACAAGCTACA
>JAKSEO010000024.1:0-170000 GCA_025413875.1 Rhododendron molle | reverse complement strand
CCAAGGCGACAAGCTTCTCCCCTCCGCAAGGAGGCATCCCCTGGGCTACGCACCGTGGCATATTAGGAATCAAAGTCCATTTGCCAGTTACGCTTTTCCGTGCAGGGACACCAATGCATCATAAGGATTGTGCCATAGCCAACGGATATCCATCAGCGGTGTTCGCCACCAAGGCGACGAGCTTACCTCTCAGCAAGGAGGCATCCCCCGAAAGGAACACCAATGCATCGTAGAGGAAGATCACCAAAGGGACAGTGCCATAGCCAATGGATGAGATCCATCGGCTGGCGCTCCACGCCAATCTCATTGAAATAGGCAAGGAGCTTACCTCTCCACAAGAAGGCATCCCCCGAACGGAACACCAATGCATCATAAAGGAAGGTTAACAAAGGGACATTGCCATAGCCAACGGATAACCATCAACCGGCGCTCGCCACCTAGGCGACAAGCTTACCCCTCAGCAAGGAGGCATTGCCCGAAGGCAATGACAATGCATCGTCGGGGAAGATTTTTTAAAATTCATTTTCGCATACCCCTCAGCAAGGAGGCAATCCCCGAAGGAAACGCCAATGCATCATCGAGTAAGATTTTTGCAAATTTGTTTTTGATTTTTGAAATGATCAATGATTTTATAAAGCATTTGAAGCAACCGGCTTACCTCTCCGCAATGGTGCGCCTGCCGAAGGGCTTCAACACCAATGCATCATCGAGGTTGTATTTCAGGGACAGTGCCATAGCCAGCAGAGAACCGTCGGCCGGCGCTCGCCACCAAGGCGACAAGCTTCCCCCCTCCGCAGGCATCCCCTGGGCTACGCACCGTGGCATATTAGGAATCAAAGTCCATTTGCCAGTTACGCTTTTCCGTGCGGGGACACCAATGCATCATCGGGATTGTGCCATAGCCAACGGATAACCATCAACCGGCGCTCGCCACCTAGGCGACAAGCTTACCCCTCAGCAAGGAGGCATTGCCCGAAAGGAACGCCAATGCATCATAGAGGAAGAACACCAAAGGGACAGTGCCGTAGCCAACGGCTGAGATCCGTCAGCTGGCGCTCCACGCCAATCTCATTGAAATAGGCAAGGAGCTTACCTCTCCACTAGATTTCATCCCCCGCCGTGAACACCAATGCATCATAAAGGAAGGTTAACGAAGGGACATTTGCCATAGCCAACGGATAACCATCAACCGGCGCTCGCCACCTAGGCGACAAGCTTACCCCACATCCCGGAGGCATTGGCCTAGGGCAATGACCATGCAGGGTCGGGGAAGATTTTTTAAAATTCATTTTCGCATACCCCTCAGCAAGGAGGCATTCCCCGAAGGAAACGCCAATGCATCATCGAGTAAGATTTTTGCAAATTCGTGTTTGATTTTGAAATGAGCAATGATTTTATAAAGCATTTGAAGCAACCGGCTTACCTCTCCGCAATGGTGCGCCTGCCTCGAAGGGCTTCAACACCAATGCATCATCGAGGTTGTTTTTCGAAGGGACAGTGCCATAGCCAACAGAGAACCGTCGACCGGCGCTCGCCACCAAGGCGACAAGCTTCTCCCCTCCGCAAGGAGGCATCCCCTGGGCTACGCACCGTGGCATATTAGGAATCAAAGTCCATTTGCCAGTTACGCTTTTCCGTGCGGGGACACCAATGCATCATCGGGATTGTGCCATAGCCAACGGATATCCATCAGCCGGCGCTCGCCACCAAGGCAACGAGCTTACCTCTCAACAAGGAGGCATCCCCCGAAAGGAACGCCAATGCATCATAGAGGAAGAACACCAAAGGGACAGTGCCGTAGCCAATGGATGAGATCCATCGGCTGGCGCTCCACGCCAATCTCATTGAAATAGGCAAGGAGCTTACCTCTCCACAAGAAGGCATCCCCCGAAGGGAACACCAATGCATCATAAAGGAAGGTTAACGAAGGGACATTGCCATAGCCAACGGATAACCATCAACCGGCGCTCGCCACCTAGGCGACAAGCTTACCCCTCAGCAAGGAGGCATTGCCCGAAGGCAATGACAATGCATCGTCGGGGAAGATTTTTTAAAATTCATTTTCGCATACCCCTCAGCAAGGAGGCATTCCCCGAAGGAAACGCCAATGCATCATCGAGTAAGATTTTTGCAAATTCGTTTTTGATTTTGAAATGAGCAATGATTTTATAAAGCATTTGAAGCAACCGGCTTACCTCTCCGCAATGGTGCGCCTGCCTCGAAGGGCTTCAACACCAATGCATCATCGAGGTTGTATTTCGAAGGGACAGTGCCATAGCCAACAGAGAACCGTCGACCGGCGCTCGCCACCAAGGCGACAAGCTTCTCCTCTCCGCAAGGAGGCATCCTGGGCTACGCACTGTGGCATATTAGGAATCAAAGTCCATTTGCGAGTTAACGCTTTTCCGTGCGGGGACACCAATGCATCATCGGGATTGTGCCTTAGCCAACGGATAACCCTCCACCGGCGCTCGCCACCAAGGCGACGAGCTTACCTCTCGGCAAGGGGCATCCCCGAAAGGAACACCAATGCATCATTGAGGTTGTTTTTCGAAGGACAATGCCATAGCCAACAGAGAACCGTCGGCCGGCGGCGCCACCAAGGCGACAAGCTTCTCCCTCCGCAAGGAGGCATCCTAGGCTACGCACCGTGGCATTAGGAATCATAGACCATTAGCCAGTTACCTTTTCTGTGCGGGGACACCAATGCATCAGCGGGATTGTGATAGCCGAAGGAGAACCGTCGACCGGCGCTCGCTACCTTGGCAACAAGCAGACACCTCAACAAGGAGGCATCCTCGGGGCTATGCACCCTGGCATGAGCCATCAAAGACCATTTGCCGGGTACATTTTGCCGTGCGGGGATGCCATGCATCATCGGGTAGGTGCCATAGCCAACAGAGATCCTTTGGCCGGCGCTCGTCACCTAGGCGACGAGTTTACCTCTCAGCAAGGAGGCATCCCCCAATGGGAACACCAATGCATCATGGAGGTTGTGAGCCTACAAGCATTACCGACGGGACGTGAAAGCACAAGCATTTGAGACCAAACTGCCATGGAAATCTAGTTGCTGCCCGATAGAGTCGTGCTTTGCTTTGCCTTGCCCTTTATTGTATATGGTTACCAACGGGTCATCTTTTCACGGGTTTCCGAGGCCAAACGGCCAACAATTGCCCGACAGGGTGTTTCCTTGCCCGATAGAGTCATGCTTTGCCTAGCTGCCCGATAGAGTCGTGCTTTGCTTTGCCTTGCCCTTTATTGGACATGGTTACCAACGGGTCATCTTTTCACGGGTTTCCGAGGCCAAACGGCCAACAATTGCCCGACAGGGTGTTTCCTTGCCCGATAGAGTCATGCTTTGCCTAGCTGGGCCGGAAAGAAAAACATTTCGTCTCAGGGGCATTTCGGTCTTTCTTCCGAGCATTACCGACGGGATGTGTTTCCAGGGGTATTCGAAGCCAAACAGCCAAGAATTGCCCGATAAGTCTTGCTTTGCCCGATAGGGCCGTGCTTTGCCGTGCCGACTTACAATAGCATTTCGTTTCAGGGGCATTTCGGTCTTTTTCCGAGCATTACCGACGGGCCGTGTTTCAACGAGCAACCAAAGCCAAAAGGCCAAGATTGCCCGAGGGGTCTCGATAGCAACGTGCCTTGACACCCGGCGTCGGGTGGCCATGGCTTCCCCATGGGAGGGAGACCCCCCCTATAGTAGCAAAATTAGCCTTTTCCCTTGTGGCAGGAAGGAACATGGGTAGTGTCCGAGCTGTCATAATGGGCTTTTTTTCCTTCCTCACAACTTTTTTTCATAAACTTTGAATTGGAACATCTTCACAAAAATATAGAGCAACTCCACAAAAAAATTCAGAATTTTTGCCAAAAGAACAATTTTATATTAATTAAACAAAAAATAAATAGATAAATATTATAAAAAATACCAAAAAATACAAAAAAATACAAAAAAGGTGTGGAAAAATCACGAAAAATTATAAACAAGCTACACAATAATTATGTAACTAAATTGGGTTGAAAAATGAGGCATCTACAATACAAAATGTTTAAACTAGGACTTAAAAACGCGTAAAAATAAAAATAAAAAAAGATAGAAAACTAACTTTGCGAAAATCCCACAAGATGGTGACTATACAAGTGTTTTTGGAGAGTTTTGCCAAGATCATATTGATGCTTGCATTGATTTGCCCGGTGACAAGCTACTTTTTAGCCGGTACTAAGCAAAGTTTTAGCCGTTACCCAGCAACTTGGTGGCCAAGCCATGTTTCTTCATGTTGGGCCTTGGCACCAACCCTTGTTATGGCTTTGCCACGAGCCTTGCCTTGGCCACCCCTTGTTTTGGCATGCCGTGAGTAATGCCTTGGCCACCCTTGGTCTTGGCATGCCGTGAGCAATGCATTGCCTTGCCCGGTGACAAGCAATCGGCTTGCCATGCCTTGGCCGCACTTGGTCTTGGCATGCCATGAGCAATGCCTTGCCTAGCCGGGTGACAAGCTATAGGCTTGCCGTGCCTTGGCTAGAGCAGCTTGGTTGATACCCAGCGTTACCCGACAGCTTGGTTGCCGATGCCCAGCAACTTTTTAGCCGATACCCAGCGTTACCCGACAGCTTGGTTGCCGATGCCCAGCAACTTTTTAGCCGTTGGCTAAGGCAGCCAATTGCTTTTGCCCACCCTTGGCTTTGCCCGGTGAGCCAGCTTGCCACGCCTTGGCTAGAGCAGCCAATTGCTTTTGCCCACCCTTGGCTTTGCCCGGTGAGCCAGCTTGCCACGCCTTGGCTAGAGCAGCCAATTGCTTTTGCCCACCCTTGGCTTTGCCCGGTGAGCCAGCTTGCCACGCCTTGGCTAGAGCAGCCAATTGCTTTTGCCCACCCTTGGCTTTGCCCGGTGAGCCAGCTTGCCACGCCTTGGCTAGAGCAGCCAATTGCTTTTGCCCACCCTTGCCTTGCCCGGTGAGCCAGCTTGCCACGCCTTGGCTAGAGCAGCCAATTGTTTTTGCCTACCCTTGGCGTTGGGAATTGCTTGTGATGCTAGGCAAAAACAATTTGTTGCCTAGCCGCGAGGCTAGCCCATAATCATTCAACATAAGACATATAGATGCTTTATCTATCCATACACGTAGTCTGTTTTTATCCTTTAAACAGTTAATAAGGTGAGCCGAGACTGTAAATAAATCATGCGTCAGAAAGCAGTAAACAAATCAAAACTGTGCCAGCAGATCGATTACTCGGCCGGTGAATGGATGTCACGGCCGAGGAATTGGGCTGGTTTAATGTACCGGCTGAGGCATCGAAGCCCCGGCTGGTGTTCTTCCTCACACCAGACAGAAAGTTTAACAGACTATCAGAAGGCTACGATTAGTAAATTAAGCATAAAATAAACCAAACGAGAGGTCGTTGGGCCTCACCACCTTGATCCCTCAGTTGCTTGATTGCTTTTGATCGATGGAGATTGACTGATTGATTGCTTCTTGGACGAAACCCTAGGGCTAGGGTTTGAACTCCGGGGTTGGATCGTCTGATTGATGGCCGCCTATGGAAGGTTGGGGCTTTTGCAGAAAGGGTTTTTGGGAGTGTATAGCCAAAATTTCGTGGCTTGAATGTGTATAGATCTGAGGATTTTCGTTGTATTGTGGTCTGTATTTTCGGAGGCCAAAGGCCTCTTTATATAGGCAAAGGAATGACACACTTCGTCCAATCAAATCACGGGGTTACAATTGCATTTGCATTGTAACTCGAACTCTTCAACGTAATCCCTGAACATAGCCCGAACGCATCGGAGAGGCGGTGGATCGATCAACCGACAGAAGGTTCGAGAGTCTGGAAAAAGGCCGATCTGGCGGCCGAGCAAAGGATGTCACGGCCTGGAAATGGATGTAGCGGCCGAGCCATTGATCTAGAGGCCGAGGCTTCGATCTCTCAGGGAGATTTTGGGTGCAACAGGTTGCTCGGGTGAGGAATGGATGTTAAGGCCGTGAAATCAATGTTGCGGCCGGTCGATGGATTTTCCTAACACACTATATTTCTGTCTGAAAGGCTATTTGGCTCTGGATTGGGTCCTCTAAGTGGCTCAGAGTTCATACCATAAGTCCATGGGTTTCGGTCCTCTAAGTGGCTCTGGATTGGGTCCTCTAAGTGGCTCAGAGTTCATACCATAAGTCCATGGGTTTCATCAAAAAGCAATCAGCAATCATCGAATCCGTATCATCATCGGGATGGTCCCAAGGTGGGAGTTGAAATAATCGTTAGGCCAAATTGGGTTGTCTACAGATGCCCCTCTTTGACTGAGCTCAGACGGATCGCGAGACATGTTTGAGTAAAAGTCAAAGCTGTAAAAGCAGCTCAATTTAGTGCAACCACTATTCCAAGGGTTTTTTGAAAAAAGTTTTTGTTATGGTCGGGCCGGGAGGCTGCCTACGTATTCCTCAAGGGAAATTCAGACCAATCGTAGTTCAGGGGCAATAAAAAGAAAAAGTTTGGAGGGTTAGAGACCGAAGACGTACCTTCGGGCTTTAAAAGCCGTAGTGCGACGTACCTGGATAGTGCCAGGATTTTGGCAGAGAGTAGTTGAAGGAGCGCGGGGCTACCGGGGAAATTGTTGCGGAGAGCGCCCTTAGTATTTGGGGGTAGATCAGCATGGCGAGTGCGTTGGCTCTTCTTGATCATCCTTACTTTGACCGAGGAGCTTGGTAGAGTAGTTCATCCTTTCGAATTAACTTGATGGAACTGATGTAATTGGGTGGAGTCCAAACCATCTGCTGGGGATGAATTGGATGCCGGCGGAGAGCTTCTTTTTGTATTTTGGGGTAGATCAATACACGACAGGTGCGTTTGCTTTTCTTGATCATCCTTACTTTGACTAAGGGGAGCTCGGTAGAATAGCCTATCCTTACGAATGAGCTTGATGGAACTGAAGGGCGGAGCTGGTAAGGTGAGAGCCTGAGGAGTCGGCACTTAGAGCTTGACGTGATTTGAACCGAGGTGTAGAACCGGTTGCATTCTGATGGTTTGGAGCTTTCTCGTCATAAATTTTGGCTTCGAGCCAAAGGATCGAGGCACCGGGCCGATCAATAAAACCGAGGCTTAGAGCCGGTTGATTTGCAGGATTGACCTGTTTCATGAATAAAAGATATGCAGAATATGTATATGATGATAGTGGTTAGATATGAGCAGATATGATGATGCAGACTCGATGATAACAATGGTGATGCAATATGTGCACGGGCCCGTGCGTGTGTGTTTGATTTAAGCATAAAGCTTCTTTCAAGTTCCGAACTTGAGCACCCGGAGCTTAGAGCTCGAGCATTCGGACGGCAGAATCCGAGCATTCAAAGTACAGGTTTTGAGCATCCAGTACGCAGTGGTTGGGCATCCAAACGTAGAGCTTGTGCATTCAAGGTATAAACCTTAAGCATTCGAACGTCGAGTTCGAGCGTCCAGTACACAGTGGTTGGACATCCAAACGTAGAGCTTGTGCGTTCAAGTACAGGCTTGAGTATTCAAAGTACAGGCTTTGAGAGCAGGTGATATGGCGTTGTTGAGTAGTGAGTTTGTAGAACTGTTGAGTTGTTGAATATTCCATCTTCCATCTTCCACGGGGTTTAATTTGTTCTTCTTGCTTGGAATGCTTCCAAGGCCAATCTCAGTATGCTCGGGACTCCCCCAAGGCTAGTTCTGGAGTATGCTCGGGACTCCTCCCAAGGTTGGTTCTTAGTATGCTCGGGACTCCCAAGGCTAGTTCTCGTATGCTCGGGACTCCCCTCAAGGCTAGTTCTTAGTATGCTCGGGACTCCCCCAAGTGGTATGCTCGGGACTCCCAAGGCTAGTTCTCGAGTATGCTCGGGACTCCTCCCAAGGCTAGATCTGAGTGTGCTCCTCCCAAGGCTAGTTCTTAGTATGCTCGGGACTCCCCAGGCTAGATCTTGACCCTATTCCACTTCGATTACTGCCGACTTGTTGACCCAAAATGCCATAAGGCTTGTGAAATGCTTCGGCTATTATGGCATTCACAGATTTTCATCACCTTGACAGACGGGGTGATTCACACATACGCTCTAGGAGATTTCCATCGCCTCCTTTGGCAAATTCGACTTGTTTTGAGAGATTTCCATCGCCTCCATTAATGGGGTACCTTCCAGAGGTTGAATGCTTTCTGGAAGCTGGTTACACAAATGCCTTCTGGAGAGCTTCAGTAACAAGAATGCCTTTTGAAGAGCTGAAGTGTGTACTAGGTTGAGCTTCATGCAGGTGCTTTTTCTTGTTGGCTATTTGAGCGCGAGGCTGTCTGAGTGTAGAGTTGCTGATGTGGAGATGAAAGCATGAAGCAAGGAGCTTTGGAGATGCAAAGTGCGAAGCCACTTTAATGTTGCTGATATGGTGCCAATTGTAGAGTTGGCTCAGGACTAGTTATGAAGCTATCTTCCAGGTTCTTTGACATGGCTTTGTCAGTCATAGACACACAGCTTGATGTGGTTGATCCTGATCGCTTCAAGGACAGAAATCCAAGAGAATCCTGCAATCCACATTTGAATAGTTTAGAAAACAGCAATGGATAGGAAAATATCATGCAACAGGCTTGGAGTCGACCACGGGCCGAAGTCCTTTTATGCTGACTGCTAGGGGCAGGACCACTACACTTGAAGAACCCTAGTTCAAAAGCTTGAACGATTTTGGGTGACATAGATTGCAATGCAACACATAGGCATGTTAATTTGGAGTATTTAAAAAGAAACGCAAGCCCCCTGTTTAGGCCATGAATGCTTGACCCTAGCTCAGTCGTGCATGATGACAATGATCTTATTGCCCCTAGCATGCGGTGTAAATAACAATGAATGTGAGTGAAATGTTTCTGTTTGGCGGAGATCTTGGCATGCCCTTGACAGTGCTGTGTGACAGCATTCCACAAAAGAGTTGAGGTGTTCCCCCAGGATATGACGCTTCTCAAGCTGAGCTTTCTTTAAGTGTGTTGGTAGGGAGGTAGACGTTACAGTGCATCCCTTGGTTGCCCTTTATTTCTTGTATAGGGATGATGGCCATGATGCCTTGATGAACCTGCCTTGCTTGAGCATAAGAACAACTCACACTTGGGGTTAGCTCGTGCAACCAAGACAACTACTTCCATTAAGCAGCCATAATGACATGCGCATGAAATACTAGGATGCAAAGGACAGGGTGATAATGATATGCAAACAATTCCACAATGTATTCTGGACATCTCAACTTTCGAGCATTTAAGCTAATGCTTCTCTTTGATTTAAGGAGACCAAGAATGACTTTAAACTAGTTAAGTGACTACGACAAGATAGACTACAATACTGTGACACTGCTGAAAATATTGTTTGACCAAGGGCCCATATAGCTACACTCATCATGAAATGAGAAACTCATTTTATCTCGTCGAAAATTTGTAAAAGCAATTGTGCTTGTATTGTTGTGTCAAGAATGTTTAGGATAAAATTAACTTTGAAAGCTTTTCCTCGAGGACTTCAAGGTCATATCATTCCATCCATGCTCCACACTTACGTCATTCAATCATCAAAAGATATAGAACTATTTTGCAAACCTATGCCCCTAGTCAATTAGGTGAGTTTGTTGCTTTGAACTTTGATTTGGTTGACTTGAGTTGGATTGACAAGCACCCCTGAGACCCATATAAGAGGTTGGATACTTTTGAGAGAGGTGTTTAAAGGGAAACATAGGCATACCCCTTGTCTCACGTAACTCTCCATGTTGTTTGATTTGCCAAGATGATGCAAATTTCAGGGATTCTTGTGCTAAGTTCCACATTGGTGATGCCCCTAGTGTCTAGGACCTTGCTACTAAGTCATATTTCTCAATCTGAAAGGACTTTGTTATGGACCATAATGTAGGCTTGGGTTTTGGCTTGAGAAAGAAGCGGATGTAAAGGCTCAAACCTAATTTCTACTTATGCTTGGGTTTTAAAAGCTAGCAGCCATCTTCAACATTTTTATCAACTCTTGTTGTCTCTTGCCATTACTTTGTGTGAAAGAATTAATTTCTTCAACAATGGCCTTTGCATGGATTGGAAGAGATGTTTCTTAAAAATGCCCCTTGTATGACGGGGTGCTCATTCTTTCATTTGATTTTTCTTTCATCTCTCCTTGTATATATATATTTTTTTTTGTATTTGCCCCAGTGTAGGGGATGGCTGCCTAGCAGGCTTTTCAAAGAGATTATCCAGAGACTCGACGTGGTTAGCAAGGGATAAGTTTTCGGGATAGAGAAATGAATGCCTTTCTTCATCTTGAAACATACGACAAAGTGACAGGAATCCTAGCCAAGAGATTTAAGAGCTTCGATGTTTAACCAAGCGAATCCTTTGAGACACATAGCAGATGTATGGAAACACGGCGAACTTCTCACTTTGTTTGTGCTCTAACTTTTGCCTAGACCGCCCTTGCGGGTTTTCAATCTAGCGAGCTCACTCCCTTTTTTTTTCTTTTTTTTTCATTCTTCCTCTTCTTCCTCCTTTTTACTACTCTTCATACAGCATGATTTTCTTGCAAATGAATTCCGCGAGGGTGCAGAAACGTTTTGACTCCTTCTTAGCCCAACAAAAATGACATGGATCATAGATTTCAAAACTCGTTCTTAGCATTTGACAACTTGAGTGAATTATAATATGTTTCAAAAAGATATCATGAGATCACTTTGAAATCCCTAAGGATCGTTTTTCAACTTCTGACGTTATCATGAACATTCTATAGCAGCAACTCAGCACATGGGAAAATAGTTTGAAAATTGTGGCCGACCATAAGGTGCCTACGTATCCCAAAAAGAGAATCAGGCCATTCATAGTTCAAGTCTAAGGAGATTTCTCATTTTGGAAGAGATTCACATTTCATATCGAGTGCAAAAAGCTAGTCAAAAACCATGATGAACAAAATGACTTTAATTTTAAGAGAAAATAAACTCAAGACTCAAACTCCTAAAAGAAAATAAACCCAAGACTCAGATTGTGCTAAAACATTGACTCAACATTCAGACTAAGACGTGACAGACTTGGCTGTTGCCGCTCAAACATTCAATTTGGTTGGAACACCCATTAATCAATGAGTTCTTGGATATCATGTTGCAATTGGATGCAATGATCAGTTTCATGCCCAGAAATCTGATGGTAGGCACAGTGCTTGGTAGGATCATAGTTTGGGCCAAATGGTGGGTGAGGTGATTGAGTTTTTAAAGGTTCAAGGAGTCCTTGTTCGACTAGAGTAGCCAGGGCTTGAGATGGGGATGAGTTAAGATTTTGGCGGTGGCGGAGTGCACGACGTTTAGGATTTCTGGAAGTGGGGTTCTGGTGAGTAGGGGTGCTTTGGGATGAATTTAGTGGAAACATAGCACTGTTGGTATTGGTGACAATGGTATGGTTGGGACGGCTTCTTTTGGATTTGGTGATTTCTCCCTCGACTTGTTCCATATGTTGAGCCTGCAAGTTCATCATTGTTCTTCCTTGTCTTTTCTTGGCAAAATGAATTTCCTTTTGAATTGTTTTCTCGGTCCATCTAGCAGGGGAGATGGAGGTGGAGCTTGTGAAGAGCTTCTTCGCAAACTGTGAACAATGGTGGTCAGGGCAGCCATTGATTCAACCAATACATTAACCTTAGCAGCCAGAGCTTCAATCTTCTCGTCAGCCATTGTTGTCACGTCTTAGACAAAACCCAAAATTTAAGAAAAGCAAGAACTTAGTTACGTTCAGGTTGAGATGTCTAAAATCAAGTGTCTATGCAGTGCACACATTAAACACACTTATTGCCCTTAAAATGCAAATCTAGCATGATGGGGTGGTTTAACCAAATGATACTCGATGTTAGCACAGGGTATGCAATGTGCTATGAGAAGAAATAAGGGTGATGAACTCCTCTTTTGGTTTCGTCCCCTGCATGGTTAGAGAAAGACAAACAAAATGATATATGCATGAGTCATGGATGAGTCATGTACAACATTTTGTTTCTATGCATGAGTTTATTGGATACCATAGATAGCCAGTAATTTTTGATATGGATGATTCTTAAGACTCGTTGTTTACAAATACTGCATGTCACTTAAGAAGATCCTACTATAAGACAGACCGATAAAGTTGAGCAGATGCCCACAACAGAAAGTAGACTTAGAGTTTTACCGCAGTGCTGACGGCTATTTGAATGTTCCACAATTCTTGTCATTTGAGGATTAGAACTGGTTTTTAAATAATATTTGAAAGTTGTTTCAATTATTTATTAGGGAAGATTCCTTCATTCCACATAATGCTAACACGACCTTTTACCAGCTTTGGATTATTTAATTTTTTTTTTAGTAAGTCCTTATCAAAACTTATTTTCACCAAAACACATTGAGGTTGGTCTTTCAGAAACTCATTCAACAAGTTTTTTCTTCTTTCTCAAAACATGATCGAGGTAATTGGGATTCCTATGATTACCTGTCAGCACATTGACAAACTCCTAAATCTTACCAACTCGTTGCAGTAAGGATGCTCAAAATTTTGAATTTTAAAAGATGGGTTGCTAGGTTGATTTGAAAGTAGGACTTAAAGTCCTACACTTGTCATGCTTGAATCATTCATGGAGAAATAAGTATTGCAAGTTCTATCCATAATATCCTCGACTTTGCATATAATCATCCATAATCTGCTCTACTACTTTACACCCCCTCTTTCCTTTAGCCTCGCAAGGCAAAGATTGCTAGAGCAACCTCTAGTTCAATTGTCGGCGGGACAGCCAGTGTTTGATTTCGTTCTAGAAATCCATGCTTCGCGGTGCTTTAAGTAAAGCGGGAATGTTAAGTAAGCAATGATGCTTTCAAGATGCCAAAAACATACCTTGCAGGCAATGGCATGCCTCGGTGTTTAGTTATAAAGACTTAAGAGTTAGGGCTCTTAGTTCATGCCCCAACCCTTCTGCACAGAAAGAGCTATTAAAACAACATATACAAGGTGTGAGGAAGAACTTGGAAGCAAAATGCAGGTAGGTTCCTATCCTGTAGGTTCCTGTCTTAGTTTGATAAGTTCTATGGCTTTCTATCACATGAAAGGTTTTAGGTAGTCTCAGGGTGCTCCGTTGTCAAAGGGCACCAATCCTTTCACCAGCCCATCATAGGCGGTAATTGGGTGATTCCCTTTTTGATATACCAAAAGGTACAAGTGACTGTGGAGTTTGCTGGAACCCCTAACATAGCCCGTGTCATGCCGGGATATTAGATGAACTCAACGAGGCTTGCCTGCTCGATGCATATGATAAATGAATTAAATAAGGCATGTATTAGTCTTATGTTGAACTTTCTAGTTATGGCTCTCATATCCCCAGCGGAGTCGCCAGAAAACTGTAGACACCTCCCAAACGGGGCATCGCCATACAGTTGGCTCATCACGTTGTTTGCTCGAGAGGTCGTTGGCTCATCAGTTGGCTCATCACGTTGTTGGCTCATCAGTTGGCTCATCAGTTGGCTCATCACGGCCGAGGAATTGGGCAGGTTTAATGTACCGGCCGAGGCATCGAAGCCCCGGCTGGTGTTCTTCCTCACACCAGACAGAAAGTTTAACAGACTATCAGAAGGCTACGATTAGTAAATTAAGCATAAAATAAACCAAACGAGAGGTCGTTGGGCCTCACCACCTTGATCCCTCAGTTGCTTGATTGCTTTTGATCGATGGAGATTGATTGATTGATTGCTTCTTGGACGAAACCCTAGGGCTAGGGTTTGAACTCCGGGGTTGGATCGTCTGATTGATGGCCGCCTATGGAAGGTTGGGGCTTTTGCAGAAAGGGTTTTTGGGAGTGTATAGCCAGAATTTCGTGGCTTGAATGTGTATAGATCTGAGGATTTTCGTTGTATTGTGGTCTGTATTTTCGGAGGCCAAAGGCCTCTTTATATAGGCAAAGGGATGACACACTTCGTCCAATCAAATCACGGGGTTACAATTGCATTTGCATTGTAACTCGAACTCTTCAACGTAATCCCTGAACGTAGCCCGAACGCATCGGAGAGGCGGTGGATCGATCAACCGACAGAAGGTTCGAGAGTCTGGAAAAAGGCCGATCTGGCGGCCGAGCAAAGGATGTCACGGCCTGGAAATGGATGTAGCGGCCGAGCCATTGATCTGGCGGCCGAGGCTTCGATCTCTCTGGGAGATTTTGGGTGCAACAGGTTGCTCGGGTGAGGAATGGATGTTAAGGCCGTGAAATCGATGTTGCGGCCGGTCGATGGATTTTCCTAACACACTATATTTCTGTCTGAAAGGCTATTTGGCTCTGGATTGGGTCCTCTAAGTGGCTCAGAGTTCGTACCATAAGTCCATGGGTTTCATCAAAAAGCAATCAGCAATCATCGAATCCGTATCATCATCGGGATGGTCCCAAGGTGGGAGTAGAAATAATCGTTAGGCCAAATTGGGGTGTCTATAAAAAGCTCGTTAGACCGAAAATCTTAAGAGGCGGTTCTAGGCAAAAGCTAGAGCATAAAAAGAGAGGTAAAACACACGAACGAACCTTGGCCGGAACTATGCTTTGACTTGATTCCTTGAAAAGGGATACGTAGGCAATCTCCCCTTGAGATTCGGTTTCAATCTTTCAACTTGATCCATGGTTGTTTTGGTGCACATCAAAGGTCAGGCAAGGTCGAGAATAGGACAAGCTTCATTGGAGAATCATAAGGGGGAAACATTTCATATTTCAATCTCATTGCAAACTATTATTTCTATTACAAAAGCTGAGCATAAAGCCTTAAAACATTTGAGGCATGAAAAATAGAACAAAATGCTTGCGAGGCCTAATGGCTCACAACTTATTCTAAGCACAGCGAAGTCTACTCGGAAGTCAGTCGATATTTTGTCTTGCTCTGATTTCTATCAGAACAAGAAGCAAAGGCACCTGATGTAGAATTACAGTTGCGCGATCTAGTCCCAAATGCTTGCGCGTGTCATTAGAGTCGCGCGTTGGTCCCAGTCCTATGCGTGCTACTGCAACTCCAGCAGTAGACAGTAACGGTCAGCTACTGCCTCCAGCTTATCGTTCTCCATTTCAAATCCAAAGCACCTCGAATATCGTTCAATGGGCTTTTGCCAAGTTTTGTCATGTCGTACACGTCATATGGGCCTAGCATGACTGTGCAGGGGTGTCGGTTTCAGTCCGGGACTTATATGAGTCATCTTTGGTGTCTTTTGTCCATTTTTTGTGATATTTTTTCAGTTTTTCAATCCATTGTCATTTTGGGATGCTTTTCTCTATTTTATCAGTTCGTACAAGTCATTGTACATCTGTTTGACCTTACGCAAGTGTCAGTTTCATTTGTCGAGGAATATTTTGAGTTTTGGCTCATTAATGCCCAAAACTTCATTATTTTCCATGTGTCAAAGAGCTTACGCGTAATTCTGGGGCTCTTCATTCCTTTTCATTCGAGCTAGGCAAGTTTGTACATATACACGCGCCTATTTGTCATCTGAGATCATTCGTCAATGCGAGTTGGATATTAGCGGTTGTTTTTAGGTTTTCTGTTATCAATTTTCCAATGGAGAACCAATAAACCCAGAAAATACAACTTTTATTTGCTACTAACAGTATCCATGAAATAATGGTGGAACATCATGCTTGTCAAAACTCAACGGCCCAAGCAAAAGCATATCTGCAGGGCACATCCGCTCAAAAGTCAAAAACGGGCGCACAGGCCCAATGCTACTCCTACTTATGTATCCTAGGCAATGTGGCCCACTGCTAAGTCTATCTACGTGGGCACACAGGCCCAATTTTCAAAGGCAAAGGACAATAAAGTAAAGAGGTTCAGTGGTAGTCCTTAGTGGTAGAGCTCGGCCTCGTTCTCGTAATTGTTGTCACTCTCGATCTCCTCGAGTACCTAGGGCTCCTGTCCCATCCTCCTCTTTTGAGAAGGCTATCACTGACGAGGTTTCTCTCTCTCTCAGACTTTTCCTCTGAACCTTTGAAAACTCTTCGGCGCAAGCCACCTTTTTTATGGGCCTCTCTTTCAAATGCACACCTCCAGTCGCAGGTTGTCTAGTGCTCTCATATCTCTGAGTTGGGGGTGAGGTGGCAGTGTTGCTTTGTGTAGCTCTTGTGGTTGTGGTCATTCTAGGTCGTTGTCCTCTAGAAGCCGCCCCAGTCTGCCCTTGCATTTTCAATTTGTGCATTCAATTTAGTATGCATATCATTACATATTGCATATCAAATGTTGAAAGCAGGAAAAGTCTATCAA
The DNA here is from genome assembly GCA_025413875.1 of Rhododendron molle. Lineage (NCBI taxonomy): Eukaryota > Viridiplantae > Streptophyta > Magnoliopsida > Ericales > Ericaceae > Rhododendron > Rhododendron molle. The sequence goes on along the minus strand of JAKSEO010000024.1, from coordinate 153,776 downwards.
GTGCCAGAGCATGCCTATCCAGTATCAAAAGTAGCAAGTCAACAGGATTTTGGGATCTATACCTGGGGTCTAATCAATATTGGAATTGGAGCTGGAGTCGCTTCTTTGGGATAGTGCAAAAGTGGGGGAATGCCTCACACCGCTTTCCCTATCTCATTCTCCATGGCAAGCATCAAGCACACGGTCTCTCTGATCCATTCTGCTGGCACATGGAATACACTTTGGGAATCAGAATATCTCACAACTCAATGATGATCCACCGTCTCGACTCAATGATGGTCTGAATCATCCTCAATGATGATCCACCTTCCCAACTCAACGATGGTCCGTATCATCCTCAATGATGATCCACCGTCCCAACTCAATGATGGTCCGTATCATCCTCAATGATGATCCACTGTCCCCAACACAACGATGGTCTGAATCATCCTCAATGATGATCCACCGTCCCGACTCAACGATGGTCCGAATCATCCTCAATGATGATCCACCGTCCCGACTCAACAATGGTCCATATCATCCTCAATGATGATCCACCGTCCCAACTCAACGATGGTCTGTATCAAGATGATCCACTGTCCCAACTCAACAATGGTCCAAGTCATCCACAATGATGATGCACCCGTCCAATTCCAATGACAGCTTGTCCTGTCTAATTCCATGATGGTCCATCAATCCAATCAGTCCACAACAACTGGTCGCCCATTTTGGTCCACATTGGTCTAACTATTAGCGCATCTTCCAACAACCTTATTGCTCTGCCTCAGATTGTCTTTGATAAGGAGATTGGCTCTGATTCCCAATAATGGAATTTAACTTACCTGATGCGATACCCGTCATTGTTGGATTTCTTTATGCCGAGGATAGTTTGATCCCCATCAACAATGGCCTTTCCTGTCCAACTCAACGACAACCCGTCCTGTCCACCTTTTTAATGGCTCGGTCATTCTAAAAATTGATCCGCCCAACAGCCTGTCCTTTCCAAACTCAACAACAGCCAGTCCCGTCCTCCTTTCAACGATAGCCCGTCCTGTCCAACTAAGCGACGGCCCGTCTTGTCCAATCTATTTACAACATCAATATTGTAATGCCACCAATTTCAGGTACATTAATTAAACATTTCATTGACAAAACTAAGTAGAGTCTGGCTTATTATTACAACATAACTTCCCAAGAGAGTGCTTATATTACACAAAAAAGGGAAATCTAAGGTTATCTACTGCTTCGCCTCTTCCTCCATCCTACCAAGCTCATCGACCCCGAAAGCCTCCAAAGTGTACTGTTCACCCTGCTCATCTATAAACTCTGACACATTATACCAGCGTCACTCCCAGTATAATATGTCAGGGTAACCAAAAGGTAACACCATGAGCTACATGAGCTCAATAGAATAAACCATACCCACTAACCCTTAACTTATAATCAATAAAACATATAGGTATCGATTTCTAAATAGAACATGCGTCTTTAATAAAACATGTAGCAGTTACACATCCACATTCACTATTCATCGAGCGTTAGTGTCATAAGTTCTGTGTTTCTCCTACGCGACTCATTGTAGACCTTGTCTCCATTTTCCACTTTACAAAAGTAACATTTCAAATATCATTCCAACCCTCATTACCAATGAGGCTACCACGTTCGGCTCCATTGGCAACGCACACAATGGGCTACCAAGTTCGGCCACATTGTTGGTTTCAAGACATTTCAAATCTTGCATTGGCTCCTCTCCACGGATAACCAACCCATATTACCAATGAGACTACCACGTCCAGCCCCATTGGAAATCTTCACAATGGGCTACCAAGTCGGCCTCATCGCAGTTTTTGCAAGTCCACACAAAGGGCTACCAAGTCCGGCCACCTTGCGGGTTTTCACATCCACACAATGACTACCATGTCCAGCCATTATGTAGTTTCAAAAATATTTTATCCATGTTAACCACACCCTAGGTGCCATGTTTCTACTTTCTCAATTTCCGTGTCTCGTTCTCATGCATAGACTCCGCGGTAGGACTATTGTAATATTGAAAATAAACTAGCAAGATCATCCAACTCTATATTACTTAATTATGCTAAAATCACCACTTAAAGTATAACGCCACATGTACAAACGCCTTTAGAGTGATAATCACTTATGCTTTCTCAAACAACCACAAGTAATGCAAGTAGCATGTAAACAAGCTAATAACCATCTTAAAGATCAAAATACGAATACTTCTAATCAAGTGATATACTTTTATCTTCAACATTGATAAATCTACACATTTCTAATTATACTTAAGGTAGGGATAAGACTAATCTACATATCATTAACCTTTATACTTTGAGAAAATAGTTAGGAATAGTCTACCGTTCTTCTTGGCGGTAGGGCGGCTACGGAAGGTACGTTGGCTATCGGACGGAGTAACGTTTTACGGTAAGCTTCCGGTAGCTTCGAAAGAGAAGTGTTTCTCTCGAAACTAGATCTTGACTAATACTACTAAAACTTTTGGATCAAGAGGGTGGTGGAGTGGCGGTTTAGTGGCGGGCTTGGATGAGTTTCTTGAAGAACTTTAAGAAAAACTCAAGAAACTAGAACTTTGGAACTTGGAAAGCTTAGAAATTCAAGAGAGAAGTTGGAGCAACGAGTGAAGGTGTGAGTTTAAGCTTGGAATGGCTTGCTATTTATAGGCAAAGGCTTCCTCTCTCCCTAACCAAAATCTCTCTCTCTCTCTCTCTATATCTCATTTTTTAATCACCTTGTCATGCTTTGGTTGAAAGATCAAGTGTTGCTTGCACTTTTCTTCCTAATTCAAGACTTGCATGGCTAAAATAGGTACTTTGGATTGGATTTGAGAAGATATTGTGGAAGAAAGTACGATGGTGCAAGGTTGTAGACACCCCAATCTGGACCTCGGAGAGTTTTTGTCCGCCCCGATGATGAAATAAAGGAAACAATACCTTTGTGAGCTTGAAAAATGATTTCTTCTAAGCCCATGCAAACCCAAAAACCTAAAAAGCCCAGATAAAGCCCAAAAGACCCTGGACCGAATAAGGAGGCACCGTGCGGAATGGCACCGGAGCGCACGACACCTTGAAATTCAAGTAGCCGTGCGTGACCAACATGCACCACACGGCACCTAAAGCAAAAGGCTGACTGGCTCAGAAAGCTGTCGGCCACACCAATTTGAGCTGAAGACTGGCTCAGCCGAAAATGCACTTCTGGCCCGCTCAGAAAATACCTCCACTATTTGAAATTCAAAATCCTTGGCCTTTTGCCTATAAATTAACCCCTCCACTCAAGGGAAAGGGGTCCCCTTTTGGCCTTTCTCTTGGCTCTCTTTGCTTTTGAATATTCTTCCTCCATAAGCTTTCTCTCTCTAGTTTCCACACCACTTTCCCATTTCCACTTCCATTTCCAAGTCTAAAAGAATGTCATTCCCAAAATACATTCTTTAAGTACTTTCACTCACTCTCTTCTCATCATTGAAGTTGATCTCTCATTAACTTCAAATCCCCATCCCCTAAAATACCTAACCTTCACTCATAACCATACCCCCTCTTTTGTCTCATTCAATCTCCTCCATCTACATCCGTCACGATCCGTCTCCGTCCTCGCATCAATCATCCTTGATCAAGCTCAACACCAAAGGTAAAAACTAGTATTCTTGGACTAGACTCCTTTCTGGTCCTTAGGGGACTTTTCTATCAATGCAAGTCTAATCCCTTTTGGTTAGATCGACTTAAAACTCATTTTTATAAAATAAAACCAGCTCTGTCTTTGAGGTTGGGAAACCGCGCGGTTGGTTGATCAGGCGCGCGACACCCTGACTCTCAACGCACGACACGGTACATGCTGATATTGTTGCAGGTAGGCTGTCTGGATCTGAGTCGTTATCTGTTGTGGTTGCCTGTATCTGCTGTTTAATGTTTCTGTCTCTTTCAAAATAAGACCATATCTACAAGCCATGTTTTGGTTCTTTAAAAAGGTTTTCTAGATCATTCTAAATGATCAAATGTGTTAAAAGTTGTTTTGGGCCAATGTTTTAAGAAAACGATAAAATCTTTGGGATGATCTGACTGTCTTGAGGTTTCTGACCAACTTCTCAAAGATGTACAAAGAGTATAATAAGCCAAATGATGTTTTGACAATCTGTAACAGTCTGACAGCAGAGCAGGTACCCCACATGGCATGTTGAGTTGCCGCACGCGGCTGCTCAGGGTGCCGTGTACGGTATGACTGAGGTCCAGACAATTTGCTTAATGCTATTCATTCCACCTGCTCATGTCATTTTATCACTACTGTACAGACATCACCACATGCACGTCAACTTGATATATTTCCCATGTCCCTTCCCCGTTATTTGTTTTATTAAAGAGCTTGATACTCCAAATGGTATTTCAGATTTCCCCCTTTTGAAAATATCAAGTAGAGACCGGTTTCCCCGGGCGAGTGGGGTGCTTTTTAAAGAAAAACCTTCCCTATTCGTAACATGGCTCCCGAACCCAAAATCTCAATGTTTTCGCTAGATCAAAAGCCTTTTGCAAGTGAGTTCTCGGTTTCTCGGATTATCCATCTCAAAAATCTAGGTGGCGACCCTTCGAAAAAAGAAAGGGCACGGGAGCCCACAGTGGCGACTCTGCTGGGGAGCGAGCTTCGTTCAATACTTTTTTTTTAAAATGCACAAAAGTATTGAATGATCAAGAGGGCCAAACTCAGAAGTTGTTTTCAAAAGGGGGATTTTCAAATGTTTTTCGAAAGATTAAGCTCTTTTATCCTGTACACTTTGCACCGCACAAGCCTCGCTAGTGTGTTTCGGCTACCTTGCCTGGTTTACCGGTGACAAGCTCTCCTGAAATGCCTAGCAACCCTCGACTATGATGAGCCATCGTGCTGTTCGACCATTGTCTTACAATACACTTGACATGGGGTAGCACATCGTGGCTCTAGTCCGGGGAACCCTTCTGAGACCAAAACCAGCTTTTGCACTTGTACATAGCCATAGAACCATCCCAACTAGGACAGGAACCCATGGCTAGGACTTAAGTGTTATATCCTGCTTACGTGCATTTTATTCTTGTACACACACATCATTCATGCATCATTGCATCTTGCGGGCTAGAGGATTAGGCTTCCTTAGAACTCCTTAAGGCCCTCCGGTCGGTCTAGGAGACCTTAAATCCGTGGAGTTTGCGATACCTCCGGTGTTTGCCGTGCCTGAATGGCTCCCTTGGTTTGAGTCTAGCCTTAAGCGCGTGCGTATCTGGATTCCGGTGGCCACATTGCTTTGTCTCGGATGGTCATGGTAAGGAGATTGGCTCTGGTTCTGACCCGTTCGGAATTTAACCTGCCTGACAGCACCTACCCGGACCATCGGAAATCTTCTGTACAAACGTCTTAAGTGAGATTCAAGCCACGGTAGGTCCTAGGCCTTGTTTCTAGGAGGTGGGTAGAAGTAGGGCGAGCATTCAGATCAGTTATGAGTTGCTCCCTTTTGACTTGTTGCTAGTGCTACCAACATTGATCACTTGCGAAGAAATGACGTTGTACCCAATTGGTTTCGTCTGTCCCAAAGACTAGTTCGCGTAAACACCCTAGAAGAAACTCCACTGTTCGAAGTCTAAGTTGAGCAAAGGGAACAACAGTTGCCAGAACAACCCGTAGTAGAAGAACCCATAGTCTCAATCCCGCCCGAAAGTCCTTTATCCATAGCTGATCAAGGAGACGGAATAGAAGAATTCAGGCAGAACATGGCTAACATGGTTATGTAGTTTAAGCAGTCCCTTGCCGGTGTCGATGCACAGCTTAAGGCCACCGTAGTCTCTATGAAGAATGACATGAACATGATAATGGAAAGTATGCAGGAAATCAGCGATAAGCTTCAGGCTAGGCCACAGCCAGAGCGACTCAAAGAAGAAACACCAGCAGCTGATCCCAACCTGGCTGCCCTCATTGCTAAGATTGGTAAGCTGGAGGAGTTCATCCAAGAAACTAAGCGGCTTGGAAAAGGAGAGATCTACATGAGCAAGCTATGCCTCTTTCCAAATGCCAAGCTGCCAGAAAAGTTCAAAGGAGTGGACTTTGCGAAGTTCGACGGTACCGACGATCCAAGGGCCCATCTTCAAGGATATGTCGGATCCCTCACCATGCGCGGCATCGAAAAAGAAGCTATGGCCCAACTCTTCCACGAGTCCTTGTCTGGTCCAGCCCTGCAATGGTTCCTCACTCTCGAACCATCCAAGAAAAGGACTTAGGAAGACATCGGAACGGCTTTCGTGGCCCAGTATGACTTCAACGTTGACCTGAAGATTACCACGAGGGAGTTGGAAAGCACTAAGATGAATGAGAAGGAAAGTTTTGCCGACTTTGTGAAGCGTTGGAGGGCTAAGGCTGCCCAGATGCAGAATAAGCCTGATTTGAAAGAACAGATACAGATAATAACCAAGAACTTGCCAAGCTCTTTTGCTCCTTACATGGTTCTTTCTCAGGCTGCCCCAAAGTTCGAAACCTTTTATGATTCTGGACTGGCTGTAGAAGAGGCTTTACGGGATGGAACTTTGGAAAAGAAAGAATCAGGATCCAGGTCAAAATCCAAGAGGGCATATTCGGGAAACAGCAACGTTCTCTTCGGGAATACCAACCAAGCAGAAACTTCATCACTAAACCCGTAGAAGTCAACCAAATCTCAGAAAAACTAAAGTGTTGAAACCTCTTCCGCCTCCATAAACCATTCCACCAAACCTAAACCAAAATGTCTTCTGTGACTTCCACCAAATGCCCGGCCATACCACCGACAATTGCAGCCTCCGTCACGAAATCCAAAACCTCATCGACAACAAGATCGTCGATGCTCCACCCTCGATAAACCAAACACCATTTCAAACTCTCTACCGCAACACAACGCTCCCTTCCAGTATTAACTAAATCACCCTAGCCGAAAATCAAAACCTCCCGGAGTTTGCTACCCTGTTCATTGTCCCCGATACCGAACCGAGGCCCATTTTGAAATTTCAAGAAAGCGCCCTTCGTTCTATATGGGGATGGGAAGACACGTGGGGAGAACCGATTGTTGATTGGGAAGAGTTTGAAGTCGCCAACTTCCAAAGAAACGATGAACCTATGTCCGAGGCCGGATGGGAAGTTGATGGATTCTCTCTACATGCGCTATTTGAAAATCAAGGGGAAGAATATCAAATTTTCCAGGACATGCTTGAGTGGGGATGGGATCCAACCCCAGATGAGTACCAGCTTTTGGCTTGGAATGACCCTTTGGACACCTTCTGCTTGCCAGCACTATTCGGTGAAGAATATCAGCCAAGATATCCACCTGAGATGATGGCATACAACTGGCCAGAACTCGCTCCGCTCGGCCCGTATTTCTCTCATTTTAACGATTTTGTCATCAATAACTTGTACGGCAATGTGGACCTTACCCCGTACCCTAACCTTCCTGGATTCAAAGAAGAAGTTGCCAGTAACGGGTACGACCCGATGGACTACCTTGTTGATGGGACTGAATCCAAACCTTCTGCTACATTTCCAAAAGACGCCGATGTTGCTATGATGAACTTGTGGGAGGATGAACCAGGGACTAGAACAAACTTGTGGGCTAACACCGAGGTGGTCAATATAAAAGTGGGAAACGAGGAATGGACCGTCAACAAGATAGTAATGGAGGCTGAAAAGTGGAAACCCGAAGATCTGTGGGATGACTTGGTCATTGCTGATATGGCCGCCAATCTGCAGGAAACAACCATCGGGAACAAGCGTAAAGCCCTGGCTGACTTATGGAGTGAAGAATCGAAGTACCGCCAGATTGATCATTTGACCAGAAGCGGCCGTGTTTACCAACGTCCAAACCTTCAAGCCGGAGAACCTTCCAACCCTGCAGTCCCAGGGACCTCTGATCCCTTTACCACCCCAGTTAAAAACACCTTTCGACCCTTCGACCCACCAATCAAGGAGCCTTCCCGACCAGAGAAGAACCCCGAAGGAATGATCAAGCGTCAACTCGAGCAAACCCATGCTAAGATGTCCGTTTGGGATGTGCTGGTTCATTCCACACGCCATCATGAAGGGCTCATTCAACCACTCTCTCAATTGAAAGTTCCCTCCGCCATAACCCCCAATGAGCTTGTGGCACTGATCAAGACCATACCAATCAAGCATGCCATTACTTTCACCGATCGAGACTTACCTACCAAAGGAACTGATCATAATCGGCCATTACACATTGCCCTGAAATGCCATGGCAAAATGGTTCCAGTGATCCTGGTTGACAATGGCTCAGCAATTAATGTCTGCCCACTCCGCGTTGCTTATTGCCTGGGGTACAAAAATAAGGACTTCTCCCCATCAGAAGTCAGGGTTCGAGCATATGATAACACTCGGACAGATGTGGTTGGGACTATCATGCTTCCTATGACTTTCGGACCATATCAAACGGAGGTGGAATTTCATGTGGTGAACATTCCCGCCTCTTTCAACCTGCTATTGGGAAGGCCCTAGCTGCACCGACTAGACATCATGGCTGTGCCCTCTACACTCCATCAGAAAATTCGACTGGGATTGGAAACGGGAACGCTCACAATCCACGGGGACTCTGGGATTCATGCCCCTATTGAAGACAATGCCCCACTCCTGGAAATTCAACACAAAGAAGAAGATATCGCCTTAGGAGGCTTCTCTCTGGTGACCTCCTGATCTATCTATTCGGTTAGAATTGATGATGACTGCGTTGTTAGCAATGTCGCCATCAAAATAATGAAGAAGATGTCTTACATGCCGAGATTGGGACTAGGAAAGAATCTCCAAGGCCCCACCAAGTTTGAAGCCTAGGGCACCCTGATGCGCACAACTGGCCTTGGTTATTCACCCTCGGGTAATGGCAAGGTGAAAAAGGGAAACAGACTGGAAGACTACTTTGTCAGAGAGAAACCAAAACAGATCTATCAGGGGCAACCGGAACCATTCTGGAATGAAGAGACTAACACCTTTTTACCAGGGTTTGAGATATTCACAAACGATGTCTGGCCAGAAAGTGAGGAAGAGTTTGAAGCTGTAATAGAGCAAAAGGAACCAACCGACTGGATTGAGGTTTTTGCCATGGGTAGTCTCACAACTCTGTTCAGGGAGGACGAACCAATGGGTATAGCTATGGAAGCGGAAGTGCTGATGATGGAACAGGATACTCCCGAAGATCCAACTTCGCTCATCATGGATGCTGCTGGGGAGTATAAGAATTGGACCTTCATGCCAAGTGCAACTCGCAGTGAATCCGAGTCTGAGTTTGAGTCCGAATATGGGTCTGTCAAGTCCTCTAGGTCTTCTGAGTCTGTCAAGTCCGAGTTGGTGCCTCTCGGCCCAAACTCTCAGAGTCTGTATTTCGAGTTCGAATCCACCCGTGTGTATGGTGCCCCTGAGGCCTCCATTAGCAATGAAATGAATGAATCTGATTCTGCTTACTTCCCTGACTTTGAAATAAATTGCGTCGACCCTGATGATGAAGAGATTGGTTTCGACGGGGACATCCCCAGAGAAATCCGATCCCTAATCGACAGGGAAGATGAAAGGCACGCTCAACCTATAAAAGAAGAAATCGTTTTAATAAATTTGAGAGATGAAGGGAATCGCTGGATGACCCAGATCGGTTCCGCGTTATCTACTGAAGAACGCGAAGCCCTTGTAAACTTGCTCAAGGAGTTCGAAGATGTGTTTGCATGGTCACACGCAGATATGCCCGGAATTGATCCTAAAATCGTGGAACACTGGATTCCCCTTTATCCCGATGCAAAGCCAGTAAAACAGAAACTAAGACATATGAGACCAGACTGGGTGCTTAAGATAAAGGAAGAAGTCACTAAACAGATCAGCGCCGGATTCTTAATGGTTACCGAATACCCCCAGTTGGTCGCAAACATTGTCCCCGTGCCAAAGAAGGATGGTAAAATAAGAGTCTGCGTTGACTTTAGGGATCTTAACAAAGCCAGCCCTAAAGTTCCCGTTGCCACACATCGATGTACTAGTCGACAATACCGCCGGCCATGCCCTGCTCTCTTTCATGGATGGTTTTTCAGGGTACAAGCAAATTCTCATGGCTCCGGAAGATCGAGAAAAGACTACGTTCGTCACCGAATGGGGAACGTATTGTTACCGAGTCATGCCCTTTGGATTGAAGAATGCAGGATCTACCTACCAGCGGGCCGCCACGGCATTGTTGCATGACATGATTCACAAAGAGGTGGAAGTCTACGTCGATGATATGATTGTTAAAGCCAAATAGCGAGAAGGGCATCTGCCCGCACTTAGAAAGTTCTTCGAAAGAATCAGGAAGTACAAGATGCGCCTCAATCCCGCCAAATGCACGTTTGGAGTCACTGCAGGGAAAATGCTTGAATTCATGATCACCACCCGCGGCATCGAAGTCGATCCATCAAAGATCAAAGCCATCCTAGAAATGGAGCCGCCGCGATCTGAGAAGGATGTAAGGAGTTTCCTTGGCAAGGTACAATTCATCAATAGATTCATTGCAAAGCTGACCTCGACCTGCGAACCCCTATTCCGTTTGCTCAAGAAAGGAGTGCCATTCACTTGGGACGACCGGTGCCAGAAAGCCTTTGAAGCCATCAAAGCCTACCTGAACAAGCCGCCAGTATTAACACCGCCCGTAACAGGAAAACCTTTGATCCTATACATGTCCAGTCACTCCATCTTCAATGGGGTGTATGTTGGCGCAGAAGGAGATGATGGGGTTGAAAGGGCTGTTTACTACCTCGGCAAAAAGATGGTTGGACCGAAGAATGTTATACTCCTTCGGAAAAGACATGCTGGGACTCGTATGGGCTTCCAGGAAGTTGAGGCATTATATGTTGGCCTACCCGGTGAAGTTGATATCTCGAATGGATCCTCTAAAGTATCTATTTGAGAAACCAGCTCTCACAGGTAGGATGGCACGATGGCTGCTAATGTTGGCTGAATTTGAGTTAAAGTATGTCACCCGAAAGTCAGTAAAAGGGAGAGCCGTTGCAGAATTCCTGGCCGATTGCCCAGTCGAGGGAGGGGAAGATGCCGAATTCGATTTCCCCGACGAAGACATAATGACAATAGCCGAGGATGTTTGGCAGTTGTACTTTGATGGAGCAGCTAACCAGAAATAGTTCGGAATTGGTGTGTTGCTAATTTCGCCTGATGGATCGCACATTCCTTTGGCATTCAAGCTTAACTTTGAAGTCACCAATAATCAGGCAATGTACGAGGCTTGCATCGTGGGCATGGAGGCAGCCATCGAGATCGGCTTAGAAAAATTGGAAGTTGTGGGAGACTCGAACTTGGTTGTATCCCAGGGGAATGGCGCCTGGAAGGTCAAAGAAGAAAAGTTGAAACCATATCATCAGGATCTCGAAGATCTCATCCCTCACTTCAGTAAAGTGACATTCGCTCACGTCCCGAGGCTCAAAAATCAATTTGCAAACGCTTTGGTAACACTGGCGTCTATGGTTGAAATCCCTGTTGGCGTAAAGATAAGACCGATTGTGATAGAACAAAGGGACACACCGGTATACCAACATGTCATGGTGGTCGACGAACCCGACGATGGCCACCCATGGTACTTTGATATTTGGAGATATGTGGAGAGAGGAGAGTACCCCATGGCAGCAAGCAAGAAGGATCGAATCGCCCTTCAAAGGATGGCGGCTCAATACATTATTTGCAGAGGAAACTTATACCGAAGATCGCACTGTGGCACGCACAAGTTGTGTATCCACGGGGAAGATGAGAAGAGGGTAATGGAAGAAATTCATGAAGGTGTATGTGGCCCTCACATGAATGGCATAATTCTCGCCAAGAAAATCCTCAGGCAAGGATACTTCTGGTCCACCATGGAAACGGAATGTGTAGAATATGTGCAGAGGTGTCGAAAATGCCAAATTCATGCCAATCTCACGCATGTTCTGCCACACGAATTACAACAAATGACCACGCCATGGCCTTTCTCGACATGGGGAATTGACGTCATCGGGAGAATAGTGCCGTAGCATCCAATGGTCACAAGTTCATTTTGGTAGCCATTGACTATTTCACGAAATGGGTAGAAGCTGCTTCCTACACCACTTTGACCGCAGTTCAAGTTGCGCACTTCATCAAGCAAAACATCATTTATCGGTACGGGGTCCCTCAGGCTTTCGTATCTGATAATGGAGTTCATTTCAAAGGGCGAGCTCGAGAAGTATTGGACGAGTTCCAAATCCAAGTGCACAAATCGATGACCTACCGACCGCAAACAAACGGGGCTGTGGAAGCGGCCAACAAAACGATCAAAGCCATTCTGAAGAAGACTATTCAATCTGCAAGGGACTGGCACGAACAAATACCCTTGGCTTTGTGGGGGTATCGCACATCTGTGTGAACACCAACGGGAGCAACCCCCTACTCTTTGGTTTATGGAATGGAAGCAGTGCTCCCCATCGAGTTGGAAGTCCCATCTCTTCGGACTATGATTGAGTGTGAAGTCCAAGAGGCAGAATGGTTGAGTAATCGATTCGAAGAACTTATGTTTTGACGAACGCCGGTTAAGGGCTCTTTACCACATTCAAGGGTATCAACAAAAGATTGCACGGGCATTCAAGAAAGTGAAACCCAGGAACTTGGCAGAGGGTGACATGGTTCTGAAGGAATCTGGGCTCCGGTTTACGACCCACGAGGAAAGTTTCGACCAAAGTGGTCCGGGCCGTACATTATCAAGACTATTCTATCTGGAGGAGCTACGCAACTCATTGACTTGGACGGAAACGAATTCTCGACCTTGGTTAACTTGGATCAACTCAAGCGCTATTACCCCTGAGAGAAGCTCGCTAGGCTGAAAACCGCAAGGGCGCAGTCCTAGGCAAAAATTAGAGCAAAAGCCTGCTTGGATGAAAACCCGTCAGGGCATCCTAGGCAAAAGTTAAGGCATGAAATGAATGAGCTCGCTAGACCAAAAACCCGAAAGGGCAGATCTAGGCAAAAGTTAGAGCGCAAAAGGATAGTGTCAAAACCAGAGCGAACTCTACCCTGAACTACGTCATGACCTTATTCCTTTGCCAGGAGGATACGTAGGCAGTCTCACATCGAGACCCGGTCGCATTCTTTCAAAATAAAAATCCAGGTTGAGAAGGCTTGAAGAACAAAAGTCAAGGAGGGGGAAACCCTCCAAAACTCGTTTTTATTAATACGATTACTTCTACTACATGAGGTTGAGCAAAGCTTTCAAAATAAAAATAAGTACGACATAACGAGAATGGGTCAACAATTTATTCAATGGTCAGGGTCGAAGGATCGAGTCAGTTTCCTTGAGCTCCAGCCCTTGCAGCGATGTCCCTCCTGAGCCAATTTCGATATCTCCCGCGTATCGCCACCGAAGGGTAAGGATGTGCATCAGTCACCTCGCGTGTCCTTCAGAAGTGTTGGTAATGGCAAAGAACTAAATGGCTGAAAAGAGGCAGAACCACGTCCACGAGAACATCTGCAGGGGCTTCCTGCCTCAAACCTAGTTGTCGCTGGATACGATACGGAATGTAGAAGGTAAAGGCTCCCAAACCAACGAGAACGACCAACTGAGGGCCCATGTAATGTACCGTCATAGGCGGGAGGTCCAGCCATTGGCACCTCCAAGAAATGGTCTCAACTCGCCGGCGCCTGAAGAAGTCAACCCACTCGGCCCTGCTCCTATCGGCAAACTCGAAACATCTCTGAGAAAGCAACCTCGCCTCGTATGACCAATTGCCGGGAGGGATGGTCATCACATTCACTTTGTCGCAGAGCCAAATTTGTGAGAAGAGAGAGAAAACAAGTGAGAAACCGTAGAAAGCCAAGCCGAGTGTTGAGGTAAAAAGAGAACGTGAGAAAAACCCGAAAAAGGAGAGCAGAGTGAGAAGCCAACCTGTAGGAGGAGAGGACTACCCCCAAAAGTCTCGGTATCTCCGAGACGAACCTTGTCCAAACCTATTAGCGTCTCGGCCAAAACCATCAGAATCACGTCCTTTCGGGCCTCAACCTGAACGGCGACGCTAACCAGCATCGAGCTAGCATGACCGACGGAAGGAACCAAGAGGTAGGCCGCGAGTAGGCACATGCAAAGGGCAGTCATACGTCGAGTCTGATAAGCCATATCCGCAAGCTCACCGGGAGGAGAAAACAGCTCGATGAAGCGCATAACATTAAGATGGCCATCCCTAACCAGGTAGCGGGCAGCGCCATCACCCAATCCAAGGGCCGCAGCCAGAACTCTCTTGCGCACAGGAGGAATGATGACCTCCCCTGAACCAAAACCTCCAAGGTACGCACGGAACTCCTCGACAGTAGGACAAAGCTCTTGGTCGCTGAACCGGAACACGTGAACCTCCGGGTCCCAAAAACTCACGGCTGCCCTCAGAAGCTTGGGACGAAGACGGATGTTGCGGAGGTACCGCATGGAATAGAGACCGTGGGCTCGGAAGTTGAGCCAATCAATGCCTTCCATGGAAGCCAACCACGGACGAAGCGAGCCGGTAAGGGAAAGAGCCATTTCAAGGAGTAAGGAAAGAAGATATGAGATGAGGAGAATGTGGTATGAGAGAGCTTGAATTTATAGGAAGAGCGGAGAAAACAACTTCAACTTTCAAAAAGCCTTGAGTTCCAAAAGTGCACATTTTCCATGAGTCCTACATGGGAAAAAGCTTAGTCAAGTCCTAAAAGGTTCAAAACAGACATGCACTAGTCCAGAAATGTCATTGCATGGGTCAAACCTCAACCCCCAAGCAATCTGCCTTGGGAAACAGCAAAACTGGAATCTGTCAGGAAATTTGCCACTCACGGTGCCTTGCCGTGTTGCACGGCACGTTGAAACCAGGGAAATCCCACGGCACAGTGTTTGAGGTACCGTGTGCAGGATCAAGGCCCGAGCGGCACCCTAGAGCATCCGCGCGACACCTTAAGTTTGCATTTCTGCAGTTTTGGCAGCAACACATCAAAGTGGAATCGAGGCACTACGAAGCACCAGCAACCACCAAAACACACTCTAACTGGTATTTGGGACTTCAGGGATGTTTCGTTTCAAGACAACTCCCGGGATTCATCATCGTGACATGAAAACTTGATAAAATCCGTTTCTTAAGCAATGTCAAGGTATCAAAGTCCGTTTCAAGTCTTTCCAAGTTGTTTTTCCAAGTCCCACGGGTCATGATGGTCAAAAGCGACTTAGTCCAAGTTCCGGTTCGTGTCCAGAGTCAAAACTCGAGAATGTCACCTATTAAAGTCAACGTTTTCTGCTTGTTCGATTATATTTCAAAAGCAAGGTTGAGTTTTCGAGTCTCATGTCAAGATTTAGAAGTCGTTATTGTCTCATAGCTGTGACCGAAGTTAGCTGCGAAGATGTCTGTGTAAATTCTTGTATGCGAAGTCAATCTTTCAAAGGTTTATTTACTTTCTTTGACTTCTATTCCATTGTCAATATGCTTTGATGTGTCACTCGCCGTGAACCTTGCAACTCAACTCAATCTCTTGGATCAACGGCCAGTTGCACATTCAGGTCAATGTTTTAGTTATTCAGCTTTCTTCATGCAAACAAGAGAAGATTGAATGGCATAAACAATGAAAGAACAGATCTCTGTGTATAAATCCAAAAGCATCCATGAGTCGAAGTACAAAAGAAGTGTGATAAATCAATGATCAAAATCCTATCTACCAAGGGCAAACAGGCACCCTGCAAAAGAAGCACGCAGGCTCCATCAAAAGAACAAAACAAAAGGAGGAGCTCAACTCTCATCGTCATCCTCATCCTCGCCCTCCTCCTCACCCTCCTTGGAAACCTCCTTGTCCGCTGGAGAGCTGCTCGCCTCCTGAGTGCCATTCGCTCTAGGCACAGTGCCCCCTAAGGTGGCCTCCAGGTCAACGTCCGTGGGCTCGGTAGTCTCGTCCTCAGAGACGTCAATGGGCTCATCCTCGGTCCCCGCAGAGTGTCGTGCCCTCTTCGATGGCAGCTCTTCCCGAGAGCCGACAGAGGAGACCTGTCAAGCTGGAAAGCGGACAGACTTCCTTCGTAACCCTCGTGTAACCCCTCCTCTAGCCTGCAATGGTATAACACTCATATAACATTTGCATCATAATTATGATATAAGCGATAGAACTAAAGCGAATGACTAAGGTTCGAGAGTTTACCATCGTCCCACCAGCGCGAGGCAACACCTCCGGAGGGTGGCCCATGGCGTACTGTCTCACCAGCTGCTCTAAGCCCATCATGGCCTCTGCCATCTCCTTCACGACCCTGGAGGAGCCTGCAATGAAGAAATCAATCAGAACGTGCAAAAGGGACGAATTTACGAAGGAATGAAAGCATGTCATACCTGCGCAAGGAACTCTGGAGCCTCAACTGGAGGGCGTGGCACCACGACCAAGCCAGGGGCTCCCTGAGGGGTCGTCACGTCCACTGTCCAAGAAAGGGCAGGGAGGCTGGTACCACTCGGGCCCGCACCCTCGCTGCGACCTTCGTCTCCGCGACCTCCACTTCTTCTACCTCCATCTCGTCTCCTTCTTCCTCCAACGCCGCCTCGTGCCGCCTGCGCCGCTTCCCAAGCAGCGCGTATCCCCAGACTCGGCATCAAGTACCGAGCACAGTACTCCGCGTAGCCAGTAGCCAGGCTAACGCCCGCCTGGAAGAACGGCTCTAACTCGAGGTCTAGCGATGTAAACTGCTCGACCTCCCTCCGCGTGTACTGGTCTCCCTTTGCACCGCAGTAGGAAGCCGCCCAGAACTCGAAAACGCCCATCCTACGATCGGGCGTGACACTCGGTCACCCAAGTACCACCGCCACCGTAAGGGGACTCGAGAAGCACCCTCCCCTAGCAACCACCATACTCTGCGTAATGTAGGGGATCTCAAAGCGGTGACCCGCCAGCGAACCTGCCATCAAAGAATGAGCAATATCAAGATGCTATTTGAATGGAAATGAGCAGGAAAGCTATGGAACGAATATAGAAGCTCATTACCTGGTCAGGACGCAGCTCGTCCAAGTAAAGGCAGAAGGCATACAGCTTGCCTCTTCCCTTCTTCACTCCCTTGTACTCCGTCGACCAGCGCAAGGCCCGAGGGAGTATCATGTCGTCAGGGCATGTGGTCTCCGGAGGGTACATCCCTATCACCTCGTACATCCAAAGTTGCAATTCAAGACATTGAAAGTTAGCACAAGATATACATTGAATAACTGCAAAGGGAAAGCTAACTATTCATAAGAAAGGAAATGAGATATACCTCCCAAACCCTCCAGTAGCCTTTGAGGCTCACTCCTACCCCACGAGAAAGAGACCCCATGAAGGCGTAGCACGTCCCCAGTGCTGCACCTCCTCACCAAAGCGGGCAATCTCCCGACGCCCTCAAGGCCGGAGAAGCGAAGGTGTACTCGATTGCGCTGTTGGGAAACAGGACGCACCAAGTAAGTACAGCAGAAAGCACCTCGCCATCTGCTCCTCCTCCACCCTATAAGTCAGAAGCCTCTCCATCCAAAACCCCAGGAGCCGCATACTTGGCGTCCGCGCCTCCGCCTCGCCTGCACCCCAAAGATCTCCCGGCCGAACGCCGCCCGCTTCCTCGCGTGGCAGCGCCAAAAGGGATAGGGTCACCTCCAACCCCGAGACCGGTGATCGCCGCGAAGTCCAACGGGGTCACGTCAGCCCGCCAAAGGAGAAGTGGAGGGTATTCGCCGTGTCCCACCACCTCTCAGCCAAAGCCCTCACCACCGAGCGGTCATTGCACACACCCTCGCCAACACCCCGACAAACTCCCCAAGCCTGCATGCCTCACTATCTCCTCGCACCACCCTGTGCAGCCTCTCCCGAACGCGGCACAGCCGAACCTCCGTGAGCACGAGAGCGAGATCGCTGTTGCAACAAATCAGCAATATTTAGTAAACAGCATGGCATGCATACAATGGTATACTTGGATACAATGAAATGGAAATACGATGCATTGGAATTTGAAATGCAGATATTTAAAGTGTACCTCGTCTCGGCACAAAGAAAGGTGCAGCTGAGGGTCTCTCAGAACCAAGGCCTCGTCGTACGTGGGCCTCCTTGGTGCGTAAGGGTCGAAGAGCGAAGGCACCACCTGCTGAAAGGGCACGTAGGTCGCCTCGTCATAGGCCTCTCGCCTCTGCAAGGCTAGCGTTGCCTCGTCAACCACATTGCTGCGAGGGGCCATCACCTCTCCGGCCTCCTCGTCAATGCGCTCCTCCGTAGCCTCCGGCTCCCTAGCACCCCAGTCCCGAGCTCGCCCTGTAGCTCCGCCTCACGGGACGCAAGTATAGCCTCTGCCAACCCAGGAAACCCCCGCACCACCTCCAGCATGTCCTCCATGGACGCCGTCACTAAGTAGTCATCCATGCCTATGTGGCGTGACGATCCCGCACCAACGCCGCTGCCCACAAACATGGGCGGCGTATCCTCCAGCACTGGCTCCACCACAGGCTCGTCCTCGACAATGGGGGCCTTCCCCAAGTCAGCCCGGGGCTCTCTCG
Organism: Rhododendron molle; assembly: GCA_025413875.1. Taxonomy (NCBI): domain Eukaryota; kingdom Viridiplantae; phylum Streptophyta; class Magnoliopsida; order Ericales; family Ericaceae; genus Rhododendron; species Rhododendron molle. The sequence goes on along the minus strand of JAKSEO010000024.1, from coordinate 135,270 downwards.
CAGGAAAGGCCTCTGTCTCGCCTCTGTCTCCTCCGCTGCTTGGTCAAAACTACCACCCCGGGGACCCTCCGTGGTCCTATCCTCCACACTAGCCGCTGCCTCAGACTGGCCTAAAGCCTCGGCGTCACCCCTCAACTCCACTGCACCCGGAGTCTCCGTCTCCTGACCATACCCGGCCAATGCTACGCTGCCACCGTCGCACCGCCACTGCCATCCACCACAGCAGCCTCGGCCATGGCCCCCTCGGCCAATGCCGGCTGTACGGAGACCCCCGCGGTCTCCGGTACGTCCCCAACCGTCGTGTCGTGCCCCGGAGGAATGGGGGATGGTGTAGCCTCAACCCAGGATGATGTATCATCTCCGAGTGTATCACCCTGCTCCATAATCATAATATATGAGAAAGAGAGAGAGAGCAGTCGGGAGAGAAAGGGAGCAGAGAGAGAGAGAGCGGTCGAGAGAGAGGGAGCAGCGAGAGAGAGAGAGGGAGAGAGTAACGAGAGAGAGAGGGAGAGATAGCCGTGAGGGAGAGAGAGATGATCAGGAGAGACAGTAGAGAGGGAAATTCGAACGGGTGTGGGTGTACTGTGTACACCCCGCATATGTATATAATCCCCCTAACTGGTTCACCTGGGAACCAACTTTGAACCGGGTTCACAACCTCAGTGGCCGCACGACACCTTGGAGCACGCGCGTGGCACCCTGGATGAACATGCAGTATTTTTGGTTTGAGGTACCGTGCGTCCCTAAATCAACTGCGCGCAGCACGTCAGTCTATTTCGACAGTCCTGATTCCAGAGAGCAGTCTGTGGCATTTGTAGAATTGTGTTCAATTCATTCAAACTTAAGAAAGGAAGTGCAAGAATGTAGAAGAAGAAAAGGACTTTTCATTAACAAAAAATTCGGGGTTTCCCCCGGGGGATCTTGCCATTACATTTTCAAAAAAAAAAAAAAAAAACAAACAAACAAAAGAAAAACAGAAAACGGTCCTACTGCCCTTTCTTCTTCTTCTTCTTCTTCTTCTTCTTCTTCCTCTCTGCTCCTCAGTCGCTCCCCCCGTCTGAAGCATCGTTCGCGCCGTCCGAGCGGTTATCCGAACCATTCGGATTACCCTCCGAATCTTCCACAGTTTCATCAGACCCGTGCTCCGATGCGTACTCGGGTCGTGCTTGTCATCCAGTTGGTCAAAAGCAAAGTCCTGAAGGTTGGAGACGGCACGACGAAGAGTCCGGATGGTAGAAATAAGCCTCGCAATCTGCGTGTTCAGTTCTTCAATCTCCCCGCGATAAAAGGCCATCTCGGCCTCTAGGGAGATGACCCGCACTGCCAAATCGTTGTTCGCCATGGACTGGTCTTGAAGGGTGCGAAGAATGTAGAAAGAGTTGAGAATTTTGTTGGAGGTGCATAGAATGTGGCACCCCCACGCTTATAAAGAAGCCCCGGCCGTCGAAAGGGCACGCCTACATTAATGGCACCCTTAAACCTGTCAACTGTTCTCGGAAATCGAAGGGGCACCTGAAAAAATGAGGTGTCGTGCGCCTCCTACACGGCCCGCGCGTCATGTTGGCTTCAGGAGATTCAAAGCTTTTTTCTCGAAAATTGATCCACTTAGCCACCAAAATCTTGTTGGAAATCAAAACACCAACTGTTTTGCAGTAAAAATCCCTTAGAATGTTGTGCATTGGTTATGGCACCATTTGATCCCGCGGGGACTCGCCGTATTCGTCTTTTCCTCGGTATTTGTCCTCCGGGACTCATCATGACTGGTCTCTGGATTTTTAGTCTGACGTCTTTAGCTCGACATATTTTCCCCGGCCGGTCAATAAATTCAAAATTCAATTTTCGCCTTCCAAAGGCTCGTCTCAAAAATTCAAAATTCAATTTTCGCCTCCCGAGGGCTCGTCTCAAAAATTCAAAATTCAATTTTCACCTCCCGAGGGCCCGTCCCAAAAATTCAAAATTCAATTTTCGCCTCTTGAGGGCTTGCCTCAAAAATTCAAAATTCAATTTTCACCTTCCGAGGACCCGTCTCAAAATTCAAAATTCAATTTTCGCTCCCGAGGTCCGTCTCAAAAATGCAAAATTCAATTTTCGCCTCCCGAGGGCTCGCTTCAAAATTCAAAATTCAATTTTCGCCTCCAGAGGCTTGCCTCAAAAATTCAAAATTCAATTTTCGCCTTGCGAGGGCTAGTCTCACTTTCGCCTCCCGAAGGCTCGTTGGGAGTTTCATTGCACGGCACGTGGCACCACTAACACTCCATTGTTTCTCTGTGCGTTGATTTTCGTCCCCTGGGACTTATTTTCTTGCATTTCACTGTCCCAATGGAACTACGCTGGTCTAATCCCTACAACTGGGTACGTAGGCAGCTCCCCGAGCGCGAACACCATCGTTATTTACTCGCATTTTTTATTTTCTCTCTGCTCAAAGGCTCTAGAGCAACGGATTGGGATGCCTATTCTTTAAGCGTCACTCGTATCAACTAATGGTATCCGAGTTACGTTAAAGAGGGACTACTGTAGACACCCCAATCCGGACCTCGGAGTGTCTTTGTCCACCCCGATGATGAAATAAAGGAAACAATACCTTTGTGAGCTTGAAAAAGGATTTCTTCTAAGCCCATGCAAATCCAAAAACCCAAAAAGCCCAGATAAAGCCCAAAAGACCCTGGACCGAATAAGGAGGCACAATGCGGAATGGCACTGGAGCGCACGACACCTTGAAATTCAAGTAGCCATACGCAACCAACATGCACCGCACGGCACCTTAAGCAAAAATCTGACTGGCTCAAAAAGCTGTCGGCCACGCCAGTTTGAGCCACAGGTGATGGCTGGCTCAGCTGAAAATGCACTTCTGGCCTGCCCAGAAAATACCTATTTGAAATTCAAAATCCTTGGCCTTTTGGCTATAAATTAACCCTCCACTTAAGGGAAAGGGGTCCCTCTTGGCATTTCTCTGGGCTCTCTTTGCTTTTGAGTATTCTTCCTCCATAAGCTTTCTCTCTCTAGTTTCCACACCCACTTTCCCATTTCCACTTCCATTTCCAAGTCTTAAAGAATGTCATCCCAAAACACATTCTTTAAGTACTTTCACTCACTCCCTTCTCATCATTGAAGTTGATCTCTCATTAACTTCAAAGCCCCATCCCCCAAAATACCTAACCTTCACTCACACCCATACCCCCCCTTTTGTCTCATTCAACCTCCTCCATCTACATCCGTCACGACCCGTCTCAGTCCTCGCATCAATCATCCTTGATCAAGCTCAACACCAAAGGTAAAAACTAATTTCCTTGGACTAGACTCTGTTCTGGTGGACTTTCTGTCAGTAGGTCTAATCCCTTTGGTTAGATCTTGACTTAAAGCTCATTTTCATAAAATAAAACCAGACTTTGTGCTTTGAGGTTGGGAAACCGCTGATCGGTTGATCAGGCGCGTGGCACCCTGACTCTCAGCGCACGGCACGGTACATGCTGATATTGTTGCAGGCAGGCTGTTTGGATCTGAGTCGTTATCTGCTGTGGTTGCCTGTATCTGCTGTTTATTGTTTCCGTCTCTTTCAAAACAAGACCATATCTACAAGCCATGTTTTGGTTCTTTAAAAAGGTTTTCTAGATCATCCTAAATTATCAAATGTGTTAAAAGTTGTTTTGGGCCAATGTTTTAAGAGAATGATAACATCTTTGGGATTATCTGACTGTCTTGAGGTTTCTGACGAACTTCTCAAAGATGTACAAAGAGTACAATAAGCCAGATGATGTTTTGACAGTCTGTAACAGTCTGACAGCAGAGCAGGTACCCGCATGGCATGTTGCTGTGCCACGCGCGACAGCTCAGGGTGCCGTGTACGGTATGACTGAGGTCCAGACAGTTTGCTTAATGCCATTCATTCCACCTGCTCATGTCATTTTATCACTACTGTACAGACAGCACCACATGCACGTCAACGTGATATATTTCCCATGTCCCTTCCCCGCTGTCTGTTTTATTAAAGAGCTTGATACTCCAAATGGTACTCGAGATTTCCCCCTTTTGAAAACATCAAGTAGAGACCGGTTTCACCGGGCGAGTGGGGTGCTTTTTAAAGAAAAACCTTCCCCATTCGTAACGTAGCTCCGGAACCCAAAATCTCAATGTTTTGGCTAGATCAAAAGCCTTTTACAAGCGAGTTCTCGGTTTCTCGGATTATCCATATCAAAAATCCGGGTGGCGACTCTTCGAAAAAAAAAAGGGCACGGGAGCACACAAAGGTTTTAAATTGGTAATTGTACAAATAAGGACAATGGAGGCTAGATTTTGCTTGAAGAAATATATGACCATGGATTGCAAGCAAGTCAAAGTACAATGAAAGATCAAGCCATGGTACAATGCAAATCTCCCTCTCTTCTTCTTCCTTTCTCTGTCTCTTTCTCTCTCTCTCTCTCTCGGCCACTCTCTCTTGTACTTGCATGTATATGTATATATATATATATAAGTCCAAGTACATATATATATATATAAGTACACAAAGTACTAAGTAATCTAATAAATTGCAAGTATTAAGATTTTCTATTAAAATAATCAAACATGCACATGTGTCGTTTGTAATATTATATATATATATATATACACACACACACACACACACAAGTACATATAGATATATATATATAAGTATATCCTAGGCAATCTAGGAAATAACTAAATTAATAAATTCATATAGTACATATCTATATCTTTTAAGCTTTCACGCACATGAGCAATCTAGGAAATAACTAAATTAATAAACCCTAGTACTTGTTGGCAAGACTAAGCTATTATCCAATGGGTAATAATTCTCCTAATGGTTATTGTCCAATGGATAAAGGATGAGGCACTTTCTATACTTAAATAATACTTATATGTCCTTTAAGCATGTGTGTGTGTGTGTGTGTGTATATATATACATATAACTATATCTATGTGCCTTTAATAAATCTAGCTAGATATCATGGATGGAAGGTCTATTGTCCAATGGTTTAAAGTTTCCCTAACTTTTATTGACCAATGGGTAAAGCTAAAGGTTCATAAGGTTCAAAGGGTTGAAGAAGTTCACCAAGGGTTAGGAGGAAATAACTAGATCAAATGGTAGTTAGGTTTCTCTAACTAGTTGGTTGGAAGCTAACTTATTAGCCAAGTAAGATTCCTAGTCAAGAAATATGATCATAACACTCAAATCGGATTATTAGCAACTAAAATGGATTTATAAATCATTCAAGAATAATTAAAGAATTTTTTAATATTAACACCGAAATTTTTATTTAGTAAAAATCAGAGTTGTTACCAATATGTAATGATCTGTAGTAATCCAACCGTTCGCGCATCTTCCAACAGTCTTATTGCTCTATCTCGGATGGTCCTTGATAAGGAGATTGGCTCTGATTCCCAACAGATGGAATTTAGCTTCCCTGACGCGACCTACCCGTGATTGTTGGAGTTCTTTGCGTACCAAATAAGGTTTAGTCCCCACACAGTGATGATTCATCGGCAACTAATTATTCCCCAGAGGAGTCCACCTCAGAGTCAGCCTGTTCTACCCAAAATTCAACAAGCGGCGGTCCTCCCATCCACTCAACTTATCCCCAAAGCGGCGGTCCTCCTGTCCGTTCAAATCAATAAGCGACGGTCTTCCCGTCCATTCAAATCAACAAGCGGCGGTCCTCCCGTCTCCAACTCAATCAGTCAGGTTCTTTAAGTATTCATGTCTACTTTGCTATCATGTTTTGTTTTGAATAGTCTTGTGGGGTGTCTAGAAATCTTTGACGTTACTTTTACCAAATTGATGGTGCTTCAAGTTTCGTCAAAGAGGGGCTACTGTAGACATCCAATTTTGGACTTTCCAGATTAGTTTACTGACGGTATTTGATTCCGCAATAATAAATAAGATCAAGAGCACGCTAAGAATGTTAGTGTGTTTGAGCTATGAGCGTTCTAAAACCCTTTTAGATCCCTTTCAAGCCCATAACACTAGAACCAAAAAGCCTTAGCCAAAACCCTACTTGCATACACTAGTCCCACACCATCGTGCCCAGGTCCACTTGCCACGTATCAGTCATCGGTCAGTTTTGACCGTTGACCAAGCTTAGACCCACACACACAAGTTAATTACCTGCGTACGTCGGTCAAAGGTAGTCCCATCACCTTTATTCAGCCACGATCACAGGACTTTTGGGGCACCCCCATACTCTGTTTATTCGTCTGAGGAGTGATCCTTGGTCAGGGGGATGTCCCCTCTCTCTCAAACCTCCCATCAACCTTTCTTAAAGGAGAAGACTTGGTCGTGTAGACACCCCAATTTGAACCTATTTAAAACTCTTGATTTGTGGCTTTGTGCGCTTTGGAATGATCCTGAGCGCTTGGGTCCCAATTATTTGAATTCAAATTGATTTTGAGAAATTCGAGAAGCAAGGTTCACCATAATCGAGACCTGTCTTCAAAAACCCAGATTTTGGCTCATTCCTGAGCGCTTAGAAGCTTCAATCCCGAGTGCTCGGATCCATTCTCGAGCACTCAGGTCAACAGCTTTTCCATGGTTGTTTGAATTTCTAGCTTTTTCAGTCATCACATGGCTATGCTTTTCTGTACGATTGTCATTGCTACAGTAATATTGATCTGAATTATTCAGAATATCAAATCATGTCTCTTAAAATATTTTTATATTATTTTATATTTAAATTTCAAATTTACTTTCTCTTGTTCTATAAATAGTAGCCTCAATGCTGCATTTTGAAGACCAGAAAATTGGCCACGAAATCCTGCACTCCCCTTTCTCATTCTTAAAAGAAAACTACTCCTAGCAACAAAAATCAATTTTCAAAAGTCTTGTCAAAAATAGAAACTACTTCAAACCCTGTCAAAAAAATTCCAGAGGTTGAGGAACTCTACTCAGTCTTGGTTCCTAAGGTTTTTTCATCCTTTTCAACGTTCAAAATTTATCCAAGAAGCAAAGGTTCTATTCACAAAGGTAGATTTCTTCTACATTTTCAACCTAAAAGGGCATTATTTTTTTGAGGGAGGTAATGCAGTCCATCATATAGGGTGTGTAGTTGAATGACTTTAGTTTAAAAACAAGAATGGAAGGGCCATAAGCAAAAAATTTCCAAATAGGCCCACTTGCACTCTTGAGCGCTAAGGAGTACTTCCGAGCGCTCGGGAGTGGTTTAACCCATATTCTGTGCTTTTCTGCGTAGTGTTCAAGGGAAATGTTGATTTTAAGACCAAGGGCTTGTTCTTTCCAAATTTCACTTTTGTCATTACAAACTTCCATCGACTTCCAGGCAACATTCAATTTTCAGGAAACAAAAAAGAAGAGAAATGAAGCAATGTTAGTAAAACTACATTTTCCTCGAAAGTCATCTCCCAAAAGCACATTCCGATATTCTTTTTTTCCAGAAGGTCCGTCCAGTCTTTAAAAGTCTTAGATGCAAGGAAGCATGGTTTAAGTGGCTCGGACCAGTTCCAGGAGATTTAAGTCCTTTGCTGAGCATTATTCCATGTATTGCTATCCGTCTAACCATGATTTCCAGGAATTGGCAGCAGTACTGCTGAGCGGCAAGAGTGCAGTCCCGAGCGGTCGGGAATGACCTCAGAAGCTGATTTCGTTCTTTCCATGTATCAATCTGCATTCTACTCCATTTCAATAAATACACACTATACACCTGCACAAACAAGCACTGCTTTACTTGATATATTTACCAGTATGTGCTAACTGTTCTTTAGATAGACATTGCAATAAAAAGTATTTCCAACAAAAAGTATTTTCCAAAAATCCCGCAAATGTTTAGTAGAGGCCAACCCCGTGTCGGGTGAAGGGGATGCCGTAAAACTCATCCCCTTACCCCCTCGTAACATGGCTTCTGAACCCTTAACGGATCTCTGGTTTTCAATTCAAATCAATCATTTTCAACAAAACAGTTTCTCGGGTGGCAAACCTAAAATCCGGGTGGCGACTCTTCAATTTTTCAAATCAAAAACATATTTTTTTTGGGCTGCCCCGATCCACCTGGGGCTGTGGTAGCCCATAGTGGCGACTCCGCTGGGGATTGAAGTTTAACTAATACTTAAGGAAAAGTTAGTACGCAAGCGAAATGGTCACTTTACAGTCTGTCAAAAAATGGCAACGCTTTATGCTCGCCGAAGGAAGAAAATGGTGATTCTAACTGAATCTCTATCCGACCATTCCGACCTGGGACTTCATGACTATTTGTTTGCATGCTCGCTTTCATTGAGTATTATTTAAATCAGTGAGCCAGGCTTGAAAGACATTTGCGGGACTTTCAAAATACTTTGTTGCATTGTCTATTGTCTATCTTTCATGTATATGTACATTGTTCAACGCTGCCATTGCGTTTTGGCAATCCTGCCCGGCTTGCCGGTGACAGGGAATCCTATAATGCTCGGCAACCCTCAACTGTGATGAGTCATGCTTGCCATTTGTACTGTTATTGGGTGCATGCTCGATAATCGGGAGGCATACTTTGACTCTAGTCCGGGGAACCCTTTTAAACCAAAACCCGACCTTCTACGTGGTTAACAAGCCATAGAACCTTCCAAACTAGGGCAGGAACCTACAGGGTAGGGCTATGAGATATATCCTATTTAAATGCTGCATTGCATCTTACTTTGCATCCATATCATGCCTCGTGTCCGCTCGCGCGACTTGTTAAATGTTGCCAAGATCCAATGATTCAGTTATTTTCCAACTCAATTTTTCATACACTGCTTGGGTCATAGTGTCATACCACTTACACCCTTTCAGTTAAAAGGAATCATGTCATCTACTCTGGAAATTTTTGGCAAGTCAAAACTAGTCAAATTTTCATTGGATCTAGGCAACCATTAATTTCAATTTCGAGTCTTAAAGGTGTCGGCGGTCATGACGACTGTAGCATATTTTCAAATTTAATTTGTAAAGTAGGGATCGTATCTGAGTTCCATTTTTGCTTCGCTAGAAGATCTGAGCAATTGCGCCTAAAAAGAAGACCATACCCTCCTAGACAAGACCTCTTGGACAGAGATTGAGTCGGCTCGAATCTCAGCCCGATCCATTCAATGTCATTGACATGTGGGTGGAAATGCAGAACCTGAGTCAGAATCCGAACGCAGCTGGTGGTGGCGGAAACCTGAATCTGGAAAACCTTGATTCGAATGCAGCACCCGGTGGCAGAAATCTTGACCCTAATGGTGCAGGTGGGGACAATGGTGGAAACCTGAACCCCGAGGAATTAAATGAGACAGGGGAAATCAGAGAGACTATCCGATGATTGGGCGAACGTACCAACAATCAAATTGCCCAGTTGATGCTGATGATAACTAGAGTTGCCCGCAAACTTCCAAACCCCAACCTAAATCCCAATCCACAACCAAATCCAGAACAACCTTCACAAGTAGCCGAAAACTTGCAAAGTGCTGAGAAGACAACCATCCTAGCCAAAATAATGCAGTTGGATCAATCAATAGCAAAGTCAGAAGATCGCCACAACGGGTTTTGACATTGATAAGCTCTGCTTGTTCCTTAATGCCAAGCTTCCAGAAAAGTTCAAGCCCATTGATTTTGCAAAATTCGATGGAACCGGGGATCCGAAAGCTCACTTAACTAGTTACATAGGTACCCTGTCCATGTGGGGTGTAGAGAAAGACGCAATGGCTCATATGTTTGCTCAAACCCTTGTGGGACACGCTCTTCACTGGTTCACTACGCTTGATGAAACAACAAAACGGTCCTGGGAAGATATTTGCGCGGCTTTCATCTCACAATATGACTATAACATCCAACTTGAAGTAACCACCTGTGAGTTGGAGTCTACTAAGATGGAAAAGAATCCTTCGCTGATTTTTTGAAGCGTTGGAGGGCGAAGGCAGCACAGATGAAGGACAGGCCATCGGACAAAGATCAAATCCGCTTGATAGTACGAAACTTGCAGCCAACATTGGCTAAACATATGGTAATGGCTCAAGCATGTTCGGATTTCAAGACGTTCTTCGACACCGAGCTGGCAGTCGAAGAAGCAATTCAGCTTGGCATCCTTCACAAACTAGAACCTCTTCCTCCTAAAGCCAAGAAAGTCTACCCAGGTAACAGCAGTATGTTATTGGTAACGCCCAATACACCAATCCACCTCTTACTTCCACAAACACAACCCAAGTCGAGCTCGTGAACCAAATTGTCACCCAGAATAACCAACCGAGATCCCAACCCCATGTATTCTCCCAATTCTCTGCACCTCTCTCTGCGGTGCTCGAAAAATTGGTTGAAACCAATATCCTCAATCCCCCCAACCCAACTCCACTTCCCCAGAAATTACCTGCCTCCCATAACCTTAACGCTTACTGCGCGTACCATCAAAATGTAGGCCATCCCACCAATATTTGCTTCCGCCTCAGACACCTCAAACAAGATCTAATCGATAGCAAAACCATTCCTGTCCACTACTACAATAAACCATAAAGATCACGGCAATTGCCGTGATTGTAAGTTTTCCATCACACTCTTGCTACCGTGATAGATTTGGGTGTGATTGTAAGTCACCCTCTTTTATCACGGTTATAAACCGTGATCGTTTCTCTTTTATCATAGTTATAAGCCGTGATTGTTTCTCTTGGGCGTGTCACTTTAGATCACGGTCTATAACCGTGATTGAAAGTTCAAAATAATCACACCATAAACTGAGATGGAAAATCATTGACCGTGATCTTTTCTTTGTATCTATTAGACCTTCTTTTCTTGTCATTGCCAAGTTTCGAACCCATGCACCCTTGGTTGATTTCCCAAACCCTTACCACTAAGCTAGCCAAGAACTTCTATTACAATAGGAAAACAAAAATATTTATACTTACTTCCTAAAGTGGGAAAACTTTTTTTTTCCTTAAAATTTGCTTAATTTTTTGAAATACAATTAACATGATATAGATAAATTTTATGAAAATTATCACAACCTGCAAATTGTAACGTTATGGACCAAAGTTCTGAATATCGTTTTGGATATGGTACAAGATTTGTCACTGGAACGGTACTTACCGGTACCGATATGTTACCGGGTACCGTTTCGGATTTATCGTTAAAAATATAAAATATATATACATTTAATTATAACCTTGTTTTTCGTTACATAAATTCCTATTAGACTATTACTATTTTAAAAAATCCAGTTAACATTTATTTTTAATATTCAAAATACTCCAACTTTCTCTCTTGCCACGTGTTGTTGATCCTCATTATTCGTGGGTTCAAAACCACTGGTTTTTGGTTTTCCAATCCAACTTTACTCTTTTAGTAGGGAGCAGATGAATGGTTCAAAGCCCATCAAACAAACTTCCTTCTCTCTCTCGGTGACCTTCTATTCCTACAGTCCTGCACACCAACTTATCTCCAAAATGGAGAAAAATGTTCAGAAAAATGGATCGATCAAGCCGGAGAAGAACAGTTGCTTCACCCACGGCAACAGTTGCTTCACACCGGAGAATGTTGCTCCGATCTTCTTTTTCAAAGTCCTTAAACGACATCGTTTTTCTTACATAACTTTTCGAAACCCGCCTAATGAGTACTAGCCCACCCACATGAAAATTCAGACCACACGCCCAAATGGGTAGGCTTTTTATCTCGCCGCAAGAGTGAGATCATTTATATCGCATTTTTTTGCGCTAAAGCTTTTTTATCACAATACAAGGGTGAGGTCTTTTCTCTATTATCTTGGCACAAGAGCGAGATCTTTTATCTCATTCTTTTTCGCCCTAAAATCTTTTATCACGCCACAAAAGTGAGATCTTTTCTCTTTTTTATCACACCACAAGGGTGAGATCGTTTCTCTTTTATCTCGCCACAAGAGTGAGATCTTTTATCTCACTTTTTTCTGCCCTAAAATCTTTTATCACGCCGCAAGGGTGAGGTTATTTTTCTTTTATCTCACCGCAAGAGCGAAATCTTTTATTCCGCGCTAAAAACCACTTTTTATCTCAGTTTTGGACTTAAACTGTGATAAAAAATTTTAAGCACCACTTTTTATCACGCTTTCACTGAAAACCGTGATCTTTGTGAATTTCCTTAGTATGATATATATCTATTATTGTTGTAATGGTCCCACCCCAAAAACCAAACACCATCTCCAACCCACTCCCTAAACACTAAAATCCCCAAGCCAACTACATCAACCTTAAGCCATCTTTTAACCCCAGCCAATCTATCATATCCGAAAGCCAACCAAAACCAATTGTCAAGGTGCCAACGGGAGACACTTTGTGTGCTATACAGACCCAGGATTGGGAGTTCGAGTTGAGATGGCAAGAAGCTATAGAAGACTTCCAGGACATAGAAAACTGGGCTTTAGTCGAAGGAGTGTGGCGATGCCGGGAACTTAAGAATGTTCATGAATTGGAAAATGGCGCGTGGAGGCAGGAATGAGAAGAGAGACAAGCTGATCTAATTGACGGGTACTCACTCTACATGTGATTCTCGGAACTAGAGATGGCTAATGAAGAGGAAGATGGCTGGGAATGGGAAACCGAGCCGGGCATGTGGCAGCAGATAGGAAACAAGGATCCTTTTGACGTTTCAACTCTGCCCCTCCTGTTCCATCAAGAAGAAGTTCTAGAAGGACCTGACCTACTCAACCAACAAATTCTATTTGCACAGTTTCGTGATGAAACCCTGGACACTGCAATTGAGGGTTTGGATGATTATTATGAGTACATGAATCAGCCCGCCGGGGAGAATCTTGACTACCCACAAAGCTACATCATCGATGACACACTGCCGCAACCAGTCGTGCGGATTCACGACGAACCTTATATTGCTGTTCTGAACTCTGAGGATTTGTGAGGCAAAGCTGAGTTAGTCACAGTTTGGGTAGACGGCGAGGAATTGACAGTCAATAAAGCTATGGTCGATCAAGGCCTGATTAAAATCGACAACTTCTGGGACTCATTGGAAGAAGAGAACCTAGGGGACACTCTCGAGATGGAGCTTCTCAACGAAACGTTGGAGAAGACTAATCTAGACAAGGGGAAGAGGAAGGCAGAGACTGATTTGACAAAGTTATGGGATGATTTAACAGACTCCTGGGGACCTAAAACCATTAGTAACCTCACAGGAAGCGGTCGTGTCAATCAACCTACCAATCTTCAGAACGGGAGCTCATCCTGAGCACCCCTACCTCCAGATAATACGACCAGCTCCATTAAGAGTTATGGCCGAATGCGGGATAAGCAAGGCCGAATGGATCAGCGGGAGGTTTGAGGAACTCATGCTGTTTGATGAATGGAGGCTACGAGCATCGTACCATATTCAAGGCTACCAGCAAAGGATTGCCCGAGCATTTAACAAGAAAGTGAAGTCAAGGGACCTTCGGGAAGAGGATATGGTGGTTAAAGAAATTCGCGCACCAATTTTTGATATACAGGGCAAGTTTTGACCAAAATGGGCTGAGCCATACATCATCAAGTCAATCCTCTCTAGAGGAGCAGCATCGATTATCAATCATGACGGCAATGAATTCTCTAGTCTTGTCAATTTGGATCAGCTCAAACATTATTACCCATGAGAGAGCTCATTGGGCCGAAAACAGCAAGGGCGGGCGGACCCTGTCAAAATTAGAGCAAGCTATCGAAAACCCGAAAAGGCGGCCTAGGCAAAAATTAAGGCAAAAAGTCGAAGAAAGCTCGCTAGACCGAAAACCTGAAAGGCCGGTTCTAGGCAAAAGTTAGAGCGCAAAAGGAGAGCATTAATACCCGAGCGAACCTTAGCCTGAACTACGTATTGCCCTGTTTCTCTTTTACGAGAGATACATAGGCAGCCTCACTCTGAGGTTCAGTCAAAAATCATCCAAATTCAATTCCAAATTGACAGATTAGATTAGCAGAATGACAGTGTTTTATTACTGAACCAGAAAAGGGCAACCCTTGTCATTCAAAACTTTTTATTTTGATTGTTTCTTCATTACAAGCTGAGCACACAATCAAAAACAAAATACAAAACATTTTTTATTCCAAAATGCAGTAAAGTAAGTGGTTAACCCAATCTTGCTTTCACATCTCTCCGTAGCCACTTTCTATATCTCCATCGCAAGGTGGTTACGAGGTTTGGATCACTGGGTGTGGTCTGGCGGTTTACCCACGTACGGACATAGCCGCGGAGACCTAAAATAGTGAGCAGAGGGAGTCAAAGCACATCGGATACCGAGGGTGGTATGCACTAACTGATACTAAGCTGGCGGAGATTACGAAACGGCAGGTAGAATGTGAAGCCTATCAACCCGGCCAAAAACACTTGTTGTGAGCCCATATTGCTCACGGTCATGGCAGGCAGCCTCAGCCAAGGACAATGCCAGGAAATGTCTTCCTCACCAATCGATGCAAGGAAATCATCCCAATCCTCTGTCACTTCCATGGGACGATTCCATTCGCTTGGTCGATATACCCAGTTTTTAGCAGGAGGCAACATCAGGTTAAGTTGATCACAGAGCCACATCTCTCGAAAAAAATAATAAAAGAGAGAAAACAAGTAAGGAACCAGATAAAACCTAAATCGAGCGTCGAGGGAAAATGAATGTGAGAAATAGAAAAAGGAGAGCTGAGTGAGGTCCTTCACCTAAGTGGACTGCCTCCAAAAATCTGTGTACGGCCCGCATGGACCGCGTCGAGCCCCATCAAAGTTTCAGCAAGCGCCAGGGGTGTTACGTCCTTGCATGCTTCAATTTGCGCTGCAACCCCCACCAATAGAGCACTTGGCTCACCAGCAGAAGGAACCAACAAAAAGGCCGCCAAAAGGCAAATGCAACAAGCTGTCATCCGGTGACCTTGATACTCGAAATCCGTCAAGTCTTTTGGCGGACTAAACATCTCAAACAAGTGCAAAATATTGATGGTTCCATCTTGAAAAAGAAAGTCAGCAGCTCCAATACTGATCCCCAGCTTGGTTTTGAGGAGCTTTTTCATACTCTTCTGAAATCATCGGGACAATTGGTTCGTCGGACTCATGGCTCCCAAGGTGGGCGTGGAACTCCTCCACGGTTGGATAGAGTTCTTGAAGGCCAAACCTAAAAACATGTACCTCTAGATCCCAAAAGCATGCCACCGCATGCAGAAGATTAGGCCGAATCTGAATGTCTCGAAGGTATTTCATCGCATGGAGATGGTGTCCTCGGAAATTTAACCGGTCAATGCCTTCAAGACTGTCTATCCATGGTCAGAGCAGAGCTTGATTAAGCATGGCCATGAAAAATGAAAGTTGGAAAAAGAAAGTGGTGTGGAATTGATGAAAGGAGTACAAGCAAGATGTAGGAAAAGTGTACTGAGTACTCTTAGGGGTTGGTGAAAGGCATGCACGGCTTTATAATACCTTAAACAACCTTCCTAGACTGTATCGTGCATGTGAAGTTATAGAAGTATAAAGAAATGCACATATTTTTGTCCTAAAGAAGCTATTGTATTGTGAGAAGCAGAAAGATCCAAAGTCAATATACGTTCAATGCTCACACATGCAGAACAAGGCAAGGTGCAAGCAGCCAAAACACTTTTGGAAGTTAGCTCAAAACTGTAGATGGCAGAAGAGTTGAGCGCTCAGGTGTAAGGACCTGAGCGCTCAGGAGTGCATTCCCGAGCGCTCGGGAGTGCTGCTGTTTTCTGGCAGTCTGGTTTTAAGCATCAAATGGAAGGTTCACATGAACCCAAGGGTTCAGAACATTTGTAATTGATACATAAGAGGGATACAACAACAATCATGTACAATTTCTGTTCAAATTTTTATATTTGTCTTAAAATCATCAATTTTCTCAAAAATTTCATCCGCCAAAACTCCCCAAATTTCTTTCCAGGGGCATTTTGGTAATTTGATCGAATCAGTCATAATGGGTTATAGTGACTATATGGTGTAGTTTGTTTTGAATAAAGAGGTTCAATTATCATTGTCACCTCTGAAAGGACTAGTTTGTCATTTTTCTCACTCAAATGCTACAAATCCCGCATTTAAGGCATTTTCGTCTATTTAGCCACGTCATCTACATTTTGTAAGCTCATGAGGGTTGTCATTCATTTTCAGGGCATCAATATAAATTTGCGTGTCCTTTAAATCCTTTTCAGGCTAGTCAAAGATGGTATCCAATACATTCTCAATGCTATGCAAGACCTTAAAAGAAAGAAATGCAATTTTCATTAACAAAAGCAGTAGACACAATGACCAAAAAAAAAGGTATCCTTGTCCAAAAGCAAAAACCAAGGTACACAGGCATGAAAACTACAACTACTCGTGGTGCACAAGCTCACGTCCAAACTAGCAAAGCAAAAAGTGGCTCAGACGCATCGCGATCTCTTTTGTGGTGGATCATCGTCCTCAAAACTCCTATCATCATCGTCATCGTCATCACCGTCACCATCAGGAGGGTCGGGCAAACTAGAGTTGGTATCTGAATCAGAAGCCCTAGTGACTCTTCTGATTCCTCCGTCTCACCTGACTCCTCTGACTCCTCAGTTGCAGGCTATCGCCTGACCTCTGGCCGTGCTCGCAACTCAAACCGGTGACTTTTCGCCTGTGTAACCTTAAGCACAGAAGATCCGGTAACTGCTTGGGACTGTGCTCTAGTTGTGCGACGCATCTGCATTTGCACTGGTACCTGCATGGCATTTGCATATTTCAAATAACCATTTTCAAAAGTAAAGTTCATATAATGAAGAGCATGCAGTCGAATTATACCTATGGTTGCTCCACAACCGGAGTAGCAGCTGGCTCAGGGGCAAGACGAGTTTGCAATGTCTTCCCTCTGGCACAATCGCGTAAAAGCTTGCGCATTCCGAGCATTTTCGTAATGGCTGTCTCAGCCCATTCCCGCGGTATCTGAAAGATCACATTCAAAAATTTAGAGAAATGTTGTCGAAGTATCAAAGTCGAATTGCATATTGTCAAATCGAATTTTACCTAAGCCAGAAGATTCATTTTCGGGTGAGGAAGGCGTGGGATATCCACGATCACTTGAGCACCTAGCTGGTCCCGTGCATTGATCTCCCACCGTAAGTCAAGCATCCCCGTTGCCACTGAAATCCCCTCTCCACCTCTCTTTGATACTTCTAAAACCCCAGCTGATCGGGTCGTTTCCGTATCAAAAATAATTAATAAAACAGAATAATTCCTACTACCTAAAAGATAGCAGTAAGTACTCCGAGTATTGTCCTCAGGGATTATGAAGGCTGAGTTGCAGTTATTTCAATCGATTTCTAAATTAATTCGGAAAAGAATTTGATTGTTTGATTTTCAAAATTATGAAAACTAAATTAACGTAAAGCAATTAAAAGTAATGGGAATTTATGGGAGAAAAGATCTAGGGTTTCGAATCCACTCGACCCGTTGTAACAATTTCTATA
Organism: Rhododendron molle; assembly: GCA_025413875.1. NCBI lineage: Eukaryota > Viridiplantae > Streptophyta > Magnoliopsida > Ericales > Ericaceae > Rhododendron > Rhododendron molle. The sequence continues at coordinate 117,912 of JAKSEO010000024.1, read as the reverse complement.
CAATGATAAAGGCCTATTATTCGAATCAATCCAGATATCGTTAGGGTTTACGGGCCCTCACGGTATCGCCAAAAGATTTCTATGAATTACCGAATAGCATGGGGTATCGCCGCCTAGCACGAACCTTCTTACTAGTACGATCCGTCTCTATGGCACGGATTGTCTAATTGCACAATGCATCTTACGGAGCATAACACATCTTACTCAGTTTATCACAAAACAATTAAGAACCGTTGTATGAACGTGCATAAAATCTAGAAAATCATGCACATGATTTGATAGAGAAAATTAAAACTGCAAATAAATCTTCAAGTCATACAACCAGGATTCGAACAATAAAACACTAAATCAAAACATAAATATAGTTACTCAGAGTTCGAGTTTCATCTATACCCTAGAAATGAGTTTAGCCGGACATCGGAGAGGAGAACATCGCGCTGATCTTTCTGTTGATTGGCGTGACTGACTGCTGCGATACTTTTGATGTGTATATGCGCAGCCCTCTATTCTTTTTCTTCAGTAACTCGTCCCTCCTCAATCCCAGCCGTGGGTATCCTTTATATCCCCTGGTGTAGCCCTATTTTTTATCCTTTTTAAGTCAAAGCCGTGGCCCATGCTACCACTGCTGAGAATTGGCATGGCTCGATTGTTTTTTTCTTTGTTTTTCTTTTCTTTTCTTAGTCCAGCCCAAGTCTACGTGCTGGCCTGGTAGGCCATAAATCGCCCCTATGGAGTTGACCGGTTGACCCAATTTTGCAATGATAAAGCTCATTAGAATGGTAAGCCTCCAAACACCTAAAACACAAAAATCAAGTATTAAGCTCTGGAGTAACAATATAAACGGACTTAGCAAAGATAAATTAGGGGGCGCTAATGTGAACATTTACGCGCCTATCACACCCCCAACTTACACTTTGCTAGTCCCGAGCAAAGAAAACTAAAATGCAACTAAAGAAAACAAATTAAGACCGATAGTTCTTTTAAACCCCCAGGCGGCCTTGGTAGGACGAGTAAAGTCTCGTGAGGGTTTTCAGCAGTGATCACCCACAAAACACTATGAATCCTCTTACACGGAACCCACAACCTGCAAGTAACTCATCAATCTCTCAAGCCAAGGCACAAAGTCATTGCATAAGTATAATGGGTACAACTAGTTCAAAATGCTATCAAGACATGCATATGAACCATGGCACCTAATTTAGTGTGTGAGTGAACAGTTGGACTTAGTCAGCAATGAAATGCCAGTCAAAGTTCTCTCTGGACCGAGTTTCGACTTCAATTCTCACAGTGTCATGCACTCACAAATAAAATCGCTCGAAACAAGGTGCATTATGAACTCTCGAGTGTGCGGTTTGGAAGTTATGTAATTGAAAGCAAAATACTTTGCATACTATGACACGAAAAGAACGCTTTATACGGTGGACACACGGTCTCATGAATGGAACACCGAGCATTGGAACTCTCTCTCATATCCATCAATCCACTTTCCATCACCCCAAGGATCAAATAGGACTTTAATTTAGTTATAACGTTGGGTAAAGGAAATGTAGAGACCCGAATAACTCTAATTTTGAGAAATATTAATTAAATGCTAAATTGAGAAAATATGATTTTATTGATGGATAATTGAATTAAGGACTAAAGTGATAGAATTGAGAATAGAGGGGTAATTGTGTAGATTAAAGGATACATGAGTATATATAGATGTGTGTGAGGAGTAGGAGAGCATTTTCTATCTCCACTCCCTCTCTCATCCGTTCCTCTCTCTCTCTACCGTCCCACTCTCTCTCTCTCTTCTCTTCTCACCAAAAACTCTACCTCAAACCCAAAAATCTTCAAGAAACATTATCAATCGAGCCTCCAAATCGCGTCCATAAGCTCGGAAATCCTTGGGTGAAGTTCGAATCGGAGTTTCGAGGTTCAAAAGTCTAGGGCTCGTCCAAAAACCCGTGGATCTCGTCCATTGTTACGAGGTAGGAACTTCTTGACCTCCCTTATATGTTTACTTGTTGTTTTGGTGTAGAATCGAGCCATTGGTTGTTGGATTTTTGATTTTCGTTCGTGTTCTGAACTTCTGCATGAATAGTACCCGAAGCCAATCCGTATCGATACGGATTTTGAGGCGTATCGATACGGATAGCTTATCTTTTTGGGCAGTGGGTTCCGTATCGATACGGATTTTGAGGCGTATCGATACGGGGAGCTTATCTCCAGTTTTGCTCCTTTTGCTTCTCCATTGGTTGTCTTGACTCCCAATCACTTCTAAACCCTCTTGAACACCTCATAATCGATCTCAAGCTCGTTTATTTGACTTCCTTTTACCTATCGTCGTTATCCTTGTCCGTTGGCCTCCCGTTGGTATAAATCGAATATGGAATCACATGGTTAAACATTGTTAAAAATGCTTATTGGTTGATACTTGGAACTTGTGATTGTTCGTGATACATTTGTGATAGTGTTGGCATATCTTATGACACCACATTTAAGAACGTGATCTAGAGAAGTCATAGCTTGCGTGTTAGTTGAGGATTGGGTTGTTTGAGGTCGAATGGTGGTTTGGGAGTCCTCTACGCAAGGGGTGGTAATACGGTGGCACACAAGGGTCCCGTACGCAAGGGGTGGTAACACGGTAACCCTCGTAGTGATGTACGGTAACGCAAGGGGTGGAAATACCGATGGTGGGAGTTTGAGTTAGTGAGTTAAGCTGGGATTGTCGAAGTCATTTGAGTCTTGTGACTTAGGCGCATAATCGGAATAAAGATACATATTACAAATTAATCGGCCATTAAGTATCGAGCTATGTTCCCATATCTTTCTTTCCTTTGCACTACTCAACATGTTTGCATATAACTTTGGTTAAGATTTTCCTACTGGGCTATTGTAGCTCAACAAAATCTTTCTTTTCAGGTTCGAACGCCGGACAGTAGCATCATGCGTTGCATGCTTGGATTGTGGACAGATTTTCAGAAGCTTATCTCACTTAGTTACTTTTTCATCTTGTGATAGTCTAGCTTTTGGGTCAAGATGGCTTTGTAACTAATTATTCTTGATTTATCTTTAACTAAGTTTGTAACTGTATTTAAGTTAATTTGGGGCCGTGGTGCCAAAATGCATCTTCTTTTGAACTAAGGACTTGTCTGTAATTAAACAGGTGGAACATTATTTTGGGGAATGCGATGACAAGTGAGGTCTTTTATTAAAACGTATTGTTTTGATTTATGTTAAAAATCCAGGTCGTGACAAAATGGTATCAGAGCGTCTAGGTTTAGAACACCTAGAGACCGTGGGGAGACTTTAAGTCTCATGGGTTCAAAATGTCACGTTATTTCCATCACACGAGTGTGCTTGTGTGCATTGATATTATTTGGCTTACATGGCATGGCATTTCAATACAGTAGAGTGGTGTAGAGTTGTTTTGACCCGTGTTGGGATAGCTGGAGGTTTTGACCTCATTAAACAATGTTTTGATTAATGGACCTTCTCTTTCTTATAATTGTAGTAAGATGCCTCCGAGGACACGAGTTAGACGAGGTGGGGTTGGAAACCGGGGTGGCCGAGGCCGTGGTCGTGGCCGTGGGGTACCTCCCGAGGATGAGGTTAGTCAGCATGGGGAGAATCCAGGGGCTAGGGTCGGTCGAGGTGTTGGTGTGCCTCTTAATCAAACCCAATTCGCTAGGGATCTCGTTGCGGCACTCACAGCTGCAAACCTTTTGAACCAAGCTCCGAGAGAGAATGCTGAGGATAGGGCTATGGTAGCAATGCGGGAGTTTAGCCGTAGGAATCCTCCGACGTTTGATGGAACTAGTAGCGATCCTTTGGTAGCCGACCATTGGCTAACCCAAATCCGTAAGCTCTTTAGAGCTCTTAACATCACCGAAGACAATATTAAAGTGGGAATTGTGGCCGTTCAGTTGGTCGGAGAAGCCGGCGAATGGTGGGAGTCGGTCTTGGAATCAAGAAAGGATGCAAGGAGGACGGCAAGGACCGCGGCTCAAGCAAATGAGCCAGATGTTGAGGACTTGACATGGGCCGAATTCGAGATGCTTTTTGAGGAACAGTACTTCCCGGAAACAAGTCGTGATCAATTGAGGAATGAGTTTGAGAAGCTAGAGCAAGGGGATATGACTGTTTCGGAGTATGTCGTGAAGTTCCAATCTTTGTCTCGTTTTGCGCCGGAGATGGTGTCAACCGAAGAGAGGAAGTGTAGACTATTCGAAAGGGGTTTGAGTGATACCGTGAAAAAGTATGTGATGGCACAACGAAAAGGAAGGTTTTCCGAAGTCGTTGAGTGTGCGAGGAGCATCGAGACACCGAGAGAGGCACCTAAAAATCCTAGGGCTTGGGAACCGAGACAACCTGTGGGGGGTATGAGTTTATCGTCGGGAAGTTTCGGTAGTCAAGGGAGAAAGAGACAAAGGGATCAAATGTCGACATCGCATGGTCCGTCGAACTTTAGGCCTCCACCTTCTTCTTCATTTGGGACTCGTGGGGTTTCCAATAGGCCTCCAATGGTATGTCATGAGTGTGGTCAGGCGGGGCACATTCGAGCTCAGTGTCCGCGGATTTTGGGTACGTGTTTTACTTGTGGGAAGTCCGGTCACTTTGCTAGGAATTGTCCGCGTGGGGATGGGACTCGCAGTGAATCGGGGTCAGTGCAGCAGTCGAGGGGTGGACAGAGTTTTGGGCGGCAACCATTTCGGGGTACTCAGAGGCAGCAGCAGTCTCACTTCCGTCAGACCACTTCGGTTCAGGGGTCTCAGGCTGAGAGGGGAGCTAGTTCGTCTACGCCTACCCAGGGTTCCGGTCATCGGGGTGGACTTGTCCAGAGTCAGACTACCCAGGGGAGAGCTTTTGCCATTACTTCAGCCATTCCACCTCCTGTTACTTCTCAGGCCCCGGAGACTTCGGTTGTGAGGGGTACATTTCTTTTGTTTAACTCCTTTGCTAGAGTATTATTCGATTCTGGAGCCTCTCATTCATTTATTGCTGCATCATTTGCTTGTGCTTTGGAATTGGAAATTGAGTGTATCAGTCCTCCATTGTTTGTTGACACACCTATAGGAGGTAGATCGCCGTTAGACCGTATTTGCCGAGATTGTGAGCTCACCATACGGGACCGTCGTTTTACCTTTGACTTTATCGTGCTGAATATGTCTGGATTCGACCTAATTTTGGGAATGGATTGGTTGTCTACGTTTCACGCCACCATAGATTGTTTCAAGCGTCGGGTCCGTATTTGTCCGCCTGGGGGTTCTTGTTTCGAGTTCTTCGGGGAGCGTCGGGAACCGATAGAACCGTATCTGTGTGAATCTCGGGAACATGAATCGATGTATGCTTTATTAGCAAGTTTGACCTTAGATGAGGACGTATCCGCGCGGGGGGAGTTACCTCTTGTCGTTCGTGACTATCCGGACGTGTTTCCAACGGAGTTACCGGGTTTACCGCCCGAGCGAGAAATCGAATTCACTATCGACTTACTTCCCGGTACCGCTCCTATTTCCATACCTCCTTACCGTTTTGCGCCCGCTGAGTTGAGAGAATTGAGGATTTAGTTACAAGAATTGGAGAGTTTGGGGTTTATTCGCCCGAGTACTTCACCATGGGGAGCACCGGCCTTGTTTGCTCAGAAGAAAGATGGATCACTTCGCCTTTGTATTGACTATCGTAAGTTAAACCATGTCACTATTAAGAATAAGTACCCAATGCCTAGAATCGACGATTTATTTGACCAACTTCGAGGTGCCACTTGTTTCTCTAAGATCGATTTGAGGTCTGGTTACCACCAGTTGAGGGTTCGGACAGAAGACATCCCTAAAACCGCTTTTCGTACTCGATATGGCCATTATGAGTTTGTCGTTATGCCCTTTGGTTTGACGAATGCACCGGCAACTTTCATGGACTTGATGAACCGTATCTTTCGTGCTTATCTCGACCGTTTTGTAGTTGTCTTCGTGGACGATATTCTTATCTACTCGCCTTCGGAGGAAGAGCATCAATCTCACCTTTCCATTGTTCTTGAACTCTTGAGAGAACACCGTTTGTACGCCAAGCTTAGTAAATGCGAGTTTTGGTTATCCGAAGTCAAGTTTTTGGGTCACGTTGTATCGAAGGATGGGGTGTCCGTTGATCCGGGGAAGGTAGAGTCCGTGATGAATTGTCAACGACCGAAAAATGTATTTGAGATTCATAGTTTCTTGGGCTTGGCCGGGTATTATCGCCGTTTCGTACTTAATTTCTCTCGCCTAGCGGCTCCGTTGACCAAATTAACCCGCAAGGGAACTCGTTTCGTTTGGAATGACACGTGTGAGATGGCCTTTCAAGAGTTGAAGAAGAGATTGACTACCGCGCCGGTTTTGGTTGTACCCGAACGGGGAGTTGGTTATTCCGTATATTGTGACGCTTCGAAAGAGGGGTTGGGGTGCGTGTTGATGCAATTGGGACGTGTTGTAGCGTATGGATCGCGGCAATTAAAGACTCATGAGCGAAACTACCCTACCCATGACTTAGAACTCGCGGCCGTCGTGTTTGCTTTGAAGAGTTGGCGTCATTATCTCTACGGTGAGAAGTTTGAAGTCTTTTCCGATCACAAGAGTCTAAAATACTTATTCTCTCAAAAGGAGCTCAACTTACGACAACGCCGATGGATGGAACACTTAGAGGACTACGACTTCGAGTTGCAATACCATCCGGGTAAGGCGAATGTGGTAGCGGACGCATTGAGTAGGAAATCGACACAACTTGCGAATTTGGCTATCCATGAGTGGAAAGCGATGAATGACCTAGGTTCGTATGCATTGCATTCTGAGGAAGTACGGGATGGAGTCACCTTGTGTAACTTGACCGTTCAATCGACTTTATCGACCCGAGTCGTTGAGGCCCAACAACATGATGAGGAAGCGAGAGAGTTTCGTGCCAAGTTCCTAAGTGGGAATGCTCGAGAGGGGTGGATGATTTACGCCGATCAAGGTTTACGATACCAAGAAAAATTGTTCGTACCCATTTCGTGTCGGGAGGAGATCTTGAGAGAATTCCATCATTCACCGTTAGCCGTGCATCCGGGAGGAACGAAAATGTACCACGACTTGCGTAGACAGTTTTGGTGGCCGGGAATGAAAAGAGATGTCGTTATCTTCGTGTCCAAATGTCTTACGTGCCAACAAGTCAAAGCCGAGCATCAACGACCCGCGGGGGTGTTGCAACCGTTACCGGTGGCCGAATGGAAGTGGGAGAACGTGACCATGGATTTTGTTACCGGTTTGCTAAGATCGCCGAGGGGACACGATGCCATATGGGTGATAGTTGATCGATTGACCAAGTCCGCACATTTCTTACCGATTCAAGTTACGGATTCGATTGATACGCTTAGTCGATTGTACATTCGTGAGATTATCCAACTTCATGGAATCCCCGTCTCTATTGTATCGGATCGAGATCCAAGGTTTACCGCGCGTTTTTGGCAGAGTCTGCAGGCTGCTCTTGGCACAAATCTCTTGTTCAGCACCGCGTATCATCCTCAAACGGATGGGCAATCCGAGAGAACGATCCAAATTTTAGAAGATATGCTTCGGGCTTGCGTTATGGACTTTCGGGGTAGTTGGGAGGATCTTTTGCCGTTAGTCGAATTCGCGTACAATAATAGTTACCAATCTAGTATTGAGATGGCACCGTATGAAGCTTTGTATGGGAGACCCTGTCGATCACCCGTTTGTTGGACCGAGTTGGGCGAGGCTACATTGGTTGGGCCGGAATTGGTTCAAGAGACTTCCGAAAGCATGAGGGCGATTCGTCAAAGACTACTTGAGGCTCAAAGGAGAACCACCGAGCAAGTCAAATTGATTCGCCAACGATTGATAACCGCGCAGAGTAGACAAAAGAGTTACGCCGATCGTCGTCGCCGACCGTTAACGTTTGAGGTGGGGGACCACGTATTTCTTAAAGTGTCGCCGCGTCGGGGACTATCTCGTTTTGGGCAAAGGGGCAAGTTATCGCCGCGTTTTATCGGGCCGTTTGATATTATCGAAAAGATCGGGGAAGTCGCGTATCGGTTGGCGTTACCACCAAGATTATCGGGCGTTCACGATGTGTTCCATGTATCGATGTTACGGAAGTATGAGCCGGATCCGTCGCACGTTCTAGAGTGGTTCGAACTTGAGTTGGAAGCCGATGCATCTTATGAGGAGAACCCGATACGTATACTAGATTCGCGCGAGCAAGTTTTGAGGGGTAAAACCATTCCGTTAGTGCGAGTCTTATGGAGTCATCTTGGGAGAGAAGAATCGACGTGGGAAAGGGAAGACGAAGTGAGGGAAAAGTATCCGCATTTATTTTCAAGTTAATCAATGTGAGTTCTAAGTTTAAATTTTATGATTATTGGCTCCTTGTTTGGTAATATATGTTGTTGTATAAGTATGACTATGTGATGCATAGCTTAGTTGACTTGCGCTGTAAATTTCGGGACGAAATTTCTTTAAGGAGGATAGATTGTAGAGACCCGAATAACTCTAATTTTGAGAAATATTGATTAAATGCTAAATTGAGAAAATATGATTTTATTGATGGATAATTGAATTAAGGACTAAAGTGATAGAATTGAGAATAGAGGGGTAATTGTGTAGATTAAAGGATACATGAGTATATATAGATGTGTGTGAGGAGTAGGAGAGCATTTTCTATCTCCACTCCTTCTCTCATCCGTTCCTCTCTCTCTCTCTCTACCGTCCCACACTCTCTCTCTTCTCTTCTCACCAAAAACTCTACCTCAAACCCAAAAATCTTCAAGAAACATTATCAATCGAGCCTCCAAATCGCGTCCATAAGCTCGGAAATCCTTGGGTGAAGTTCGAATCGGAGTTTCGAGGTTCAAAAGTCTAGGGCTCGTCCAAAAACCCGTGGATCTCGTCCATTGTTACGAGGTAGGAACTTCTTGACCTCCCTTATATGTTTACTTGTTGTTTTGGTGTAGAATCGAGCCATTGGTTGTTGGATTTTTGATTTTCGTTCGTGTTCTGAACTTCTGCATGAATAGTACCCGAAGCCAATCCGTATCGATACGGATTTTGAGGCGTATCGATACGGATAGCTTATCTTTTTGGGCAGTGGGTTCCGTATCGATACGGATTTTGAGGCGTATCGATACGGGGAGCTTATCTCCAGTTTTGCTCCTTTTGCTTCTCCATTGGTTGTCTTGACTCCCAATCACTTCTAAACCCTCTTGAACACCTCATAATCGATCTCAAGCTCGTTTATTTGACTTCCTTTTACCTATCGTCGTTATCCTTGTCCGTTGGCCTCCCGTTGGTATAAATCGAATATGGAATCACATGGTTAAACATTGTTAAAAATGCTTATTGGTTGATACTTGGAACTTGTGATTGTTCATGATACATTTGTGATAGTGTTGGCATATCTTATGACACCACATTTAAGAACGTGATCTAGAGAAGTCATAGCTTGCGTGTTAGTTGAGGATTGGGTTGTTTGAGGTCGAATGGTGGTTTGGGAGTCCTGTACGCAAGGGGTGGTAATACGGTGGCACACAAGGGTCCCGTACGCAAGGGGTGGTAACACGGTAACCCTCGTAGTGATGTACGGTAACGCAAGGGGTGGAAATACCGATGGTGGGAGTTTGAGTTAGTGAGTTAAGCTGGGATTGTCGAAGTCATTTGAGTCTTGTGACTTAGGCGCATAATCGGAATAAAGATACATATTACAAATTAATCGGCCATTAAGTATCGAGCTATGTTCCCATATCTTTCTTTCCTTTGCACTACTCAACATGTTTGCATATAACTTTGGTTAAGATTTTCCTACTGGGCTATTGTAGCTCAACAAAATCTTTCTTTTCAGGTTCGAACGCCGGACAGTAGCATCATGCGTTGCATGCTTGGATTGTGGACAGATTTTCAGAAGCTTATCTCACTTAGTTACTTTTTCATCTTGTGATAGTCTAGCTTTTGGGTCAAGATGGCTTTGTAACTAATTATTCTTGATTTATCTTTAACTAAGTTTGTAATTGTATTTAAGTTAATTTGGGGCCGTGGTGCCAAAATGCATCTTCTTTTGAACTAAGGACTTGTCTGTAATTAAACAGGTGGAACATTATTTTGGGGAATGCGATGACAAGTGAGGTCTTTTATTAAAACGTATTGTTTTGATTTATGTTAAAAATCCAGGTCGTGACAGGAAAGTGTGTAAAGGCTAGGATAAATCAAATTCAAATGTCCAAGAAAAGGCAAGCAACTTAAGGCTAATTTAACAATGTGCGCCCATTTTTTTTTCTCTTTTCAACTCCACTTTATCTCTCCTTCTAACCTTTTAGCATTTTTCAACCATAAAGCAACAATTCCTCCTTTTCAACATGTTGGTGTCCCTTTTTATTTTTGTCTTTTGCTCTCTCTTTTTTTTTACTTCTTTTTTTTAAGGGCCACCACCCATTCAAGCACACAATTCACAATCTACCCAAAAACTTCACCATTACATTCTTGCCTTTCTCCAAACACAATATGGAAGGTGGAGGTAACCAAGAAAAGGCTAAGTATAAAAGGCTCAAAGTGGCTTGCAAGGGATAAATGTGAAAATAAAGGAACGAACCGACCCAAACATCAAGATGGCCTATAATCCTCTCCTAGGGGTGAATCATCCATATGACAAACCAAATCCCAAGAGAAACTGTTACACATTCAAGTTCCAACACTCAACAACCAAGACAAATGAGACCATCAACAAGTATATTCTTTCATTGACAAACTGAGAAGTTACGTGACACCACTCCAACAAAAAGCTAAGGCACAAAAGCTCACTAGGGCTTAAGTCTCAACTAATCTAGCCATCGAGAACATTCAGACGACACTCACAAGCAAACTAAGCCCAAATAGACGTGAAGTGCAGAGATGCAAGTGCCATAGCTACATGCATTAGCAAGATAGCATAAAGAACTAACAGTCTACAAAATACCCAAACAATGCCATCATGCCTCAACTCAAGCAACCAATAAATACCTCACAAATTTCAAGTTCCTTGCATGAAAGATCCCACTATTTTTGAACTATTCAAACTTTTCAAATTTTTTTTTTTGGTCTAACAATGCAAAAGAATAAAGTGATATCTCCCCCCAACTTGAACTATTCAATGTCCACATTGAAACCATCAAAAATGAAGAGAGAACAGAAACGTAAAAGAGAGGAAATATATCACCTCGAATAGAGAACTACATAGGATGTAATGTGAGAGGGGAGAAGACCCCCCAACTTGGATGGAAGCAGCGTGCAATGTTAGTCCTCCAAACAAAAGGAAAGAATAATAAAAGTAACTAGCCTAAGAAAGAAATAAGAGAAGGAGAAGACAAAAAAAATAAAAAATAGAACAAAAATAAAATTTATACAAAAAGATAATGTCATTCACTCTCGTCACATGAAACCCAAACTTCTATGACACTAAGGAGAGCACCTACTATGGACGTCTCACCCAACTTCAAGCTCTCCGTTAACAATTGTACGCGACCATGCCACAAAATTAAATACTTAGAATATCTCAATTGCCTTAGCCGCTTTTGAAGTTGGAATTCCACCAAGTCCGCATTCCAAACCAAATTAACTTTCGAATTGTTGATGAGTTGCAGAAAAAATGGATGATAAACCACAATAAAATTATCAACACCAAGAAAATCAATTGGTTCTAACTCGATGATCTCTTCTAATGGTGGATGCTCAAAAGAAGTGTTGGTACCATCTATAACTGAAGGCATTTGATCAACATGGTCGAGTGGAATTGGGCCAATTTTCGACAATGGCTCCTCAAGAGTTTTCATATCAAAAGGCATCTCAGGGGAACAAGTAAAATTCACTTAAGGAGAACATTGTACATTAATCTCATCTCTTAATTCAAACTCCATGATTGTTTCCAATTCCAAATCAATAACCCTTTTACTAGCAACAACTGGCTCTACTTGCTCTTCTACCCTAGCTTGAGAATTCACATCTTTAACATTTATACTATGGACCCAAGATTGCCAATTTTCAGCTAATTGATCCAAATAATCCCACCCCTTTTCAACAATTTTATCCAAAAATGCATCAGCATGCATTCTACCCATAAGCTGGCACGTTATTGGATTTAAGCTCTTATAAAAAATGTGACTAAGGTCGCCTACTTCACAGCTATGTTCTGACCAAAAGAATATGGGATCTCTAAACCGCCACCAGTAATGTGTGAAAGACTCTTTATCTAGTTGATAAAAGTTTACGAGATCTTGTAGAAGCATGAGTCTCATATATAAGGGATAATGTTTTGAAAAATTGCGTTTCAACCTCTTGCCAAGTAACAATTGATCTTGGATTCAATGAATAGAACCAACTCTTTGCCGTGTCCTTCAAAGTTGATGGAAATAATCTTAATAGAGCCATTTTATCATTTGCACAAACCTCCTCAAGTTTTACAACATGAGCACACGGATTTTCGGAGCTTGAGCCATGAAAAATTGGAAGCGAAGGAATCAATTCAGGCCTCATCTCAATGTCCCAAGAATAATTTCCGAAGTAAGCCATTTTTTATTTTTCTAATTTCTAAAAAAAATCTATGGTAAAACTACTCTACGAAAGCAATTAAAAAAAGAATTAAAATAAAAACAAGAACTCACAGTGATACGACGCAAATTCAGTTACCGCAACGGACTTCCTCTTATGCCAATCAACTGTAAAGTCATAAAAAAAACCTGCACTAGAGGAAAAAAAAATACAAAAACAAAACAAAATAGTAGAGAAAAAAAAATCTACCCTAAAAATTAACTAAAACAACGCAACCGTGCTTGTAATCCCCGGCAACGGCGCCAAAATTTGATCGGGTCGTTTCCATATCAAAAATAATTAATAAAACAGAATAATTACTAGTACCTAAAAGATAGCGGTATGTACTCCGAGTATTGTCCTCAGGGATTATGAAGGCTGAGTTGCAGTTATTTCAATCGATTTCTAAATTAATTCGGAAAAGAATTTGATTGTTTGATTTTCAAAATTATGAAAACTAAATTAACATAAAGCAATTAAAAGTAATGGGAATTTATGGGAGAAAAGATCTAGGGTTTCGAATCCACTCCACCCGTTGTAACAATTTCTATACAATGATAAAGGTCTATTATTCGAATCAATCCAGATATCGTTAGGGTTTGCGGGCCCTCACGGTATCGCCAAAAGATTTCTATGAATTACCGAATAGCATGGGGTATCGCCGCCTAGCACGAACCGTCTTACTAGTACGATCCGTCTCTATGGCACGGATTGTCTAATAGCACGATGCGTCTAACGGAGCATAACCCATCTTACTCAGTTTATCACAAAACAATAAAGAACCGATGTATGAACGTGCATAAAATCTAGAAAATCATGCACATGATTTGATAGAGAAAATTAATACCGCAAATAAATCTTCAAGTCATACAACCAGGATTCGAACAATAAAACACTAAATCAAAACATAAATATAGTTACTCAGAGTTTGAGTTTCATCTATACCCTAGAAACGAGTTTAGCCGGACATCGGAGAGGAGAACATCGCGCTGATCTTTCTGTTGATTGGCGTGACTAACTGCCACAATACTTTTGATGTGTATATGCGCAGTCCTCTGTTCTTTTTCTTCAGTAATTCGTCCCTCCTCAATCCCAGCCGTGGGTATCCTTTATATCCCTTGGTGTAGCCCAATTTTTTATCCTTTTTAAGTCAAAGCCGTGGCCCATGCTACCACTGCTGAGAATTGGCATGGGTCGATTCTTTTTTTCTTTGTTTTTCTTTTCTTTTCTTAGTCCAGCCCAAGTCTACGTGCTAGCCTGGTAGGCCATAAATCGCCCCTATGGAGTTGACCTGTTGACCCAATTTTGCAATGATAAAGCTCATTAGAATGGTAAGCCTCCAAACACCTAAAACACAAAAATCAAGTATTAAGCTCCGGAGTAACAATATAAATGGACTTAGCAAGGATAATTAGGGGGCGCATATGTAAACATTTACGCGCCTATCACCAGCCGTAGTACCATCTCTCCCTCGACCTCGGGAACTGGCACTTCGACCTCTACCTCTCTGAGAATGTCCACTGCAGCCTCGCTCTCCTCCAACCCCAGCTCCAAAAGCTGCTCTCCTAGCCTCAATTTCAGCTACGCGCCTTTGGAGCTCTTGCTGCATTGCTAAGCTCATGGCCAAGTACCTTTCTTTGTACGCTTCGTAATCCATAGTTCGCCTCAAGAGCCCCTCCAAGTTGGTATTAGGCACTATAAATTGTTCAAGCTCCGCGCGCGTATAAGTATCAGTCCTTTGCACTCTGGGAGGGAGTGGCCCTGGTACTACAAACGCTAAGGAACCGAGTGACTGATGAGTCACCTGATCCCCCAGATACCATTGCCAGCCCAATGGACACTCCAATAGTACCCTTCTCTTTGTCACCTCCCAGCTCCTCACCAAGCACTCTGCTTCAAGCCTATCCCAGCATCTCCAATGAATCTGGGTTCAAGATTTTCATGTCAATAATCAAATCAAATAAAATTTAAGCATTATTTGAGAGATGCAGAGCATAGCACGTACTGAAGCACCCGTCAATTTGTCTAACCAACGTCGGAATGTCATTATGTCGCCCCTCCACTGTTTTGTTTTCCTATACTCTTTATTCCAAACTAGACCTCGAGAAAACAAGTTTGGATCTTTGCAGGTATTCTCGGGCGGAAACATCCCTAATACTTAATAAGCTGAAAGCTGTATTCAAATCAATTCAAAATTCATGTCAATTCAATTATTTCAAAGTTCAAATCAATCTCAATAAGCAATAAAGCATGATTTTATTTAATTAAAATTGTACCTCGACTACTATCCAGTATCCTCCAACGGTATCACCAATACCGCGAGATACAACTCCCAGAAAGCAGTATAAGGTGCCCAGAGCAACTCTTCCCCAGTCGTATTTCCCTGCTTGTCTCAAATCCACCAAGGCCGCCAAGTAGCTGAGATGCACGCGTGTTCTTCTGTTCGAAAATAGAGAAGCCCTGAACAGGTATAGCAAGTAAGCCTGAGCCATTTGAGCTGCCTCCTCGTCGCTCTTCGGCTCATGATCCCAGTACAATGTAAATTGGCCATATGTCGCTAGTCTTCCACTGTGAAGTGGAACTCGTCCAAGGAACCACTTTAAGGCTGCATTATCATTTATCAAGCCCGTATCATATGGGATTGGCTCTCCTCCAACTCGGAGTCCTATGATTGCCGCGAAGTCGAGGGGTGTGATCGTCATTTCACCAAATCTGAAGTGGAAGGTGTTAGTGGTATCCCACCACCTCTTCGTAAGTGCCGTCAACACCGCGTGGTTGACTCTCACCATCATTAGCAGCTGTATAAAAGGTCCAAAGCCTGCAGCTTCAACCAGTTCTTGCACACGCTCAGGTAATGCATTGAAGTATATCAAAGATTTGGCTGAACCTCCATGGCCATATATATTCGTGGACTTCTGTTTCAAACAAATCAAACACCGTTTTAAAACAATTTACGAGGCCTGATAATCAGCAAGTCAAAGGATCTTTCCAAATAATTTTATTTCATGCTCTTTATATAATGCAAAAGATGTTTCGAAATAAATCTTTTGAGCAACAGGCATAATTAAGGTCTTTACCTTGCTCCATGATGACGAAATATGGCGATCTCGATCTCTCAAAAGCATGTCTCCTGGATAATCAGCACTGACCCCACTGGTTCGAAAAGGTGTTGTAATGCCCCCAATTTTGGGTACATTAAATAAACATTTTATTGATGAAACTAAGAGAGTCTGGCTCTTATTACAACATAACTTCCAAGAGAGTGCTTATATGACACAAAAGAAGGGGAAATTTAAGGTTATCTACTGCTCCGCCTCTTCCTCCATCCTAGCAAGCTCCTCAGCTCCGAAAGCCTCCAAAGCGTACTGTTCACCCTGTTCATCTATAAACTCTGACACATTATACCAGCATCGCCACCAATATAATATGTCAGGGTAACCAAAAGGTAACACCATGAGCTTGTAGACACCCCAATCTGGGCTTCCAGATTATTTTACTTACGGTATTTGATTCCCCGATGATGAAACGGATCAAGAACACCTCGGGAATGATAGGTGTTTGAGCTTTGAGTGTTTGAAGCCCTTGAACCTAACCTAACCTAAGCCACTTCCAAAAGCCAAACCCTACTGACCCGCGCCAAGGCGCAATCATCCTGCGCCAGGGCGCAACCGTCCCGCGCCAGGGCGCACCATCGCGCGAGACTCTGACTCCATCGCGCGATGATGCGCCAGGGCGCACCCTCGCGCGCCAGACTCACTCCATCGCGCGCCAGGGCGCACCCTCGCGCGACAGACTGACTCCCTCGCGCGAGAGTCAGCCTGGGTCAAAGTCAAAGATTTGACCGTTGACCCACGCGCGACAGCTGTCACACTCGCGCGATGGTCCCATTCCATCGCGCGACGGTCCCAAACCTGTCACCTTTATCAGCTGGGAAAACTTAGCCATGAAGTAACCCACAACTGCACGTCTCTTTGCACCAGATCTACCTCCCCCTCTCCATTTATGGAAGGTGCTAACTCTATAAATACCCCCATTTGTTCACTTTCAAAGGGTTAACAAAAATTGGCATTCAAAGGCTTACACCTCAAGAACAAAGGTTGTTCTTCCTCCTCCATCACTCAAATCCCCCTTTTCACCTCAACTCAACTCAAAGTTCAAACACTTTTCAAACCAAAAGCCGAAGGTATAGCTTACCTTTGTTCTGCTCTCTGTTCTGATCTCTGAGGGGAACTGGCAGGGCCAAGGCTGGTAATCAATACCAGTCCTGGCCCTAAAGTCAGGAGAAATACAAGAATCCATGCCAAGCCCTCCCTCGCGCGATAGACTCACATACGCGCACGACAGTCCACTGTCTCGCGCAACAGTCCTCGTGGGGTTTGGGGGTGCTGGTTATTCTTGTTTTATCATGTTATTCATTGTTTTGAAGTATGATAGGCCTTTTAGCTCACTGCTCAGCATGTTAAAACACATAGACTAGCTTTTCTAGCTTATTTACTTTGTTGGAATGCTTCTGGGTTGCATCTGGACCTGTACCAGAGCTCAGAGCATGCAAAGCAGTTCCTGGAAATCCAGCCAGGACACTCGCGCGAGGGACTCACTGTCTCGCGCGATGGTCCTCTGAGTCCAGTAACTGCCCTTGCATGAGCAGCTTGGCCCTTGGCCTTTGTTTTGATACCCCCACTGTTTAGGGGTTGTATTTCAATTTGTTTAGCTCCTGTTTATAATAATTTGTAATAATTATTTACTTTCAGTACCTATAAACTGCTTGGTTTGCCTCCTGGGTGTGCACTGGTCCTTCCAGAGCCCAGAAGGGGATAAAATTCAACTTGTGGTGAGACTTGAACACTCGCGCGGAATGGGTGTATCGCGCGATGGTCCTTTTGCATGCACGCGTTGATCCATGCGTGCAAAGGTGGCTGTCATGTGTGATACACCTATTCCATGAGCAGCTTGGTTTATTCTAATCAGGGGGTTAAGTTTTATCCCGTTTCATATTTGCCATCCATCCATGCCATGTTTAGATCACATCTTGCAAACTTGTTACAGTTTTAATCCCCGATTAACTGTTCCCCCGCCCTAACTGGCTAAAAAATGATTAAAGAAGAAGAAGAATCACAAAGTTTTCACAAAATGTCTAAGTAGAGACCGATCTCCGGATTGGGCGAGAGGGGTGCCTTAAAACCCTTCCCCTCTCGTAACCTGGCTCCCGAACCCAGATATGGTTATGACGGACTGGTTCCTTCACTTTTTCAAATCAAATAGCGCGGCAGGTGCTTCGAAATACGGTTCCTTGGGTGACGGACCTTCAAACCCAGGTGGCGACTCTGTGTTTTTGCGAGCGCCTGCTTCTCCGCTCGCGCTCCCTCGATTATGGGCCCTTGCTTCGGGGAACGAAATTTCCGAAGGCTCGCTTTAGAATCCGGAAATTCCAGGGCATGCTGCCCACAGAGCTACAGGAGCTCAATAGAATAAACCATACCCACTAACCCTTAACTTACAATCAATAGAACATATAGGTAATGAATTTCAGATAGAACATGCATCTTTAACAAAACAGTTAACAATTACTCATCCACATTCACTATTCCTCGAGCGTTGGTGTCATAAGTTCTATGTTTCTCCTACGCGACTCATCGTAGACTGTGTCTCGTTTCACTTTAACAAATCAACATTTTGATACGCATTCCAAACCTCGTTACCAATGAGGCTACCACTCCGGCTCCATTGGCAATGCACACAATGGGCTACCAAGTCCGGCCACTTTGCGATTTTCACAAACCATTCAAATCTTGCATTGGCTCCTCTCCGCAGATAACCAAGCCATATCACCAATGAGACTACCACGTCCGGCCCCATTGGCAATCTTCACAATGGGCTACCAAGTTCGGCCACCTTGCGGGTTTTCACATCCACACAATGGCTACCAAGTCCGACCATTATGTAGTTTCAAAAATATTTTTTCCATGTTAACCATACCCTAGGTGCCATGTTTCTACTTCTCGATTTTCGTGTCTCATTTTCATGCATAGACTCTGCAGTTGGACTTTTCCACATAGGTACACGTAATCATCTATTGTAATCTTGAAACTAAACTAGCAAGATCAACCAACTCTATATTACTTAATCATGCTCAAATCACAACTTAAAGCCTAAAACCACATGTACGGACGCCTTTGGAGTGATAATCACTTATGCTTTCTCAAACAACCACAAGTGACGCAAGTAACATGTAAAGAAGCTCATAACCATTTTAGAGGTCAAAATACGAATACTTCTAATCAAGTGATATACTTTTATCTTTTAATATACACATCTCTAATCATACTTAGGTAGGGATAAGACTAATCTACAAGATCATACAATTAACTATACTTAAGGTTAGAGTGTATGGAAAAACTACAGTTCTTCTTGGCGGTTGGGTGGCTATGAAAAGTACGTCGGTGATTGGGTGGAGTAACTTCCTACGGTGAGCTTCCAGTAGCTTTGAAAGAGAAAGGTTTCTCTCGAAACTAGATCTTGACTAACACTATTAAAACTTTTGGATCAAGAGGGTGGTGGAGTGGCAGTTTAGCGGTGGTCCAGGATGAGTTTCTTCGAAGAACTAGGAAGAACTTCAAGAACAAGGAAGAACTACCAAGAACAAGTAAGAATACAAGACTTCCCAGAGAGAAAAGTTGAAGTATAGAAAGGTGTGAGTTGAATGCTTGGAATGGCTTGCTATTTATAGCAAAAGCTTGGCTTATTATCCAATGGATAAATTTTCCCCTAACAATTATTGTCCAATGGGTAAAGGTTTGCTGGTACATCTTCAAACTATTTTTAGGCATGTAAGGCTAGGTTTTGGTACTTTGGATTGGATTATGGAAGATTTTGGTGGAAGAAAGGAGGGATTGTGCAAGATTTAGTGATTTTAGGGTACAAATAAGGACAAAGGCAATTGGATTTGCTTGGAAAGTATACAACCATGGATTGAATTCAATCAAAGTACAATGCAAGAAGATCAAGGCCAAGGTACTACAAAATCTCCCTCTCTTCCTCTCTCTTCCTCTTTCTCTCTCTATCTCTCTCTCTCTCTCTTGGCAATTCTCTCTCCCTCTCTCTCGGCAATTTATCTCTCTGTCTCTCTCTCTCACTCCCTTGTACTAGTATATATATATATATATAATAGTACACAAAGTACTAAGTAATCTATTAAATTTCAAGTATTAAGATTTTCTTATTAAAATACTCAATTAGACACATGCTTCCATTATATAGTTATATATATGTACACAGGTCCAAGTATTCAAATATATATAATATATATAGGTACTTTTTGGTACCATATAATCTAAGAAGATTTTCAAGTATCAAATAAAATATAAGGCCAAGATCTTTTTAAAATAATTCAAGAAGTACTAGTACTTTTATATTTACTAGGGTACTTAGAAATCTAGGAAATTAGATAAACACATTTTTTTTAATGCATAAAAACACATGGGAAATTCTAGGAAGTGATTTATTTAATAAATCCTTGTACTTATTGGCAAGGCTAAGCTATGATTCAATGGGTAATAATTCTCCTAACGGTTATAGACCAATGGTTAAAAGGGTGAGGTACTTTCTATACCTAAATAATACTTATATACTTTAAACATGTGTATATATAACAATATCTATGTACTCTTAACCAAATCTAGTAAGGTACTTTTGGTAGAAAATCTAGGTTTTCTACTGTCCAATGGGTAAAGATTTCGTTAGCATTTATCGACCAATGGGTTAAGCTAAAGGTCCAAAGGGTTCTCATTGGAAGGTTCAAAAGGTTCACCTAGGGTTGAGAGTTTCATGAGGTTCAAGAAGTTCACCAAGAGTTAGGAGGAAATAACTAGATGAAATGGTGGTTAGGTTATTCTAACTAGTTGGTTGAAAACTAACTATACTAGTCTAGTAGGATTTCCAGCCAAGAATCATAATCAAGACTCCACTCTAACTATGATGGATTATTAGTAATTTAAAGGGATTTATAAACCATCCAAGAATAATTAAAGACTTTTTGAAATATAACAATGAAATTTTTATTTAGTAAAAATCAGAGTTGTTACAAGTGCAATGGTGGAGCGTAGGTCTCAGGCGAGAAATCAGGAAGCGGATTCGCTGCAAGAACCTTGGCTTCATTCACTGCTATCACCCATTCTTCTGCTATCTCTTCCGGTTTGGGCTCTTCCCCAGGCAATCTCACTCCCCCGTGTGCCGCGATCTCCCCACCACCACCTCGGCTCAATATTACCCCCAATAATGTGGTCGCGGCTCTCACATCCAGAGACTCGACTTCCCTCAATACGTCTGCAGCTCTAGGATCAACTCCAAGAGCATCAAAAATGTCCCGCGGATCTGCGGATTCCAAGAAATCACCTTCTGCAAATGGAACGAGCTCGGAAGCCCCGATCCTGCTATCACTGCTCCTTGGTTCCACTGCTAAGCTCCTCAAAACTCGTGTGGCAGCGAATCGACCCACGGGGACAACCTCGCTCGTCGCTGCAATCTCTCCGCTGCCTTCGGCCCCATCTTCTGCTACTTTGAACATCTCCTCCACCATTGGAGTGGGAGGAGTGTGCCCACATCCTGTAGCTCCTCCATTGGGTGTCTCAGCACCATTGCCACTTTCCCCCGTCACCGCCACACCACCTGCGATAGCGACCTCACAGCCGAAAGTCGCCCCATCCTTTCCCCCACTGGCCATTTGCATTTCTTCCTCTCGTAGGCCCATTCTCCTTCTTCTCCAAACCTCTTGACACACAACTGCCCATCAGAACACCGTGAAAATCTCAAGGTTCTCTGTTCTTTCCATTTTCGAATAGAGTGGGTCAATTTGGGATGAAATGGTTTGTTTAAAAGAGAGAAAAGTAGATTGGGAGAAAGAGGAACCGTTTGGGATGTCGAAATTGGGAAGAATGGGAGCAAAATCATGGCTTCCGTACTCTGGTTCTCAAGCGCTCGAGAATGGGGTTTGAAGCCCTAATTTTTGAAAAATGAAGACGAAGGGTGTGGACCCCTGTTTTGGTCCCGAGCGCTCGAAATCACTCTTGAGCGCTCGGGACTGGTTCTGAAGCCCTAGTTCTACTTTCAAAATGCAAGCTAAATTTTTGGTTAAGTGATACAACATTTCTTGCTTCGATTTAAAACTTCAATTTAAGTTTGCGAAATCAATCTCAATCCTATTTCGGTGTAAAAGGGGTCGACATTAATTTTCAGTCATCAATGAATTTTTCTTCTCGTCAAGTAACATTAGGCAACCAATTTTGTTCCATCAAATCCCTTACTTGCATGTTTACATTTACCCCAAAGAACTACGCTAGTCTGATCCCTGCAAACAAGGTACGTAGGCAGCCCGGAAGGTTACGACCTCAAGTTTCAAATTTCAATGCATCCTTTGGATTGTATTTGGTTTTCAATTAAGAGTTTAGTATGGCCCGAATTGGGCTGTCTCAATCTTTGGGCGTCACTCGTATCCAGACATGATACCGAGTACTGTCCAAAGAGGGGCAACTGTAGACACCCCAATTTGAACCTATTAAAAACTCTTGATTTGTGGCTTTATGGCCTCCCGATGATGAATTTAAAGCAATATGTGCCTCGATTATGGTGAACCTTGCTTCTCGGATTTCTCAAAAATCAATTTCAATTCAAATAATTGGGTCCCAAGCACTCAGGATCATTCCAAAGCGCTCAAGACCTATCCTCAAAAACCCAGATTCTGGCTCATTCCTGAGCGCTCAGAAGCTTCATTCCCAAGTGCTCGGATCCATTCTCGAGCTCTCAGGTCAACAGCTTTTCCATGGTTGTTTGAATTTCCAGCTTTTCCATGGTTGTTTGAATTTCCAGCTTTTTCAGTCATCACATGGCAATGTTTTTCAACACGATGGTCATTGCTACAGTAATATTGACCTGAATTATTCAGAATATCAAATCATGTCTCTTAAAATATTTTTGTATTATTTTATATTTTTAATTCAAATTTCAAATTTAATTTCTCTTGGTCTATAAATAGCAGCCTCAACGCTACATTTTGAAGACCAGAAAATTGGCCACGAAATCCTGCAGTCCCCTTTCTTATTCTCAAAAGAAAACTACTCCTAGCAACAAAAATCAATCTTCAAAAGTCTTGTCAAAAATAAAAACTACTTCAAACCCTTTCAGAAAAATTCAAGAGGTTGAGAAACTCTACTCAGTCTTGGTTCCTAAAGTTTTTTTAATCCATTTCCACGTTCAGAATTTATCCAAGAAGCAAAGGTTCTATTCACAAAGGTAGATTTCTTCTACTTTTTCAACCTAAAAGGGGATTATTTTTCTGAGGGAGGTAATCCAGCCCACTCCAATCCATCATACTGGGTGTGTAGTTGAATGACTTTAGTTTAAAAACAAGAATGGAAGGGCCATAAGCAAAAATTTTCCAAATAGGCCCAGTTGCACTCCTGAGCGCTCAGGAGTACTTCCGAGCGCTCGGGAGTTGTTTTACCCATATTCTGCGCTTTTCTGCGTAGTGTTCAAGGGAAATGTTGATATTTAAGACCAAGTGCCTGTTCTTTCCAAATTTCACTTTTGTCATTACAAACTTCCATAGACTTCCAAGCAACATTCAATTTTCAGGAAACAAAAAAGAAGAGAAATGAAGCAATGTTAGTAACTACATTTTCCTCTAAAGTCATCTTCAAAAAGCACATTCCGATATTCTTTTTTTCCAGAAGGTCCGTCCAGTCTTTAAAAGTCTTAGATGCAAGGAAGCATGGTTTAAGTGGCTTGGACCAGTGCCAGGATATTTAAGTCCTTTGCTGAGCATTATTCCATGTATTGCTATCCGTCTAACCATGATTTGCAGGAATTGCCAGCAATACTCCTGAGCACACAAAAGTGCAGCCCCGAGCACTCGGGAATGACCTCGGAAGCTGATTTTGTTCTTTCCGTGCATCGATCTATATTCTACTCCATTTCAATAAATACACACTGTACACCTGCACAAGCAAGCACTGCTTCACTTGATATATTTGCCAGTCTGTGCTAACTGCTCTTTAGATAGACAATGCAACATAAAGTATTTCCAACAAAAAGTATTTTTCAAAAATCCCGCAAATGCTTAGTAAAGACCGACCCCGTGTCGGGCGAGAGGGATGCCGTAAAACCCTTCCCCCTCGTAACATGGCTTTCGAACCCTTAATGGATCTCTAGTTTTCAATTCAAATTAATCATTTTCAATAAAATGGTTTCTCGGGTGGCAAACCTCAAATCCGGGTGGCGACTCTTCAATTTTTCAAATAAAAAACATATTGTTTTTGGGCCGCCCCGATCCACCCGGGGGTGTGGTAGCCCATAGGTTACAAAGCCAAACCACCCATTACTTGGCTGGTTACTTCTCTCCTATACCCCTCCATCTTCTATAAATACCCCCATTCTCACCATGCTAAAGGGTTCCCCCCAAGTTGCAAGTTTCACACACTTGATCATTCTCCATTCAAAACTTAACTCTCAAGCAACAAGCCATATTGTCCTTTGTCATTACCATTCAACAAGCTTCTATCTTCTACCATCCAACCTCATGCTCAAGCTCAAAACCAAAGGTATAACACCTTTGAAAATACTCTGTTATTATCCCTGAAGGGGGTTGGTAGGGTCAAGGCTGGTAATCAATACCAGTTTTGGCCCTAAAGCTACCAAGGATTCAAAGCTGTGTACAGTTAGAACTGGCACATGCCAGCCCATAGTGCACATACTCCAGTTTGGCTATATGTGCAGTACTGGCGTTCAGATCAATGTCTAACTGTTTTTTGTATTTCTGTTCATTTTCATCACCTTTGAGTATGATAAAACTAGTTTACTGCTTTCCATAGTTAGAACTGCTAGTTGTATTGTTCAATATTAATTTCTACTGCTTTGGAATGCCTCTGGGGGCCTTCTGATCAAGTTCCAGAGCCCAAAAAAATGCGAACCCAAGCACTGGATAAAAGAGACTAACTGGCGTACGGTACCCGCATACCCGCGTGCGCCTGTTTATTCCAGTCCAGTGGTTAGCCTTTACATGGCAACTAGGCTTTGTCCTCTGCTTTTGTCCCCTCACTGTTCAAGGGGTCTTCTGCTCATTTAGTGGCTATAAGACCCATTGAACCACTTATATCTGTATATTTAAGCTTCTATATTCTGCTTAGTTTGTCCTGGGTGTGCACTGGTCACTTCCAGAGCCCAAAAGATTGAAAGCAAGAGCTATGGTTTTGAGCTTACTGATGCACGCCAGTGAAGGAAAGGCATACGCAGGTATAGTCACCATGAAGTGACTCGGTCAGTGCATGTTGGTTTCTTCCTGCGCACGTCACTCTGGGCCAGTGTGTTCCAGTCTGCTTAAAACACTCATGGGTGCTTGTTCTCAATCTATACTAATCATTTCAATAGTGCAAGCATGCCATTTTATAACATCCAGCCAACTTGTTACACTTTAATCCTCATTAACTCTTCCCCCCACCCTAATTGGCTAAAAAATGATTAAAGAGAGAGAAATGCAAACGTTTTACAAAATGTCAGAGTGGAGACCGATCTCCGGATTGGGTGAGAGGGGTGCCTTAAAACCATTCCCCTCCTATAATCTGGCTCCCGAACCTCAGATACCCAAAGGTGGCGACGAACCAGTCTATAAAACCTTTTCCAATCCAAATGTAGCAAATGTTTCAAGTTTGATTCCTTGGGTGGTTTACTGCTAAAACACAAGTGGCGACTCTGAATTGTAGCGTTTCGCCGCGTTTTCCAAAAAAGGCGCACCCGATTTTACAGAATTTTCAGGGGCGTGTGCACACACCCGAACGGTGAGTTTCACACTAAGTTTCTTAGCGGAAATGCTCGAGAGGGATGGATTATTCATGCCGATCAAAGTTTGCGATACCAAGGAAAACTGTTCATACGCATTTCTTTTCGGAAGGAAATCTTGAAGGAATTTCACCATTCACCGTTAGCCGTACATCCGGGGGGAACGAAAATGCATCATGACTTGCATAGACTGTTTTAGTGGCCGGGAATGAAGAGAGATGTAGTTGTTTTTGTATCCAAATGCCTTACATGCCCAAAAGTGAAAGACGAACACCAATGACCCGCGGGGGAGTTACAACTGTTACCAGTAGCTGAATGAAAGTGGGAAAACGTGACAATGGATTCGTTACCGGATTACCAAGGTCACCGAGGGGGCATGATGCCATTTGGGTGATAGTTGATCGAATGACCAAGTCAGCGCACTTCTTACCTATTTAGGTTTCGGATTCGATTGATACGCTTAGTCGTTTGTACATCCACGAGATTATTCGTCTTCATGGAATTCTTGTTTTTATCGTGTCGGATCAAGATCCAAGATTTATCGTGCATTTTTGGCAGAGTCTACAGGTTGCTCTTAGCATAAATTTCTTATTTAGCACCGTGTATCATCCTCAAATAGATGGGCAATCCGCGAGAACGATCCAAATTTTAGAAAATATGTTACAGGCTTGTGTTATGGATTTTCGAGGAAATTGGGAAGATCACCTACCGTTAGTTCAATTCGTGAACAACAATAGTTACCAATCTAGCATCGAGATGGCACCACATGGAGATATGTGTGGGAGACCGTGTTGATCACCCATTTGTTGGACCGAGTTGGGTGAGGCTACACTAGTTGGGCCGGATTTGATCAAAGAAACCTCTGAGAGCAAGAAAGCAATCCGTCAACGTCTTCTTGAAGTGCAAAAGAGAACCACCGAGTAAGTCAAAGTTATTCGTCAACAATTGTTAACCGCACAAAGTAGGCAAAAGAGTTATGCCAATCGTTGTCGCTAACCGTTATCATTTGAAGCGGGGGATCATGTTTTCCTTAACGTATCACCGCGTCGGTGGTTATCTCATTTTGGGCAAAATGGAAGCTTTCACCACGTTTTATCAGACCGTTTGATATTATTGAGAAGATTGGGGAAGTCGCGTATCGATTGGCCTTGCCACCAAAGTTATCAGGCATTCATGACGTGTTTCAAGTATCGATGTTGCAGAAGTACGAGCCGGATCCGTCACATGTCCTCGAGTGGTCCGAATTGGAGTTGGAAGCTGATGCATCTTATGGTAAGGAGCTGATACGTATCTTAGATTCGTGTAACCAAGTTTTGAGGGGTAAGATCATTCCGTTGGTGTGAGTTCTTTGAAGTAATCTCAAAAAGGAAGAATCGACGTGGGAAAGGGAAGACGAAGTTAGAGAGGAGTACCCGCATTTGTTTATGAATTACCCAATGTGAGTTCTGAGTTCTAACTTTATGGTTGTTAGCCTGTTGTTTGGTTATATGTATTGTGGCATGAGCATGATTATTTGATGCATGAGCTTAGTTGGCTTAAGTTGTAATTTTTGGGACGAAATTTCTTTGAGGATAGAATGTGGAGACTCGTAATTTATTCTAATTTCTTTAATCATTTAAATATGTGGAAGATGGTATTTTAATGTTGTATGATGTTTGGAAGTGTTGGTAGCGATTGGATCAGATTCGGTGACTGCCGATGAAATTTCATTTTTCTGTCTAGCCAGTACCACTACTGCCTTTCGCCCAGTACCAGTACCCGTTGTCCAAAAGTTGAGTTATTTTGGCTTTCTGGGGTTCTACTACTGGGACTGGGAATCGCCCAGTACCGGTACCCGCTGTCAATTTTTAGAAAATTTAGCACGCTTTTTGGACCACTATAAATACCCCCCTTTACCATTTTTCACATCCAAAACCCCCGAAATAGATTTAAAAACACCCCCTCTCACCTACCCCACTCCAATCTCACTCAAATCCATTGATTTCTACCTCAAATCTTCAAGATCCAAAGGATTCCTACCTCAAATTCACTTGATTCTTGCATTTGGTGAACAAGGGGTAAGTTTTGTGTTCTTGCTCTCACTTTTCGGCTATCAATCACGTTTTTCTCTCTCTCCTCTCAATAACTTGTTTATCCTTGCTTGTTTCTCTTGTTTTTGGGTTGTATCCACTTTAGATCTTATAGCAAAGCTTGGGAGGAGCTTGTTCTTGGTAGATTCATCAGGCCCTATTCCGCAAAGCAAAATAAGTGCTTATTTTTTAAGAAGGCAATTTCAAGCTCAAAAATCATGTGCTTACGCAAATAATTTTCTTATCACTATGGATCTTATTTAATAGATTTCATTGAGATCTTTAATACGGTGCAAAAAAAATTAAAAAATTATTTTTCATTTACATTATTTTTGAGTTTGAAAATGTGAAATAAGCTGCTTATTTTTTAAGAAGGTTTTTGAAACAGAGTCTCAAGCTTGTAGCACTTGATTCTCTTAGGGTTTTGCTCAAAACCCACTTTGGTAGGGATTTCTCTCTTTCTCTACATGTTTTGTGGTGATTACGTGTGATAATAGTATTTGATTGTTTTTTATGGTTCGAGTGGAACACCTTATGGCTTGAGTATTGCATGTTCATATGAAAGTTGTATAGTTGTATTGATTGTTGCGACCCATGAGTTATTGGTGGTGTGTTAGTAAATGTTGGAATGTGTGGAATTTGCTGTAATGCAAGGGGTGGAAATACAGAATTGCAAGGGGTGGAAATTGGGTGGAAGGAGTGTGTGTGTGTGTGAGAGTAATTGATCATAGCAAACAGTGTTGGTATGTGTAGTCATTGGCTTTATCACTATTTGCCTATTCCTTGTATTCTGATGTTTTAGAATTGTTAATAATTTATTCCTTGTAAGAAGGATTTGCCATTTAGCTTGATTCACTGTATCCATGTGTGCTTGGAAGCAAAAGACATTTTGGAAGCTAACAATGTTTAGTTATTTAATCATCTTTGTAATCACTTACATTTGTTAAAGATGATTTTGTGACCAATTCTTCTTGATTTCCATTTGACTAAACTGTTTATAACTTAATAACTAGTTCGTAATTGTATTTAAGCTTATTTTGGGGCCAGTGAGCCAATGTTGATTATTCTTGAAACTTGGGGACTTATTTGTAAAGTTAATCAGTGGGAAACTCTTTTGGGTACTAATTATGCTATGCGAGGATACTTTATTTGAAAATGATTATTTATTTATGTTGAAAATCGAGGGCGTGACAGACATTTCAAACAAAACCACAATGTGTCATCAAAGGACTCACACAGTCACCTAATTTAATCCTTTCAAATTTAAGTTGAGTTTTATCGTGTCCTCCCTCGGGTCCCCTTTTTATTCTTTTCATTTTATTTTCTCTCATCGTCAACACGTATGAGTTGTCCACCTACACACACATGCATACCTTTCATTCAAATCTTCTATTTATCGTTATAAGTTTAAAATCTAATACCAATTAACTCTTCCACAATATATCTTACAACATCAACAGCATCAAACATTCCTCCATACCGAACAAATTATCACACCAATCTCAATACATCAAGCCACTATAAATTAAGAAGTCTATAAGAAAAGAAGAAAATAAGCATCAACACTTTAAACTATCCAAGACACCAATCGAGTTGAAAGTTCATAGTTTCTCACATGGATGCTCCGTTCTTTCCAAATTCTACATTTTAAATCAAAATATCAATATTCGCCACATTCTATATTACCACCCCTAGCATAGCAATAACTTTCCCATTCCAATTTTGTAATTACATCGAGGTAATCTCATTGATAAAATTGTCTCATCATCAAACACACATCCCCCTTTTTATTGAGAACAAAACAATAACAAGATTCTCCGTTCCCATTTTCTTACGTATTTTGATTTCATTTTCTGGGTGTTTGGGACCCCGAGTGCCCCATTTCCGGCATCTCACCTTATGGTGGATCCGTGGCTTTCATTCCGGCACTTCACCTTATTATGGGTCCATGACTTTCATTTCAACGTCTCACCTCTTGGTGGACCGTGGCTTTCATTCTGGCACCTCATCTTTTGGTCCGGCACCTCACCTTATGGTGAGTCTGTGGCTTTCATATTACCATTCAATTATCCTCAATTATCATTTTTGTTTCACACACCTCAATATCAAAAAAGAAAACACCCCATATATCAAGTCGTATCCTTCATAATAACATACCACAATGTCCACATAATCACCCGAATGCATAGACAACGTACAATTACCATATTCATTTAATCTGATACTAAACAAGAACCAACCACATATCGATACTTGTTAATTCCTAATCATATTTCATCATCCAAGATCGATCAACCTTATCATGCCACCCAATACACTAAAGGTACTCAATACAACCCTTAAGTGAAATCGTGTCATAAGTTTCTTATGTACTTCAATTGAGATACCAGTGTTACCAATCATCACCTTAATGTATACGTTATGTCCATTATGCTCTGTTTTTCTTCTAGTTTTAAAGTTCAATCCCCTGAATATAATTTAAGGAATACAATTCGAAGAGAATCTTTCATCTCACCACCCTTATTCTTATTTCATCATTAGACTCATCCTCAACCAATTCATCGGGCCACTATATATACCAAATAATCCTTTTGATAATTTTCTACTTCATATAAAATTTCATTTTACTAGTTCGTATCACCCCAATAAGCATGTCATCAAACTCCACACAATCAACTAATCACACACACATTGATCTTACACCATTTCCATTCATTTCAATACTTGGATTCCACATTACGAGAGCCAAAAGGAATGAGGATAACCAAAAAGTCATAAGGACACGAATAATCTTACCAGGAAGTGAATTGGAGGTGCCCAGAAAATGTTAAAAGTGATCGGAGTTTGACATAATCAAGCTAAGAACAACATGACTCGAGTTGTCCCGAAAGAGGGGGGTATCGATACCGAAGCACCAAGAGTCCAAAGAGCATATGACTAGTATAGATACCCAATGGATTTTCTGGGCGAAATTTTCAGCTTTTCTCAAGAACTAACACCCAATAACAACAACAATCTAAAGCACAATTAAAGGACGAAATCAACTCATAAGTACATAGAGAAAGCGAGAAATCCCTACCTCATGGCGCATGGGTTTTGAGCAAAACCCAAAAGAAGCTGTAGACACCCCAATTTGAACACTTCGAATTTCCTTAATTTGTGGCCCGGAGGCTCCCCGATGATGAATTTGGATCGAAACAAGCCTTAGACCAGTCAGGACTTTGCTTCTTGAAGACTTTGAAAGGGAAAATAAAATGTCAAATTCAGTCCCAAGCGCTCTGGATCAATCCCAAGCGCTCCGAATCATTTTCAAAACCTGGGATTTGACAAACTCTCGAGCGCTCGAGAGTAAACTCCCAAGCGCTCGAGACTGGACCCGAGCGCTCGAGACTTTTGTACTGCCCAATGGATGGTGGAGCTTCCCCACTTCCCATGCAGGCCATCATTCTGATCGCCCTGGCGGTTCAAACCTCAGGCAACACTCCACCTCAGTCAAAGGTGAGTTAGGCCTGATGGATTTTCAAAGATGCCAAATCTCATTTTCTAAAATAAAACTATAGGCTATCTTGCCTATATAAGGGGCTGGACTTCAGCACAGAAGGGGGGACGAATTCTCTCTCTCTAAAAAGACCTCTTTGACACATTCAAACAAAGCCATCTCCCATCTCTCTCAAAGCTTGATTTTCAAAAGAAAAGCAATCAAAAAAATCCAAGGCATCATACACATGCAAGAAGTTCAGATGGCCTGCATGTTCTGATCTTCCTGACCTTTCTTTCTTTCACCTTCTAGAGCCTTTCAAGAAGCAAACTCCTCAACCAAAGGTAGAAGTTCTCTACTTTAGTGTCAAACATAAACAAAGTCAGGGCTGTTTTCCTTTCTGAGGGAAGTCCCTCAGCCCTCTCAGCCTTCAATGCTGAGCTTGGGTTGAGAGACTTTAGTGTAATAACAAGAGCAAAGGGCTACAAATACGTTTTCTGTTTTCAGCCCACTGGAAGTACTCCCGAGCACTTGGACTACTCCCAAGCGCTCGAGAGTGAATCCAGTATTACTTTCCTTCCTTTGAGTGTTTAAATGGACATGCATGGGTGGTGGAATGTGTTTGAGGCTTTTTAACCCCTTTTGAGGTGTGTTGGTACAGATGATCTCCCTTTTTCAGAGAAAAATAAAGAAGATCATCTCCCTTTAAAGACATGCAAAAGAGTTTTACTCGAGGTCTAAAAAGATAAATTTTCATGTTTCAAAAGCATAAGATCTGATGTGCCAGCATGCTACATTGAGTATATTTGTTAGTTGAAATCAGTCTTGGGGTGTAAACTACTCCCGAGCGCTCGAGATCACTTTAGAGCGCTCAAGAGTGTTTGCATGTAAGCTTAGTCCATTTTTTCTCCCAGTCTGATTCTCATACTGCCTTTACATGTCCATGCATGCATCCCTTTTTGGCTCTTAAAACTGTTAAACCACTTTTTAGAAGGGTAAGGATGCATGGCTTAGAGGAAAGGGGCCTGATTCTAGTCTAATAAACCCCCTGTATCATGCTTGAGGTTATTTTAGTTAGCATTTTCAGTATTGTATCCCGTTGTATTCTGTTGTACTAACATGATGTGCAGGTTGGGCATGCAACACTCCCAAGCGCTCGGGAGTGCTTCCGAGCGCTCGAGAGTGGATCAGTGACAGGGATTTCCAGCTTCTAGCATTTTTGCATTTCATCACTATTCTTCATTTACTCACCGTACACATGCACATGCATGCACCTCCTGTACTTGATGTATATCTGTGAATACTTGCTAAGTGACTAAATGAAATAAAATCTTTTGACAAATCCCACAAATGTTTAGTAGAGACCGATTTCAAATCGGGCGAGGGGGGTGCCGTAAAACCCTTCCTCCCTCGTAACGTGGCTTCCGAACCCTTTTCAAATCTCTGGTTTTCAAATTCAAATCGATCATTTTTTAAATCAAAATGGTTTCTCGGGTGACGAACCACAAATCTGGGTGGCGACTCTTCAAAATTTTTCAAAATCCAAGAAACGGCGTGGCGCCTCTTTTTCGGGCCGCCCCGATTCCACCCGGGGCTGTGGTAGCCCACAGAAGCAAAACCCTAACTCTCCAAACTATGAAATCCATCATAATACTCCTCCTCCAAGCTTGATCATGAAATACCCAAGGTCTAGGTTGCAAAGGTATCGTGAATTTATGTTGTGCTTTCATGGATTTGAGATGTTGAAGAAGATTCAAGAGTGTGAGAGTGAGAAAGACGTGAGGTAGAGAGAGAGCGCGTATTGGAAAGAAAAGTGAAAATGGGGAAATATATTCTCCTGCTCTAGATTTTTGATACACAAATAGGTTAAATCTCACTTCACACCCCTCAACCACTAAAACACTACATTAACTCCCATTACGAATAAGCAATTTCACATTGACCCAAAAATATTATCCACATTAAAAGGCTCAATCACGTATAGAAGTTAAAAGTTATGTATAGACCCATATTTTTTAGGCTGTATTTTTCTCTTGTAAACATACGTCCCGTTGAGATAGACAGTGTGGATATTCGGTGTGGCATATTCGTGGAAAGATATAAGGGTAATTGAGCGAGTGGTGCACGTGTGAGTGTGTGGTGTGAGAAGTAGGGGATTAGTCCCCCACCTTTATTATTTCTCCAAGAGGAGAAAAATTCTCATTCTCTCTCTCACTCTCGACTATTTCTCTCTCTTCCTCTCCATCTAAAACTCTCTCCTCTCTTCTCTATTCTATCTCAACACCTTATAGCATGATTCTGGACAAAGTTCAAGGATTAAAGTTGCTATACAGAGCGTGGGCTTTCCAAATATCCAAGAAAATTCATGATCAGACCTCGAGGAGCTTTGGTTGACTTTGTCAAATGGTCAGGTTTTGCTCAAAACCCATGAGGTAGGGATTTCTTACTCATTCTATGTGCCTGTGAGTTGATTTCATGCTTTAATCGAGTTTAGATCGTCCTCCTTTGTGTCCTTGAAGTCTGTCAAAAACCTGTAGAAATCGCCCAAAATCGCCTGGGGATCGATCCCCATGCAAAGGGGGATCAATCCCTCATAAATATGGAATTTTGCCCCTTGGGGATCGATCCCCATTAGAGGAGGGATTGATCCCTACCCTCTCTGGAAATTCTGTTCGTTTTCTGGGTTCCAGCTCAATTTCAAACAGCTATAACTTTCTCGTTCGATGTCCGTTTTATACAAACTTTATATCAATTCGAAGTACATAGAAACTGCCTTTAAATTATAGGTACACAAAAAGTTATAACCATAAGAGCGGAGGTGTGTCAGTCTACCTACTCCAAAGGTTGTTCTCGTTTCATCGTAATGACTCCCTATATAAACAGAACATGTTTAAGTCACTCTCAAACATGATTGCTTGTGTCCAAATGACTTGTTGTTCGATCTTGTCCCTTGGCACTCATTAGAGTATGATATTAGTGTCGTTGCTTAGAGAATGTATCGAAAGGTTGCTAGGAGTACCGTGGGCTATAAGGGGTAATGTGGTGAGTGTTATGGGTAGACATGAGCTTGTCTAGTGATTCGATGTGTAGTATTGTGACTCATATCCTCTTGCTTCGTCTTGTTGAGCTCCCTAGAATCCTTTGGCACTTGTTCTATAAGATTCTCGTTTAGAACCTTGCGGGTGGTGTGTTGTGGAGTCATTGTGGGTTCGGTGCATGACGAAAGACGTCATGATAGACTTTGAGAAATAATGTGAACTTAAGGTATTTATTAATGTACAATAGGACATGTTTATGAGTTTGTAATACATGGTGTGATGATGAATGAAAGAATGTGACCTTGGGAAATGTTGTCTCCTTGTATATGGATTGATAATGCATGTGTGTATGTGTGAGTTGATAATTTTGAATTAAGAGTCCGGCAACGCCAGGTGTGGTAATGCGGAGACTCTAGAGGGCCTACAATGCAAGGTGTGGTAATGCCAAAACCCAGGTGGAAGAGATTTCTATGTGACGCAAGGTGTGGTAATACAGTTGAATGTCTCGCATGATGAAAGAAGTTATGATTGATTATATAAGTTCATGTTGTTGTTTAGGCTGTGTAATGCCTGAGATTGAAACTGTTGAAAGAGGAAAATAAATGATTGACTACATCGAAGTTTTTGAAAAGAAAGGAATTTGGTTTTGGAAAAAAGATTTTTATGAAAAATCCTCCGGTATTCCTGAGCGAATCAACAGTTTCGGTATTTGGGCACAAATCAACAGATTCTGATATTCAAACTCGAATCAATGGAGCTTGACCCGTAATGGTCTTGAGTTTTTCTCAAAATTGTTTTGGAAATCAAATGGGGATGTTTTTATGAAAAGAGACTTGATGGTGAATGGTAAGAAATGAGGAAGTTAATTGTGGCATTCATTTAAGGAGTCTTAAAATGGCTTGAGAAACGGTTGTGGGTTATTTAGATTAACGTGTGCTTTTTCTTTCGGCTTCCACTATCTTCCCAATTCATATGGATTTCATGAGTCCTAAGAGAACCCAAAAGCTCATCCAAACTGTAATTTGGGAGATCTTGTTTGGCCTCAATTATTGCCGTCACTTTTGGCTCACATTGCTTTGGTAATGCCCTGAGAATCTTTATCACAAGATCAACGTTAGAGTAAGACTTTCGAAGAGATTTCAAGCCATTAATAATATTGGTAAATCGATAAAGCATGTAAACATGTTAGAGATGGATTCATCAGGCATCATTTGAAACAATTCATACTTATGAACAAGCATGTCTATTTTGGATTCTTTAACCTAACTAGTACCCTCATGTGTAACTTCTAGCTTATACCAAATTTTCTTAGTCGATTCACATGCAGAAACTCTATTAAACTCGTTAGGATCTAAAGCACAATATAAAAGATTCATAGCCTTAGCATTCCATTCAATTCTAGTAATATCATTTGCATTCCATTCTTTTTCTTCTTTAGAAACTACTACCCCATCAACGGTTTTGGTAGGACGGTGCGGCCCATCAACAATAACTCTCCACAACTTGTAGTCAGTTTGAATATAAATACGCATTCTGGCCTTTCAATAATTGTAGTTAGACCCGCTAAATAAAGGAAGTCTATTGCTCGATTGGCTATCGGGAAGAATGGTGCCATAAGGGGATGCCATGGATCTTACCCTATGTCACGCCCTTGATTTTCAACATATTAATAATAGCTTCTCATAAAGAAATTCATTCCTAAGATACTTCATAATACCCCAAAAGCTTCACCATAATTCGTCCATGAGTGCGAATATATTCAAAGTTTACAACAATGGCACAGCGGCCCAAATCCCATAGCTAAACAAAAGATTGCAAATTTAGAGATTTCCCAAATATAAATCTAAAGTTACAATTTCATCTTCCAAAAGTAAATTTTATACAAGTTGCTAATGTAACTTCTTCAGTGTCAGCTTTCAAAAGAATGAAATCATATGCACGTCAAGCACTCCATATCAATGCCCTTGAGGTGTGCCTGAAAATAATAATAGGTTGAGCTTCACTAGCCTAGTAGAGAAATCTTTACTCAAACTATGTGCATATGAGACAGATAATACACCGAGTAAAACATTGACAACAAGAAAGTTCCCTATATGAACAAGAGCAAGAGGGTAAGACTAGATAACCAACATCGGTTGTATTCACACCACTTGATAATCTCTAAGTTCTCCGTTCACATTATGTCAAGTATTCTCGATTTCATTTCCGGACATTTAGGACCCCGTGCGTCCCATAATCATTCCGGCATCACACTGTGTGGTGGATCCGTGGCTTTCGTGTACATTTCTGGGCATTAAAGACCCCATGCGTTCGTATTCATTTCGGCATCACACTTTAAGGTGCATCCGTGGCTTTCTTCGTTATCATTCTACCATTTCACATTACGTTATTGTAGGTGCAAGAAAAAGAAAAGACCTTCAACAACACCAGAATCCAACGGCTACCTCCTATTCCCTGCCGGAAATTATCCTACAAAACAAACAAGGGGTGAGTGCACCTTTGCCTTCTCGTGGCAAAGGCCCTCCAATGCCAAAGTTAGTATCTTATACTAGTGAAAACCCTAATTCTCAGTAGGTATTGGAACGTATAGCCAAGAATTTGCATACCTTTACCGCTAGGTTTACCTCATATTTATAGATCCTCATATGCTTGTTGTCCAAGCCATCTCGTTGCCCTAAGTTTCCTTTCTCGTATAAGGAACCCAGAATATCAAGGATTCTCATTCCCTTAACTGTATATTTCCTTATAGACCATTTAGGAACTCTTTCCTTAATTGGCCGTTCACCCCATTCCCGTTGGGTATCTTCTCCAGATATTGTTTCGTTACTGGGTACTTGCCACTTCTGGACCCCTCTGGAGCGTATCCTCCAGAATGCTGTTCCTGTTCAGCCTTCTCGCTGCCGAATAGACCACATGGACCAATGATTTCTCATATCACTGGTTCCTCTACCATGCCACTGGTCCAACATCTTCCCTTGCTCTTTGGACCATTCCCCTGCTCGGGTATCTCAGACCTGGGACCTCTCATGTCCCGGTCCTTTCTGCCGTTTACCGTACTGCACGGCGGATGCTCCGATTACATTTATCCTGGACCCCACGTATCACGTGTTCGGGCCTCTTTGTACCTGTTCGGGATTATCTCCCTACAATGGCTCCCCAGCTTTACTCGTTATTTTCTCTTAATATGACGAGCAAAGCTTCTGAACACCGAGCAAGGTTCTCGTCCTTTGCCCCTGCACCCTATTTCTCGTACTTGGTGCAAAGTTCATCACCAGTCCAGGCCAAACGTCTCATCGTTTGGTCTGGGCAGGCTTTTCCAGCTATCACCTTTACACGCGACATGCTTTATATTGTCCGTATTAAATGCGAGCAGACGTTTCGGGGGACGGAACGCCCAAACGGCGTCTGGGGTGACGTTCCTCATACGTCACCCCCCTTTACTGGGGTATACTTCGGTTTTCATCCCAATTTCAAAAACCACTTTCTCTCCCTTAGTTCCTTCTGCAGAAAGAACGTTCGAGTGCTCCCGCCATTGAAGCTCTGTTCACCACCTCGAGGCCCCATTCTCTCTTGCTACTAGGGACTTTGCTTACTAATTTCGTAAGTCCCTTCTCCTTCTCTCAGTCAATCTCTTTCCATCCCTCCCTGTCATTCTCGTTGATCTAGGGATTTTACGACCTTTTTAGGGCTTTTCAGACACTACCCCCATTATTTGTAAAACATATTTCATTCAAAATGGGGAGATTCAGACGTTTCTGCGATACTCCCCAAACGGTGGCAGACTTCAGATCTCGTTACGAGATCCCTGACACTATTGCCACTGAACTGGCTCCTGTAGACGCCATTCGTGAAAGTCCAGACAATGATACTCTCCACATCCCCGTAGTGGCCGTCGTGGAAGGCGGCGTTAGGTTTCCCCTGGCACCACTACTCCGCCAGGTTCTGGCTCATTACAGACTATCCCCTATGCAGGTTTCTGCTAATTTTTTTAGGGTTGTCATGGGTATCAATACCCTTAATCAGATGCTAGGCACATCTCTTGGCCTGCACGACATCCACCATCTGTACAACATCTCCAGAACCAAAGACGCCTATACCTGCTATCTCAAAAGTAGGGACTCTAGGAGGAGACTGGTACTAGAACTGCCTGATTCTGCTTGTGGGGATGACGATGACTTCCTCATCGTCACAGGGAATTTCGAGCCCAGGGACGAGGACGGTAGGGTCATTGGCTTCCACGCGCTCCACAGATTTGGCACCCCACGTTAGTTTCTTCTCTCGTAGAACTTTTCTGCTGAGCAAAATTTCGTTTTGCATCGCTTGTTTTGTTTTACTGACTGTTAATTTTTCTCGTAATTCGCAGCCACGAACGTCAACCAGGGACACGCCATCATCACCCCTCAGGTGCACATCACTGATATCAACTGTGCTCTTGCTTTCAACGGGCAAGGCACATATCTCGTTGGCCGAGCAAGAGCAGCTCAGATACTCCTCAGCTACCGAGCATCATACGGTGGGTTCATCGACCGGCGTATCCGAGCAGCCGACGGCCCAGTCATCCCAGATCCTCCTGCTCAACTACCCGAGCAACGAGAGGACATGCATTATCGGACCCCTTCGCTTCCCAACGAACCCATCTAGCTCGCCGAAGAAGCCTCCACATCTTCGAGTGGATATACTCCATCTCCCCCACCTCGAGAAATGGATCAACCGATCAACCGATCAACCTTAGCAACTTGCTCACCATCGGCCGTGGTAGAGGCCGCGGCGCTGCTCGTGGCTGCGGACGGTCTCAAAGCCCGACGCCGTCTCATGGCTGCCGAGGTCCAGCTCAACCGGATGCTCCCCCAGGCTTCTCACCTTAGGAGATTGAGGCCAGCCATCGCGACAAACGTCGGCCGGGCCGAAACTGGTCAGCGGCCTCCGTCCTAACTACAGGCTCCTCCAACCTCTGGGCTCCTCGGCTTACCCATGGTGGCCGGCGATCCTTTGTCCGTGATAGTGCAGAATCGAAGGATCGCCTTGCACTGTCCCCAAGCTTTTACGTAGCCTGGGGACATGCGGAAGGAAGTCTCCTGCTTCCTCGACAACTTCAGGCTCTTTCATGAGCCACAGCGCTAAGGTAAACCTGTCGTGCTTCTTTAGTAGATTACGTATCCTTATTTGTGTCTAACGTTGCTTCATTTACTGTACCTCCAGGCAATGCAAAAGATGGTAGCCATGGCGAAAAAACTTGGCCAGTCTGAGCCCCAACGTGCCAGATTGGCAAGTGAAAATGCCAAGCTGTAAAATACAATCGTCAAGC
Source organism: Rhododendron molle (assembly GCA_025413875.1). NCBI lineage: Eukaryota > Viridiplantae > Streptophyta > Magnoliopsida > Ericales > Ericaceae > Rhododendron > Rhododendron molle. The sequence goes on along the minus strand of JAKSEO010000024.1, from coordinate 78,637 downwards.
TGGAGAGGGAGAGGAACCAGGCTCGCAGGACCGTGGACAAGCTTAAGGGCAAGCTGGAGGGGGCCGAGGATAGCCTGAACCAGACTCTCACTGAGCTGGAGGTGAGCATGAATGAGGCCAAGACCTCATACCAGCGGGGCTACAGCGAGGGAATCCGTGTGGCTACTGAAAGCTACACGGACCAGATGCCCGGGATCCAGGGCTAGGTCTTTGAGGCTGGCTGGTTGGCTTGCCTTAAAAAATTCGGCACAGCAGAATCTTCTCCTCTCTGGACAGAGATCGACCTTCCTAGCACCCAAGTGGTTGCCGACGAGCAGGAAGAAGACAGCCTGGACAGGGAGCTCAATGCTAATGTCTCCGAGCAACAGGACGCCCGTGTCGAGCAATCTGGAGAGGTGACCAACCTTGGCCAGAAGGAAGCCAATGGTGGTCCACCTGAATCAAGCACTGCTGCCGACAACACAACTGCTCCGGTCTCTATAGATGCTCCAGCCTCTCCTCCTGTTATCCAAGACCTGACGAACGAAGAGTAAGTTGGACTCTTTGTAGTGATAATAGTTGAAACTTTGAATCAATCTTTTGCTGGCCCTGTGTGGCCATTTTGGCGTTGCCCTGCGTGGCACTGACACATTTCTGCATACTCTTTCATACTGGTGGTTTTGGCCCTTCGTGGCCTTTTGAATGTTTTTGGCCCTTCGTGGCCTTTCTTTAAAACAGGAGGCTTTATGTGTTAAATGTCTTCGTACTTAGCTTGATGCACATTCACGTATGCTCCCCAGGTCTCCTCGTGCCTGCTGATGATTCAGTTGAATTCGCATTTATACTGTTGCAGGTTTCTCGTACCTTAGAACAATGCTAGTTGCATTCGTAACCTATTTACCAGTACATGTACTCGTGTGTATTCAGGGTCTGTTCGTACCCGAGCAGGCCGTAAAGTTTATTCATACTTAGACAATGCTGTGTGTTCATTTTTGTGACATGTTCGAGTCTAGGTTACCCAAACTTACTCGTATTTGGTTACGTTAATTCTGAGTTTACTCGTACTCTGATGCATAAACAAGTTTATTCGTGCTTGGAATTATCACAGACATATTCGTGTTTGGGAACAGTGTGCATAATCTCGTATGCACTTTGGGTATATTCGTAACCGAGCAATATGGTCAAGCATATTCGTACTTTTCAAAATTCTGGGTGTATTTGTACCCGAGCAGACAGTCCAGTATATTCGTACTTGGCAAAATTTTGGGTGTATTCGTACCCGAACAGACAGTCAAGTATATTCGCACTTGGCAAAATTCTGGGTGTATTCGTACCTGAACAAACAGTCAAGTATATTCGTACTTGGCAAAATTTGAAACATTCGACATTTCGTTTAGTTACCCTATACCTCTGCTCCCCAATACGAAGTGAGGACTATGGACATAGCTTGACTGCGTATTGTAGACACCCCAATTTGGCCTAACGATTATTTCAACTCCCACCTTGGGACCATCCCGATGATGATACGGATTCGATGATTGCTGATTGCTTTTTGATGAAACCCATGGACTTATGGTACGAACTTTGAGCCACTTAGAGGACCCAATCCAGAGCCAAATAGCCTTTCAGACAGAAATATAGTGTGTTAGGAAAATCCATCGACCGGCCGCAACATCGATTTCACGGCCTTAACATCCATTCCTCACCCGAGCAACCTGTTGCACCCAAAATCTCCCTGAGAGATCGAAGCCTCGGCCGCCAGATCAATGGCTCGGCCGCTACATCCATTTCCAAGCCGTGACATCCTTTGCTCGGCCGCCAGATCGGCCTTTTTCCAGACTCTCGAACCTTCTGTCGGTTGATCGATCCACCGCCTCTCCGATGCGTTCGGGCTACGTTCAGGGATTACGTTGAAGAGTTCGAGTTACAATGCAAATGCAATTGTAACCCCGTGATTTGATTGGACGAAGTGTGTCATCCCTTTGCCTATATAAAGAGGCCTTTGGCCTCCGAAAATAGAGACCACAATACAACGAAAATCCTCAGATCTATACACATTCAAGCCACGAAATTCTGGCTATACACTCCCAAAAACCCTCTCTGCAAAAGCCCCAACCTTCCGTAGGCGGCCATCAATCAGACGATCCAACCCCGGAGTTCAAACCCTAGCCCTAGGGTTTCGTCCAAGAAGCAATCAATCAGTCAATCTCCATCGATCCAAAGCAATCAAGCAACTGAGGGATCAAGGTGGTGAGGCCCAACGGCCTCTGGTTTGGTTTATTTTATGTTTAATTTACTAATCGTAGCCTTCCGATAGTCTGTTAAACTTTCTGTCTGGTGTGAGGAAGAACACCAGCCGGCGATGCCTCGGCCGGTACATTGATATCGATCTGCCCTCGGCCGCGACATCCATTCGCCGGCCGAGTGATCATCTGCTGGCATAGTTTTGATTTGTTTTCCGCTTTCTGACGCTGATTTATTTACAATCCTGGCTCACTTATTGACTGTTTTAAGGCATAAAAGCAGACTACGTGGTATAGATTAGATAAAGCATCTACATGTCTTATGTTGAATGATTATGGGCTAGCCTTGCGGCTAGGCAGAGAGGGGTGCCTAACACCTTCCCCTTGCTGTACTTTTGGCTTCCGTATCCAAAATCTCTATCTGTTTTCCTAGCTTTAACAAACTAGGTGGCGACTCTGTTTTGATGATAACCGCTATCGTGTGGTGATACCTCTAGCCATGGAAGTATCCACGATCTTGGTTTATGAAGCGAGCAACCAATCGAGCAAACACAGTGATGATACAACTGTATGGTGATGCCCCGTCTGGGAGGTATCTACACGTATTTAAAGAAAAACTTGTAAAAAACAGCGTTTATGTTACCAAAATCCATGAATTGTATTCATAATTCAAAAACGCAAGGGGGCGTTACGCGTACCCCTTGCAACTAACAAAGCAAACACAAGGGAATTTTATTCATAATTCCCACACAATCACGATGCGTATCTAAAATAGAATAAAATTGAAATCGAAGTTCTTTACACGTAGAACTTCCTCAAGTTGTGGACATTCCAGGGCCTTGGTACCGGGTTCCCGTCCATGTCTGCCAATCGATAAGCCCCAATGCCCACAACCTCTGTAACTCGATATGGGCCTTCCCAATTGGCCCCCAACTTGCCCTCGTTGGACACCTTGGTGTTGCTGAGCACCTTTCGTAGCACAAGGTCTCCAACACTAAACTCTCGTGGATGGACATACTTGTTGTAACTTTTCAGCAACTGCTCCTGGTACGAAGCCAGGTGCACCAGAGCTCGTTCTCTCCTTTCCTCGGCGAGGTCCAGCTCAATTTCCAGGGCTCTGTCATTGCCCCCACTTTCCACCAATGTGGTCCTGTTGGTCGGCAAACCAACCTCCAATGGAATCACAGCCTCTGTTCCATATGCTAGCGAATAGGGGGTCTCTCCCGTAGACCTCCTAGGAGTTGTTCGGTGCCCACAGGACCAGTGGCAATTCATCGGGCCACTTACCTTTTGCTTTGTCCAACCTTTTCTTGATCCCGTCAAGTATAGTCTTGTTGGGCGCCTCTCTGCCCATTGCTCTGAGGGTAGGCTGGTGTGGAATAGTAGTTCCTTATTCCATACTGGGCACAAAAAGCCTTGAACTTTTTCTGGAACTTCGACCCATTATCAGTAATCAAGGAGTAAGGAACTCCAAATCGAGTGATGATGCTCTTCCACACGAACCTTTCTATCATAGGTTCTGTGATTTTTGCCAATGGTTTTGCTTCTATCCACTTGGTAAAGTAATCTGTTGCCACCAACAGAAACTTCCTGTTCCCAGTAGCCTTGTGGAGTGGACCCACGATGTCCATCCCCCACTGCGCAAACGGCCAAGGGCTTGTCAAGGGCACCCTATCTTCGGCTGGCGTTCGGATCATGGGTGAGAACTTCTGACATTTCTCACAAATTTTCACATACACTTTTGCATCTTCTTGCATGTGCGGCCACCAGTAACCCTGGGTGATTGCTCGGTGAGCAATGGATCTCCCACCTGCATGGCTTCCGCATGTTCCCTCGTGTATCTCGTGGAGAATCTTCTGCACCATCTCGGGATGCACACAAAGCAGGTACGGTCCAGTGAAGGACTTCCTGTACAATTTCCCCTCTGGTGATAGCCAAAACCTTGCAGATTTCGTTTTTATCTTGTGAGCCTCCTTTTTATCTGTGGGGAGTGTCCTGTCTCGTAGGAGTTCTCGTAGGAACTCCACTATTGGATCCATCCAACTTGGTCCTTGGTTCACGTCCAAGACCGATTCCACACTTTTACCAATGCTTGGCTCACCAAGATAATCCACTGCTACCTTTCTCCTGAACTCTGTTGGCACAGCAGCTGCCAACCAAGCCAGTGAGTCAGCATGGGCGTTCTGCCCAGAGCTTATCTGCTCGATGTGTACCTTCTCAAAGGTGTCAAGCAAATCCTTGGCTACCTCCATGTAGGCTGCCATCTTTTCGTTCCGGGCCTCATATTCCCCTGACAGCTGATTCACCACGAGTTGTGAATCACAGAATACTCAAATTCTCCTGACTTTCAAGGTCCTTGCGCTTCGTAGTCCTGCCAAGAGTGCCTCGTACTCTGCCACGTTGTTTGACGTACTGAAACCCAGGCGTAGGGACAACTCGATCATAACTCCTTCGGGAGGGAAAAGCACCACCCCAATTCCAGATCCGGTGTTGCATGCGGATCCATCAACAAAAAGCTTCCATTCCAAAGGTTCCGCTTGGCGGATGCCCTTCGCTTCTCGTCGGCGGCTCGACCAACCGCTTCCTTTCGTAGGAGGCGGTGGAGCCAGCGTGGAGAGAACTCGCCACAAAATCTGCGCCCTTTGACTCCGATGCGCCGGTAATCAATGTCATATTGGCTCAACTCTACCGACCAAGTCGATATTCGTCCCAAGAAATCCGCCTTTCGTAGCAATTATTTCAATGGAAATTCTGTGTAAACCACAACTTTGTGACTTTGGAAGTAGTGAGGCAATTTCCTAGTTGCCGTCCTTAGTGCCAGGACCAATTTTTCAAGGGGCAGGTATATCTCGTCTCTGCATCCAGTAGCGTCTTGCTCACGTAATAGATAGAGATTTGCTCGGATCCCTTGTTCCTTAGTCAGACCGCACTTACAGCATGTTGAGAGACTGCTAAGTACAAGGTCAAGGTCTCACCAGGCTCAGGAGTGGACAGGAGTGGGGCCGCCGCCAAGTACTTCCTCAGGTCTTGGAACGCTTGCTCACATTCTGCTCCCCATTCGTAACCTTCTCTTCTCTTTAGCAACTGAAAGAAAGGTCTACACTTGTTGCTCGACCGACTAATGAACCTGTTAAGGGCTGCAGCCATACCCGTCAACCGCTGGACCTCCTTCGTGGTCCTAGGACTTTGGAGCTTCTGCAAAGCTATTATTTGATCGAGGTTGCCTCTATCCCTCTAATGGTCACCAGGTGACCCAGGAATTTCCCAGAACTTACTCCAAACGCACACTTCGAGGCGTTGAGTTTCAGCTTGTACTCCCTTAGTATCTCGAAAGCTTCTTTCAGATCGGCGATGTGGTCCCGTTTCTCCTTGCTTTTAACCACCATGTCGTCTATGTACACCTCCATAGTCCTGCCGAGCAATTTCTTTAACATAATCGTTGCTAATCTCTGGTAAGTCGCTCCAGCAATCCTCAGACCAAAGGGCATAACACTGTAACAATACAGCCCTCGTGGTGTGATAAAAGACGTCTTCTCCTGATCGGGGCCGTACATGGCTATTTGGTGATATCCTCGATAAGCGTCGAGAAAATTCATACGCCCATACCCAGCTGTTGCATCTACCAACTGATCTATCCTGGGTAGGGGAAAACTGTCTTTTGGGCAAGCTTTGTTTAGATTTGTGAAATCGACGCAAACTCGCCATTTCCCATTCTTCTTTTTCACCACCACTGTGTCGGATAACCACTCGGGGTAGTATACTTCTCATATCGCCTTTGCCTCGAGCAAACGGTCGACTTCCTCGATAACAGCATCCACATGCTGTATGGCAGATCTTCTTTTCTTCTGCATTACAGGTTTGTGTTGTGGGTCCACATTCAGGTGATGGCAAATCATGTTTGCATCCACCCCAGGCATCTCCTCGGGTATCCAGGCAAACACGTCAACGTGCTCTTTGAGGAACTTTACCAACTCCTCCTCCTCTTCTTTGCACAGGTTTTCCCCAATCAGGAAATACCTCTCGGGATCATTCTCGTTGATCTGAACTTTCTTCAATCCTTCCACGACTTTTTCGGCCGGATTCCCTCCGATGTCCTCGATGATCGGCTGGCTGGTAACCTCGACTGTTTGTACCAACTGTGCCTTGGGCGCCTTCTTGATTATGGAAACCAAGCACTGTTGGGCTGTCTTTTGGTTTCCCCTTATCCTCTCGATTCCACTGGACCCTGGAAACTTCACCATCTGATGGTAGGTGGATGAAACTGCCCTCATCTTATGCAACCAAGTCCTTCCTATAATCACGTTATAGGAAGATGGCACGTCCACCACCAGAAAGTCGGTTCTTAGTACCACTGTTTCTGCTCGAACAGGAAGGGTCACCTTGCCCAATGGCCAGACTGCTCCTGCACTGAACCCGACCAACGGAGTTACTGACTGTACCAAGTCTGCTTGTGCCAACCCTAGTTTCTTGAATGCATCGTAATAGAGGACCTCGGTGCAACTTCCTGAATCTACCAGGATCCTCTCCATATCATATTCCCTAATTCGTAGGGTTATGACAAGAGCATCATTGTGCGGCATCTGGACTCCTCCCAGGTCCTCATCCGTGAAGACTATGCCCTCATCGCATCCTTCTGCTTCACGTCCTCGTTTCTTATCCAACCGCATCACGTGCTGGTCATGCTTTACCTGCCTTTGGAGCAATCTCACGTCATTTCTCGTATAAGGTGTGGCCAGTCCATGTATCATATGGATCACGCCCCTTGGATTCTGCTCGTAATCCAGCTCCATCGCTTTCTCGGCACCCTTGTGCTCCTCTTGGATGAACTCCTTCAAGTACCCAAGTCAGACCATGTCATCAAGGTGCTGCTTGAACATCTCGCAGTCCTCCGTCATCTGACCCCAGTCCTTGTGATAACTGCAGTGCTAACTCGTAGCCCTTCTTGCATCTTTATCACCCTCCAGCCTTGGAGGCCACTTAAAGTATGGGCGATTCTTTATTCGATAAAGGATCCGATAGATTGGCTCCTTCCAGACTGTAGTTATTGAAAAGAAGGATTTGGGGTCCGGGGCGTGCTTCTCCTTGTACGATTCTTTCTTGGCCTGCCCATATTCCTTCCTTTCTCTGTACGTCTTGGGCTCTGGCTTATCCGCCTTCTTTACAGAGCCCTTGGCCTGCTCGGCACCCAACTTGCCATCTTCCCGCATTATGTCATCCTCGTTCCTGGCGTGCTGCTCAATTCGTTCCATCAGCTTTGCCAGTGTGCTCACTGGACTCATGTTTAGGGACTTTCGTAGCTCCCCCCGAACAGGCAGCCCAGTCTTGAACGTTGCTATTGCATATTCCTTGCTGCAACTTTCAATCTCGTTGAAAGTCTCCCATTACTTCTTGGCGTAGTCCCTGATCGGCTCGTTCTCTCCTTGTTTTATAACTGAGAGACTCTCAAAAGTTTTGGGTGGTTTCTTGCTCGTAAGGAACCGAGCAGTGAATTCCTCGGCAAGCTATCTCCATCCTCGTATGGTGTTCGGTCCCAACTTATGGAACCAGGATAGGGCCACCTTTCCCAAACTAGATGGGAACATCTTGCACATGATCGCGTCATCACCATCGTGCATAAACATTGCCTGCTGGTAATGTTGTACGTGTGCCACCGGGTCTGCATTGGTTTCGTACAGGATAAACGTCCCGTGCTTAACCCTGCTCGGCAACCTTGCCTCCTGCAATCTCTTTGCAATGGGAGAAGTTGCTATGTTGCTGAGGGCTTTTCGTGCTGCTTCTCGTGCAGACATGGTCCCCTCCTCTGGCCCCTTTGCAGCCCTGGCATTATTTCGTTCCTAGTCAGAATCAGGTCTCTCGTACCTATCCCTGTGGTGCTTCCTGTTCTCGCCTTCCTCGGGGGATGAACTTTTGCTCCTGCTTCTCCTTTTTCGTGAAGAAGCCCGTAGTCGCCTTGGAGTAAGACTCCTGCTCCTTCTTTTTCGTGAAGAAGCTTTCTTATAATCCGCCACAGCCGGTCCTCCCCCTCTGGACCTCCTTCGTGAAAGTCCAGAGTCTTCCAGATGATCTCGTATCCGTTGCAGTTGCTGAATCTCGTACTCTCGCCTCCTAATTAGACGAGCGTACTCCTCTATCTCCTGCCTCTTGTTGTCCAGTATGTCTTCCCTGCTGCGCACACTTTTTGAACGTGCAATTGAATCTCTCCCATGGCGGGACTTACTCCTTCTCGTGGACTCTGTGGCCGTCCTTCCTTCTTTATTCTTGGAATCGCCACGGACAGTCAAGGGGTGGTCCTTACTCGTGGTCCTCCTTGCATGTCCGCCACCGGGCTTCCTTGGAGGATCCGGTGGGGACTTTTCTCTCTTTCTTCACCCAACTGATCGTTCGGGTCAAGTGGTGTCTTTGGATCTTCTTCCATCATGGTCGCTTTTTCAAAGGGATCTCTTTCGTTTTCCCACAGACGGCGCCAATTGTAGGTGCAAGAAAAAGAAAAGACCTTCAACAGCACCAGAATCCAACGGCTACCTCCTATTCCCTGCCGGAAATTATCCTACAAAACAAACAAGGGGTGAGTGCACCTTTGCCTTCTCGTGGCAAAGGCCCTCCGATGCCAAAGTTAGTATCTCGTACTAGTGAAAACCCTAATTCTCAGTAGGTATTGGAACGTATAGCCAAGAATTTGCGTACCTTTACCTCTAGGTTTACCTCATATGCTTGCTGTCCAAGCCATCTCGTTGCCCTAAGTTTCCTTTCTCATATAAGGAACCCAAAATATCAGGGATTCTCATTCCCTTAACTGTATATTACCTTATAGACCATTTAGGAACTCTTTCCTTAATTGGCCGTTCACCCCATTCCCGTTGGGTATCTTCTCCAGATATTGTTTCCTTACTGGGTACTTGCCACTTCTGGACCCCTCTGGAGCGTATCCTCAGAATCTTGTTCTGTTCGGCCTTCTCGCTACCGAACAGACCACATGGACCAATGATTTCTCATATCACTGGTTCCTCTACCATGCCACTGGTCCAACATCTTCCCTTGCTCTTGGGACCATTCCCCTGCTCGGGTATCTCGGACCTGGGACCTCTCATGACCCGGTCCTTTCTACGGTTCACCGTACTGTACGGCGGATGCTCCGATTACATTTATCCTGGACCCCACATATCACGTGTTCGGGCCTCTTTTGTACCTATTCGGGATTACCTCCCTACAGTTATTCAATCTCATTTTACTCACAAACATCATGCCCAATAAATACCAAGTCCATATCATTCACCTTAACATTGCTACTATGATCACGTAATCCCTCAAACACAAAAGCAACAAAAGGATTCCACATTTTAGATTCGGCAAGTTTTCCTTACACAACGGGAGTCAAAGGAGATAGATTGATCAATGAATCACTCAAGATACGAATGATCAAGTTTAGAAGTGGTTTGAGGAGGTTTAGAGAATATTTGAAGTAATCGGGGTACAAAACATACAAGAAGGAAGATTGTTGAAAATTTCTAGGTAGTACATGTACTAGTACAAACAGAGGTATATGTACTAGCTAAACAGAACTGAGAATTTGTGACAGTACATGTACCAATACAAACCGAGGTACATGTACTAGCTGAACGGAACCAAAATTTCTTTGACAGTACATGTACCAATACAAACAGAGGTACATGTACTAGTTGGGTTTCACAGGACAAATTTTTCAGATTTTAAGGGTGAATTCCAAGCAACAAAACAACAATCCAATACATGAATTCAAGGCCAAATCTTCTCATAAACACATAGAGAGAGCAAGAAATCTCTACCTCAACTTGGAGAACGAAACCCAACGAGATTGATCGAACCCTAGCTTTTGTATTTGAAATCCTCTCTGAGCTTGCTCCTACGAAACCCAAGGTCGAGAGCCCAAGAGGATGATGATTTGGTGAAGGATCTTGGTTGGTTTTGAACTTGGAGTGGAATTTTTGAATGAGAGGATGAGAAAGAGAGAGAGAGAGAGGAAAGAGCCGAAGGGAGAGAGGCGTGGGGTGTGTGACTGTCTTGGTAAATTTGTTTCTCTACACCACACACTCCTATATATATACCCATACATATACACATCACACTAGCACCCCTTCCGCTTATAATTCTATCACATTAACGCCAAAGCAATTAAACTCCACAAATTTCTTATTCTAGCATTTATAAAACCTTTAAACGATTTTTCAAAAATATGGGGCTCTACATTCTACCCTTCCTAAAGAAATTGCGTCCTCGAAATTTGATAACCATGATCAATCAAAATATGCATCACATAAACATGACCATGTCACAACAATAATCATTATGCAATAACGGTAATGACTTAAAAGTTTAAACTTGGACACTCACATTTGCTTCTACTCCAGAAACAAGTGCGGATATTTCTCTCTAACCTCGTCTTCACGTTCCCATGTTGACTCTTCCTTACCTTGGTTACTCCACAAGACTCGCACTAACGCTATCGTCTTACCCCTCAACACTTGATCGCGCGAATCTAGGATACGTATCGGTTCCTCCCCATAAGATGCATCGGCCTCCAACTCTAGTTCGGACCACTCTAGGACATGAGACGGGTTTGGTTCGTATTTCCTAAACATCGACACGTGGAACACATCATGCACTCCCGAAAGTTTCGGTGGCAAAGCCAAGCGATACGCGACTTCCCCAATCTTCTCGATGATGTCAAATGGCCCGATATAATGCGGTGAAAGCTTCCCCTTTTTCCCAAAGCGAGACAAACCCCGACGCAGTTATACTTTAAGAAAAACATGATCCCTTTCTTCAAATGAAACGGTCGGTGACGATGATCGGCATAATTCTTTTGCCTACTTTGCACGGTCAACAATCTTTGGCGAATCACCTTGACTTGTTCGTCGTTCTTTCTTGAGCTTCCAAAAGGCGTTGTCGAATCATTCTCATGCTCTCGGAGGTCTCCTTGATCATATCCGGCCCTACTAGCGTAGCCTCGCCTAATTCGGTCCAACACACGGGCGATCTACACGGCCTCCCATACAAAGCCTCATACGGTGCCATTTCGATACTAGATTAGTAGCTATTGTTGTACGTGAATTCAACTAACAGCAAGTGATCCTCCCAACTACCCCAGAAATCCATGATGCAACCCCGAAGCATATCCTCCAAAATCTTAATCGTTTGCTCGGATTGCCCATCCGTTTGAGGGTGATACGCTGTGCTAAACAAAAGATTGGTGCCAAGAGCAGCTTGCAAACTTTGCCAAAAGCGCGCGGTAAACCTCGGATCTCGATCGGATACGATAGAAACGGGAATCCCATGTGAACGGAAAATCTCTCGAATATACTAGCGGATAAGTGACTCCACGGAGTCGGTAACTCGAATAGGCAAGAAGTGTGCGGTCTTGGTCAAACGATCCACAATTACCCATATAGCATCATGTCCCCTCGGCGACCTTGGTAAACTGGTAACGAAGTCCATTGTCACATTTTCCCATTTCCACTCGGCCACTGGTAATGTTTGTAACTCTCCCGCGGGTCGTTGATGTTTGGCTTTCACTTGTTGGCACGTGAGACACTTAGACACGAAAATAGCGATGTCCCTCTGCACTCCGGACCACCAAAATTGTCTACGCAAATCGTGATACATTTTCGTTCCTCCTGGATGAACGGCTAACGAAGAATGATGGAACTCTCACAAGATTTCCTCTCGACACGAAATGGGTACAAACAACCTTCCTTGATAACGTAAGCCTCGATAGGCATGAATCATCCACCCTTCTTGGGCATTCCCACAAAAAATTTGATACGAAGGTCCTCCGTTTCCTCGTCGTGTTGTTGTGCTTCAATGACTCGATTCGATAAAGAAGATTGAACGGCCAAATTGCATAAGGTAACCCCATCCCGGACTTCCTCGAAGTGCAACATGTAGAATCCCAAATCGTTCATCATTCTCCACTCGTGAATAGCTAGACTCTCAAGGTGTGTCTGCTTTCTACTCAACGCATCGGCCACCACATTTGCCTTCCCCGGGTGATATTGCAAATCGAAGTCGTAGTCCTCCAAGTGTTCCATCCAACGTCGTTGTCGTAGGTTAAGTTCTTTTTGGGAGAATAGGTACTTCAAACTCTTGTGATCGGAAAAGACCTCGAACCTTTCACCGTACAGGTAATGACGCCAACTCTTCAATGCAAATACAATGACTGCAAGTTCTAATTCATGGGTAAGGTAATTCCGCTCATGAGTCTTCAATTGTCAGGACCCATGTGCTACCACTCTTCCCGATTGCATCAAAACGCACCCAAGCCCTTCTTTCGAAGCGTCACAATAAACGGAGTAGCCAACTCCATGTTCGAGCACAATCAAAACTGTCGCCGTAGTCAATCGTCTTTTCAACTCTTCAAAAGCTGTCTCACACGCATCACTCCAAACAAAATGTGTCCCTTTCCATGTCAACCTAGTCATAGGTGCCGCTAGACGCGAAAAGTCTTGGACGAAATGGCAATAATACCCTGCCAAACCCAAGAAACTATGAACCTCGAACACATTTTTTGGTCGCTACCAATTCATAACGGACTCTACCTTCCCCGGATCAATGGACACTCCACCATTCGAAACCACGTGACCCAAGAATTTAACCTCGGATAACCAAAACTCACACTTACTAGTTTAGCATGCAAACGGTACTCCCTCAAAAGTTCAAGAACGATAGTAAGATGAGATTGGTGTTCCTCCTCCGAAGGTGAGTATATGAGAATGTCGTCTACAAAAACAACCACGAAGCGGTCCAGGTAGGCACGAAAGATTCGATTCATTAAGTCCATAAAAAGTAGCCGGCGCATTTGTCAACCCAAAAGGAATAACTACGAACTCGTACTGACCATAGCGCGCACGAAAAGCGGTTTTTGGAATATCCTCTCTCCAGACCCTTAATTGATGATAACCGGACCTCAAATCAATTTTAGAGAAACAAGTCGCACCACTAAGTTGATCAAACAAGTCGTCGAGTCTAGGCATTGGGTACTTATTCTTAATGGTGACAAGGTTGAGCTTAAAGTAATCGATACAAAAATGAAGTGAGCCATCCTTCTTTTGCGCAAAAAGTGCTGGTGCTCCCCACGGAGATGTGCTCGGATGAATAAACCCTAAATTCTCCAATTCTTACAACTGAACCTTTAATTCCCTAAGTTCGGCGGAAGCAAAATGATAAAGAGGTACAGAGATTGGTGCGGTATCGAGAAGTAACTCGATAGAAAACTCAACTTCTCTCTCGAGAGGTAAACCAGGTAACTCCTCTAAAAACACATCCGGGAAATCGCAAACAACAAGGGGCAACTCCCCACGCGTACACACATCCTCATCCAGAGTCAAACTTGCCAACAAAGAATAAATGAACTCCTGCTCTCGAGACCCACACAGATACGGCTCCAACGATTCCCAACGTTCCCTGTAGGGAGGTTTTCCAAAACATTGGAAGCACAGCCTGAGCACGTGCATAACACATGACCACATCGGGGCACTAAGTGAAGGTGCACAGTATAGCCCAACAGGTGTGCTGGTAGGCGGCCCCATCTGAAGGTGCTTGGTAGAAATGCCTAACAGTGCACTGATAGGCAGCACCATGCTGGTAGGCAGAAGCTTCTATGTGATAATGCCTAACAGATGCACTGGTAGGCGACCCCAAGTGAAGGTGCTTGGTAGTAATGCCAGACAGGTGCACTAGTAGGCGGCACCATGCTGGTAGGCAGAGGGTGTTTGGCAATGATGTCTAACAAGTGTGCTGGTAGGCGGTGCCATGTGAAGGTGCTAGGTGATAATGCCTAACAGGTGCACTGGTAGGCGACCCCATGTGAAGGTGCTTGGTAGTAATGCCAAACAGGTGCATTGATAGGCGGCACCATGCTGCACCACATAAAGGTGCTCGTTGGTATGGCCGAACACGTGATATTGTTCAATGAGTTAGCCTAACACATGGTACAGGTGCACTGTAGTAACTGTGCACCATCGATGTACATTGGACCAACTATACCTGGATCACTATTCCAGAAGGTTCTAGAAAGGAAATCCTACGTGATAGGCAAGTTTTCAATGAATAAAGGGATTATAATTGAGTTACCATACGGGAGGGAATTCCATATGGCCAAGGATTCCTAATGAGATTGGAACCCTAGGCAGAGAAGGAGACTTGGAGAACAAGTAAGTCTACACCTATAAATAAGAAGTAACATCCACAGAGGGAGGTATGTTGTTATACATTATTTTTACCTACTGTGAATTAGGGTTTTATGAGTATGAAATACTGACTTTGGCATCGGAGGGCTTTTGCCAACGAGAGGCAAAGGTGCCCTCACCCCTGTCTGTTTTGCAGCTAGGGTTCCGGCGAGGAAACACGTGAAGCTGTTCACCAAAAAGCTAGAGTTGGCACTAAGCGGATTTTTTCCCCTAACAATTGGCGCCATCTATGGGAAACAGAGTAATTCTCTAAGATCAACAATGTTTTCTAGAAGCGTAAAGACTCCATGAATGAAGGATGATCCAAGACGGAAAAGGAGAGGACACCTTCTTCGCCTGGTGCTCATGAGAAAGCACTGAGTAAGGCTATGAGCAAGTCCTTCCGTATTGTATGGTCCTAGGATTGGGGGGGCTAATCAAGATTCCGAGATGGAAGTCAAAGCAGTCCGAATCTGCTAGGAGATTGCGTAGTGCAATCCTAATCTATTAAGTGTCCACGCGAAGTAGTCATAACTTGTTAGGCATCCGTGAAGAGCAGTTCGAATCTGCTAGGTGTCTACACAGAGCAGTCGTAATATGCTATGCATTCAAGAAGAGCAATCTGAATCTGCTAGGTGTTCTCATGGAGCAATCTGAATTTGTTAGACGTTCACGTAGAGCAGTTTCAATTTAGTAGGCAGCCGCATAGAGCAGTCTGAATTTGCCAGACAGTAGCACAGTCTGAATCTGTTAGGCGATTGGGTGGATCAGTTTGAATCTGTTCGATAGTAGCACAGAGCAGTCTGAATCTGCTAGGCGATCTTAAGGAGCTATTTGAATTTACTAGGCAGCAGCACAGAGTAGTCCAAATCTACTAGGCGATCTTAAGGAGCAGTCTAAATCTGCTCGATGGTAGCGCAAAGCAGTTCGAATCTGCTAGGCAATTTTAAGGTGTAATTTGAATCTGCTAGGCAGTGGCGCAGAGCAGTCTGAATCTGCTAGGCGATCTTAAGGATCAGTTTGAATCTGCTCGGGAGCAGCGTAGAGTAGTTCGAATCTGCTAGGCGATCTTAAGGAGCAGTCTGAATCTGCTCGGGAGCAGCGCAGAGCAGTTCGAATCTGCTAGGCGATTTTAAGGTGCAGTTTGAATCTGCCAGGCAGCAGCGCAGCGCAGTCTGAATCTGCTAGGCGATCCTAAGGAGTAGTTTGGATCTGCTCAGGAGCAGCGCAGAGCAGTTCGAATCTACTAGGCGATTTTAAGGTGCGGTTTGAATCTGCTAGGCAGCAGCGCAGCGCAGTCCGAATCTGCTAGGCGATCTTAAAGAGCAGTTTAGATCTGCTCGGTAGCTGCGCAGAGCAGTCCGAATCTGCTAGACAATTTTAAGGTGTAGTTTGAATGTGCCAGGCAGCAGCGCAGCACAGTCAGAATCTGCTAGGCGATCTTAGCAGTGGAGTCTAAACCTACTAGGCACTGCGCAAAGCAATTCGAATGTACTAGGCAATCTTATAGAGCAGTCTAAATCAGCTCGATAGCAGCGCGGTGCATTCTGAATTTGCTCGGCAGAAGCGCCGCAAAGTTTGAATCTGTTAGGCGATTGGGTGGAGCAGTCTGAATCTGCTAGGCAACCATGCAGAGCAATTCAAAATTGCTATACAATTGCATGGAGTAGTCTAAATTTGTTAGGCAATCACACAGAGCCGTGTAAATTTGTTAGGCTCTCACGAAGGCCTATCTAAATCTGTTAGATGATCATGAAGATCGGTCTAAATTTGTTAGTCGATCACAATGTACTCGAGACTACGAAAGGTCTCAAAGAGAAAGAATACAGTATTGAAGAAGTTGCTTAGCGTATGAAATAACGTGAGCAAGAAATCAAAGACTGGTATAGATGCCTACGAAAGGTGGAGAATTCAGGTAGTGCTCGAATAGGCAATGAACTAAAAGGCCAAGCACTTTTACAGACAGAAACCTAGAAAGTGTTTAGTTATCGGACAATGATACTCTCGTAATAAACCCATGAGGGAGTGATTACGATGAAGGAAGGAATCTACCGAGCAGGATCAAGAGGAGTGAAAATTATATGTTTACAGTTCAAGATTGAGGAGCACGAATTATGATATGCTCTCGTAACGATGTGATGCTAGAACTGGTTGTTCAGCTAAAGCTTAGGGCTTCGAATAATGTGGTAGAATACAAAGCCTTGTTGGTCGGGCTACGAAATGACCAAAGTACTGAAGGCTAAGAAACTAAGGAAGTTTTTGCATGAGATCCCACGAATGGGAAGCTTGGTCCAAAGTGGGAGAGACCATACAAGGTTATAGAGATAACTGAAATTGAAGCTTATCACCTCAAAGTCTTGGATGGGAATTCAATGCATATGCCATGGAATATACAAATAAGTAGTTGAATTGCTTATTGCAATTTATATTTTAGCTATGAGTTGCTATAAGAGAATTACGAACAAAATTCTGTAGAAACTATTGTTTATTGTGATTTATTAGCTACGAGTTGCAATAGGGGAATTATGATCAGAATTCCATAGAAATTATTCAGCTACGAGCGGCTTTGTGACGGAATTATGAAATTTTATTTGTGTTCGGTCCAAGCGCGAATAAGTTCAGTATGGACCCAAAGTCACTCAAGTTGCCTCTATACTGGGGAGCTCGGAGATTGCGTATCCAAATATGAATAAACTTGGAATGAAAATGATAAAACGAAATTTGAAAAATTGTTGTTGTTTTTCAAGTTTAAGTACGAATATGATGAAGGAAAGAAACTTGAGAACCCAACGAAGTATGAGAAGCTTAAGATACAAACGAGTACGATTATACTCCGAATTTGACTAAGTATGAATAAACTTAGGCCATGGCAATGTATAATGCTAAAATCCGATCGAGTACGATCAAACTCAAAATTTGGGTAAATATGAATAAATTTAGACCATGGCAGTGTATAATGCCCAAATCCGATCGAGTACAATCAAACTCGAAATTTAGCTAAATATGAATAAATTTAGGCCATGGCAGTGTACAATGCCAAAATCCGATTGAGTACAATTATACTCCGAATTTGGCTAAGTATGAATACACTTAGGCTATTGCAATGAATAATGCCAAAATCCGATTGAGTACGATTTTACTCCGAATTTGGCTAAGTATGAATAAACTTAGGCCATGGCAATGAATAATGCCAAAATCTGATAGAGTACGATTATACTCCGAATTTGGCTAAGTATGAATAAACTTAGGCCATGGCAATGAGTAATGCCAAAATGCGATCGAGCACGATCAAACTAAAAATTTGGCTAAATATGAATAAATTTAGGCCATGGCGATGAATAATGCCAAAATTAGATTGAAATGCGATTAAATGCAAAAATGTGATAGAGTACGATCGTACTCCGAATTTGGCTAAGTATGAATAAACTTAGGCCATGGCAATGAATAATGCCAAAATGCGATAGAGTACGATCGTACTACGAATTTGGCTAAGTATAAATAAACTTAGGCCATGACAATGAATAATGCCAAAATGCGATCGAGTACGATCGTACTCTGAATTTGGCTAAGTATGAATAAACTTAGGCCATGGCAATGAAGAATGGCAAAATGCGATTGAGTGCGATCATACTCTTAATTTGGCTAAGTATAAATAAACTTAGGCCATTGCAATGAATAATGCCAAAATCCGATCGACTACGATCATACTCTAAATTTGGCTAAGTATGAATAAACTTAGGCCATGGCAATGAATAATGCCAAAATCCAATCGAGTACGATCATACTCTAAATTTGACTAAGTAAGAATAAACCTAGGCCATGGCAATGAATAATGCCAAAATCCGATCGAGTCCGATCAAACTCCAAATTTGGCTAAGTATAAATAAACTTAGGTCGTGGCAGTGTATAGTGCCAAAATCAGAGTGAGTGCGAACATACTCCGAATTGGGCTAAGTGTGAATAAACTTAGGCTTAAGCAATGAACATTACATGATTATGAGGAGTTATGAATAAAATTCATTTGTTACGTTTTTAAACTACAAGTTAGTTGCAAAGGGATATGAATGACATTCCTTTGAGTTTGAGTTATGAATAAAATTCTCTTTTCTGATAATGAAAATTGAGTTTGTTAACTATGAATATGGTTCCCAAAAGAAAGGAACTTTTCGTTCCCATATTAGGGAGCAGTGGTTGGGTATACCATACTATATACGAAATAATAGCTAAGATCATACTATATATGAAATAATAGCTAAGTCAGAAAATCTTAGGTGCTTACGAACAAACGCACAAAGTTGCTAATTTTGAGAAACTTTGGTGCTTATGAATAGACGCACAAATTTGCTAAGTTTGAAACACTTAGGTGCGTACGAATAAACGCACAAATTTGCTAAGTCTGAAACACTTAGGTGCGTACGAACAAACGCATAAATTTTCTAAGTTTGAGAAACTTAAGTGTGTATGAATAGACGCACAAATTTGCTAAGTTTGAAACACTTAAGTGCGTACGAACAAGCGCACAACTTTGCTAAATCTTAAAAAGTTAGGTGCGTGTGAATAAACGCACAAATTTGGTAAGTATGAAAAACTTAGAGGTGTGTGGATAAGTATGAGAAACTTAGACGTATATGAGCAAACACACAAATTTGTTAAAGTATGCAATACTTAACTGTGTACGAATAAACACACAGGTCTTCCAAGTACGAAACTCTTGGGCGAGCAAGCACAGTACAAAAAGTGTGTATGATTGAACGCACGAAATTGGCCAGGCATGAAGGGCCTAGGTCTGTATTTAAATCTGGTAAGGATTGAGTACAGTTGAGGTGTATGAAGATACACACTAACCCGACTAAGTATGAATGGTTAGATGTGTATGAATAAACACAAGAAACTAGGGTGTGTGCATATGAGTACAACAATACTAAGTATGAGAAACTTAGGAACTTGCTAAGTATGAAACATTTAAGTTTACGCTCAAATGGGTATAGAACGATTTATTAATAACACTTAGTTATATGTGCATGAAAAACCACGAGATCGAGTCACGCGCAAACGACGACTATGCTTGAGTGTTGCCAAGTATGAAACGCTTAGGCACAGAAGAAGCTAAGAATGAAAAACTAAAGCTTATGTATGAGATACATAAGATTGATAAATATGAAAAGTTTTAGATGCTCACACGAAATTTGGGCCGTTGCGATAGGCGTTCGAGCATTGTATACTCTGGCCACGAAGGGCCATCAGTCAAAATAACGTCAAGTAATGGGATTACGTAGTAAGAGCGCGAATATTGCACTTGTTTGGTCCTAGCAAGAGCATCCTGAGGACACTTTGCCTCCATGTTAGGGAGCAAAGACAATTCATCAACAATATTCGTGAGTACGATCAAACTCAGAATCCGGCTGAGTGCGAATGAACTTCGGCCATGACCATGACGGGTGCCGAAATCCAATCGAGTATGACTGAACTCAGAATAGTGCTAAGTGCGAGATAACTTAGGTTATAGCAACGAATATTGCTGAAGACTTACTGAGTATGAATACACTTAGTCCAAAAGCAACGGTTGGCTAAGTAGGAAGACACTTAGGCCAAAAGAAATGAATAATACCAAAAGGAAGCTAAGTATGGACAAACTTAGATAGTTCACCGAGTTTGAACAAGTACGAGCTAAACCTGAGTATGCATATACTTAGGCATACCAAGTGTGAATAAGCTTGGATAATGGCTAAAACATTTATGCTAGAGCAATAAAGATTGCTAAGTATCTACTGAGTGTGAAAGAACCTGGCCACGAATAGGGCCAATAAAAGGCGATTAAAGGAAATTTGCCTCGCAAAAAGCATTGAATAATGTTGAGATTTGGCTAAGTGTGAATACTCTCAGTTTGACAGCAATGAATAAAGCTGAGAAAAGCCAAGTACGAATGCACTTGGGCTGCTACCTAAGTACAAATGAACTTAGATGATTCGTTGACCATGGTTAGGCTCAAACAATAAGAGTATGAAAAAACTTCGTTGTATTTGGCTATGTCGAGCATAAACAATGGCATATGGATAAGTGCCTTAGGATTCAAAAAATAACCAAGCCCGAAAACTTGGGTGACTACGAGCTAAATTAAAAATAGGTAAGAATAAACCTGAACTATGACAACAAAGAATGTCAAAAGTAAACCCCGGTATAAAGGAGCTTGGGGTCTGAGTAGTGAACATTGCTCTGAGCAAATATTGCCGTTAGTATACATAAGTGGGTCTAAGCATGCATGCGCTTAGGCCTTGAGCAGTGAATATTGCTTTGAAAATGGCTTGGTGTAAATAAACCTGGCCTTGGTAGTGAAGAATGCGAGAATATAACTAAGTACGAAAAACTTAGGATATATGGGGGCGTCGTGCACAAACTAAGACCCGAACGTGAAAAGGTTTGAAGCCCAAGCATCGAACATTGCTTGAATCATGACAAGCGAAGAATGTCAGATATAGGCCCAGGCACGAAAAAGTTTGGGGCCTAAGCAATGAACATTGCTCTGATACGAGCAAAGCCCGAGATAAGCTAGGTACGACATAAACCTAGCCATAATAGTGGATTGGCAAAAAATGAATGAACTTAGCAGATGGCTACGTGTACTGCCAGAGATTCCTAAGCATGAGCAGATCAGGCCAAGGGACCTTTTGCTAAGCATAAATCAACTTAAGCAAAATATAGCAGTAAGAAGCTTCTAAGGCATTGAAAGCCTGAACAAACAAACTCATAAGGCTAGTAAGGAGTACAACGATGAGTATACACAAGTTGTCATTTGGGCATCCCGAGCAGAGGTACCAAATAAACGCCATCAGAGACGCGAAAGACAAAGATTATTTGCCATGAAATGCTAAAAGTAATGAATTAAAAATAAGTGTCGCGCGGGGTAGAATTACCGAATGAAGCTTTACCCATTGCCCCCGTATAATGGCAAAGGGCAAAGCTGGGGAGAAATTGTAGGGAGGATTTCCCAAACAGAGGAAACACAGCCTGAGCATGTGCATAACACATGACCACATCGAAGCACTAAGTGAGGGTGCACGGTATAGCCTAACAAGTGTGCTGGTAGGCGGCGCCATGTGAAGGTGCTTAGTAGAAATGTCTAACAGTGCACTGATAGGTGGCACCATGCTGGTAGGCAGAAGGTGCTAGGTGATAATGCCTAACATGAGCATTGGTAGGCAACCCCAAGTAAGGGTGCTTGGTGGTAATGCCTGACAGGTGGGTAGGCGGCACCATGCTTGTAACAACTCTGATTTTTACTAAATAAAAATTTCGTTGTTAGTATTTAAAAAATCTTCATTACGTTTTAATCGTCATGCATCCGCCGATTTTTCTGTCGTTTCTAGGGTTAAGTCTTAAGATTCCACATCTCGGCTGGAAATTCTATCTAGCAACCCTAGTTAGCTTTTAACCGACTCGTTCACTTAGCGATCGTTGACCTATTTACCAATCACTTCCTAATCCTCGGTGAACCTCGTGAACCTTGGCCGTGAACCTTTTGAAACCCTTGAGCTTCGTAAACCTAGATGAACCTTTTGGACCTTTTGAACCTTTGAGCCGTCGACCATTGGACGATAACGTTAGGGTTATGTTTACCCATTGGATAATAGGAGAACCTTAGTTAACCCTCCAAAGTACGAGATTAGATTAGTTTAGTACTTAATTACGAAGTATTATACTTTCTAGGATTACCCATTGGTTAATAACCGCTAGGGAAACTATTATCCATTGGATAATAGTTAGTCTTGACAATTAAGTAATAGGGTTTATTAAAATACTAGATTGCCCATGTGTTAAATCCATTAAAATATAATTAGTGCATTAAGCTAATATTTTAGTACTTAGTACTTTGGAAGCTTAGGATTAGTTTATTAGATATTGGATTTTGACATATCTAGTCTAGATATTGTAGTACTTGCTTGTATATATTATTTATGTACTTGTATATATATATTTATATATATATTGTATTGTATGCAACATGTGTGTATTTCAATATTATATTTAGAAAATCTATATTTGCTTGAAAGTATAGTTTTTCAAAAGACCCATAGTACTTATATAAATATATTAGTATATATATATATACTTTCAAGTAAGTACAAGTGGGAGAGAGAGAGAGACAGAGAGAGAGAATGCCGAGAGGGAGAGAGGAGAGAGAACTCGAGAGAGAGAGAGGGAGAGAGAGATTGTACCTTGATTGACCTTGATCTTTCTTGATCTTCCAATGTACCTTGGTGTATTCTTTCCTAGCAAATCTATGACCTAGTGTCCTAAATGAATTTCTAATTAGTCAATCCTTGTACCAATCTCTTACAAGCCAAAATTCATACTCTTCCAATCACCAACCCTTGTCCTTCCATATCTATATATATACATATATATATATATATATATGTTGTACTTTGTACCAAGAAAGAAAGATAGGGAGAAAGAGAGAGAGATTTGGAGAGAGAGAGCCGAGAGAAATTAGGGAGAGAGAGAGAGTGATGTATGTGCTAGTGTACTTACCTCATTTGGTCATTCTTGTTACCTCATTTGGTCATTCTTGTACACAAGCCTAGTACTACTAAATCTAGGGTTTTCTTATGCTTTCATATCTAAGGACAAACCAATCTAGTCCTTCCTTGTACAATTCCAATTTCATACTTGAATCAAATCTCCATTCCTTGCCCAATCTTCCATAATCCAATCAATGGTACACATCCATAGCCATGCAAGCCTTGGATAGACCTTGATTTGCAAGCAAACTTGATTTGATGAAATAAAAAAATGAGATATAGAGAGAGAGAGAGAGGAATTCGGTTAGAGAGAGAGGGAGGGAGTGCTTGGCCTATAAATACCCACCTCATTATGCTTTGAACTCACACCTTCAATCCATTCTCCAACTTCTCTCTAGAAAGTATAGCTTGTTCTTGTTGTTCTTGAGTAGTTTTAGCTTGTTCTTGAAGTCTTTTCTTTAGTTTTTCAAGAAACTTTCCATCGCCGCCACTAAACCACCACTCGACCACCACCTCGATCCAAAAGTAGTAGTAGTTGTAGTCAAGATCTAGTTTCGAGAGAAACCATTCTCTTTCGAAGCTACCGGGAACTTACCGTAAGCCGTTATTCCGTCCGATCGCCGACTTTCTTTCCGTCATACCTTCCGTAGCCTTACTACCGCCAAGAAAAATGGTAGATTAATCTTCACCCCTATCCTACGTATATTGTTTGTTATGCACATGATTGAAAATATGTAGTGTACCCATACACTCTATCCTAAGTATATTGTATTGTATGAGCATGATGATAGAAAGCTATTTGATTTGTTTTCGTAGTTACTTTGATCTTATGAACACGTGAAAGCATGAACTCGTCAATAAACATATGTCGTTTTGACTTTCCAAAAGAAGGATATACGTTTTTGGTTTTAAAGATAAAGTGTTGTTTTAAACGAAATATTCGTATTTTGGCCTTTTCGAGGATTGTAAACTTGATCGCATGATTGCTTGCCTTACTTGTGGTTATGAATGAGCATGATTACATAGAGTTGGATGATCTTGCTAGTTTAGTTTCAAGATTGCTATGTATGAATCGTACTTATTTATGAAGTCCCGCCGCGGAGTCTATGCATGATACGAGATACATGAAATGGGAAAGTAGAGGCATGACACGTAAGATGTGGTTGATATGGATAAAAATACTTTTGAAACTACGTAATGGCCGGACTTGGTAGCCTTACGTTGGTGTGCGTTGCCAATGGAGCCGGACTTGGTAGCTTCATTTAGAGGTGTGTTTGTGACACAATGTGCCGGACTTGGTAGCCATTGTGGGCAATAAGCCGGACTTGGTAGCTTATTGGTTGTGTGCGTTCACAATGTGCCGGACTTGGTAGCCATTGTGGCCAATGAGCCGGACTTGGTAGCTCATTGGTGTGTGCGTGTGATTTTGGAAATGATGTTGAAAGATGAGACACAAAACGATGAGTCGCATAGGAGAAACACACGGAAAACTTGACACCAACGATAGATAGCGAATGCGGATGTGTCATTGTTGTTGTTGTTGTTATACCACTGTATGTGCTGTTATGACCCTTTATGATATATGCATGACTTGCTATGTGTAAGTTAAGGGTTAATGGGTGGTTACTCTATTGAGCTTTCAAGCTCATGGTGTTGCTTTATGTGACCCTGACATATTATCTTTGGTGGCGACATTGGTATAATGTGTCGGACCTTATAGATGAAAGGAGAGCTGTACACCTTGGAGGCCTTCAGAGCTGAGGAGCTTGCTAGGATGGAAAAAGAGAA
Source organism: Rhododendron molle (assembly GCA_025413875.1). Classification (NCBI taxonomy): domain Eukaryota; kingdom Viridiplantae; phylum Streptophyta; class Magnoliopsida; order Ericales; family Ericaceae; genus Rhododendron; species Rhododendron molle. Next base: position 53,908 of record JAKSEO010000024.1, on the reverse strand, counting down.
GGAGCTGTAGATAACCTTAGATATCCATCCCTTTTGTGTAATATAAGAACCCTTTGGGAGTTTGTGATATAATAATGAGCTAGACTCTCCCTTGTTTATCTAATAAATGTTTAACTTAACGAACCCGATTTCGGGGCGTTACATGCTAGTAGGCAGAAGGTGTTCGGCAATGATGTTTAACAAGTGTGCTGGTAGGCGGCGCCATGTGTAGGTGCTAGGTGATAATGCCTAACAGGTGCACTGGTAGGCGACCCCGTGTGAAGGTGCTTGGTAGTAATGCCTAACCGGTGCACTGGTAAGCGGCACCATGCTGGTAGGCAGAGGGTGTTCCGCAATGATGTCTGACAGGTGTGCTGGTAGGCAGCGCCATGTGAAGGTGCTAGGTGATAATGCCTAATAGGTGCGCTGGTAGGTGGCCCCATGTGAAGGTGCTTGGTAGTAATGCCTAACAGGTGCACTGATAGGCGGCACCATGCTAGTAGGCCGAAGGTGCTCGTTGTTATGGCCAAACACATGATATTGTTCAATGAGTTAGCCTAACACATGGTACAGGTGCACTGTAGTAACTATGCACCGTCAATGTACATTGGACCAACTATACCTGGATCACTATTCCAGAAGGTTCTAGAAAGGAAATCCTACGTGATAGGCAAGTTTTCCATGAATAAAGGGATTATAATTGAGCTACCATATGGGAGGGATCGAATTCCATATGGGCAAGGATTCCTAATGAGATTGGAACCCTAGGCAGAGAAGGAGACTTGGAGAACAAGTAAGTCTACACCTATAAATAAGAAGTAACACCCATGAAGGGAGGTATGTTGTTATATATTACTTTTACCTACTGTGAATTAGGGTTTTATGAGTACGAAATACTGACTTTGGCATCAGAGGGCCTTTGCCAACGAGAGGCAAAGGTGTGCTCACCCCTGTTTGTTTTGCAGCTAGGGTTCCGGCGAGGAAACACGTGAAGTTGTTTACCAAAAAGCTAGAGGGCATAAAACAAGTACCCTCCAGCGGACAAATACAGACTTGACGCTTAAAACAATCAATGGTGGCATCAAACATAGATAACCAATCCATTCCCAAAATAAGATCAAAGCCCGACATTCCCAATACGATAAAATCAAAGGTAAAGTAGCGATCATGAATAAAGAGTTCGCAGTCTCGACAAATACGATCCAAAGTTGTCCTACCCCCTAAGGGTGTCTCAACAAACAATGGTGGACTCAGACTTTCAGTTTCCAACTCCAAAAAGGCTGCATCAATAAATGAATGAGATGCTCCAGAATCAAAGCGTACTTTAGCAAAGGAATTAAACAACAGAAATGTACCCCTCACAACCGAAGCCTCTGGAGCATGAGAAGTGACTGAAGGTGGTGGAATGGTAGAAGTGATGGCAAAAGCCCTTCCTTGAGTAGTCTGGTTCTGAACAAATCCTCCCCTCTGCCCCGAAGCCTGAGAAGGAGTAGAAGATTTCACACCCTTTTTCATTCTGAGAGCCCTGAACGGTAGTGGTCTGACAAAAATGTGGTTGTTGCTGCCACTGCATACCCCTGAATGATTGTTGGCCAAACCCATGCCCTGACCCCGGCTGCTGTACACAAACCGACTCACTACAAGTGCCTCTCACTCTATGAGGACAATCCTTGGCTAGATGGTTAAACTCGCCACACACATAACACTCCTTTGCCCGACAATCTGCTCAAAAATGGCCCGGTTGAGCACAACGGTGACATGTAATCGCAAGCCTAGAATGAGCTCCTCGAACCCCGGAAGGAATGGTCGATGCCCTAACACTCGGTTGACTCTGAGTTGTGAAAAATGTTTCCCTTGATCGCTTCCTCCCCTGACTCCCGAAAGTCCCCGAAGAACTAGTAGTAACCGCTGGTTACCTCAATTCCCAAACTCTCCTATTCCTCTGTGCTTCCCTTGGTATCTCAATACTCCTTGCACACTCTTGGCGTACTTCGTCTTGCATTGCACCGTTACCATCCTCCTCATAGTGTTATGTAACCCCTTCTCGAAACGTCTGTATTTTCTCTCCTCGCTAGCCACTAACTCTGGAGCGAATGGTGACAAGGATTGGAACTTCATCGTGTATTCAGAAACGGTCATATTACCCTGCTCAGGCTTCTCAAATTGATCCCTCAACTGATCACAGGAAGACTCAGAAAAGTATTGATCCTCAAAAAGTGTTTGAAACCCGGCCCATGTCATATTCTCCACATCCGGCTCATTTGGTTGAGCCGCGGTCCGAGTCGCCCTCCTCGCATCCTTCCTACTCTCCAAAATAGACTCCTACCACTCACCGGCCTCTCCGACAAGTTGAACGGCCACAATACTCACCCATAGGTCATCTTCGGTAATCTTAAGAGCGGTGAAGTTCTTATGGATTTGCGCCAACCAGTGGTCGGCCACGAGAGGGTCACTACTTGTCCCATTAAACGAAGGTGGATTTGAACGACAAAATTCTCGCATAGCTATTAAGGCCCGATTGTCCTCATTCTCCCTAGGAGGAGGTTGCAAAAGATTAGCGGCTACAAGTTTCGCGACAATATCCCTAGCAAGAGGGTTCTGAACATTCCGCCCCCTCGGACCCGATCCGGCCCCCAATTCTGCATCCCCACCTGGGTTCTCCCCTTGATGACTAACCTCATCATCTAACGGTTCTGCACAGCCACGACCATGACCACGGCCTCGAGCACCTTGATTTCCAGCCCTACCTCGCCTTTCGCGTAGTCTCGGAGGCATCTTACTGTAGGGATTAAGAGAGAAAACTATCAATCGCAACATATTAACTATGGGGTCAAACCCCCAACTTCCTAACATGGGTTAACAACTCTACGCCACTTTACGATAAGGTAAATGTCAATCACACAAGCACACACAAGTCATGTAAAAAGATGCATTTTTTTTTGAACCCATGAGACTAAGTCTCCCCACGATCTCGAGGTATTCTAAATCTATGCTCAGATACCAAGTTGTCACGCCCTCAATTTTCAACACATTAATAGTAGCTTTTCATAAAGAAATTCATTCCTAAGATACTTCATAATACCCCAAAAGCTTCATCATAATTCGTCCAAGAGTGCGAATATATTCAGAGTTTACAACAACGGCACACCGGCCCAAATCCCATAGCTAAACAAAAGATTGCAAATTTAGAGATTTCCCGCGAGCCAGTTCCAGGTCTAGCAGAACCAGGGGTGACTATGGATGGTATGTCGGTGATGACGATGATCATGAAAGTCAAAATGAAAAAGAAAATGATAAAGAAAGTGATAATAATTTCATCGATTTTGAATCAACATCCTCGTTGATATTATAAAAAATCAGTAAGGTCACCCCTTACCCCTTTCACTCCTAAAGTCGTAAAAGGTTTCTCGTCTCATTTGTTGATACGAAGAAGTCTGAGAGTCAGAAAGAAAGGGGCCGAGAAATATGGATTTCACAACATGAGAGGAAAGCGAAAGCTTGGCTCGACGGAATCTAAATATGAGGGGAAAGCTCCGGGCTAGAGCAGGAAGGGGATGATTAAGTCGACTAGTGCCACTCTGGTGGAGTACCCTACTTTCTGAGTAAGGTGTTACCTGCTGGCCGATAAAGCACATGAAATGGACTAGTCGAAAGGCTGCCACAAGCAGGGCTTGACGTTCGTTCTAGTAGCGGAGTCCCTTATCCAGAGGATGCTTTAATATATCAAATAAGGTGAACAATCAAATCTATTTCTCGATTCAATAGAAGCCCAAAGAGGTGAATAGGGTCCCAAATAAGGAAAAATTTGTAAAAAGCAAATCCGATTATGTCTCTTCTTATTCCTAAATGAAATGTACGAATCCATAAAGAAACATAGTATCTATTCACTACCATTCAAAATTGGGGTAGGGAAGAACGGAGGTATTCCTTCCAATCCCAAGATCATAGCCAATATCATATCCTCCAAGTGCAAAGCTAGTTGATTCAGTGGACGTTGACCGCGAACCAGCATCTGAATCAATTTGAGTACCGGAGACTAGCTCTATTCCCATACTTCCAAAAGTAAAGTTTATATAAGTGCTAAAGTAACTTCTTCTGTGTCAGCTTTCAAAAGAATGAAGTCATATACACGTCAAGCACTCCATATCAATGCCCTTGAGGTGTACCTGAAAATAATAATACGTTGAGTTTCACTAGCCAGTAGATAAATCTTTACTCAAACTATATGCATATGAGACAGATAATGCACCGAATCGAACATTGACAACAAGAAATTTCCCATATGAACAAGCGCAAGAGGGTAAGACTAGATAACCAACACCGGTCGTATTCACACCACTTGATAATCTCTAAGTTCTCCGGTCACATTATGTCAAGTATTCTCGATTTCATTTCCGGGCATTTAGGACCCCGTGCGTCCCGTAATCATTCCGGCATCACACCGTGTGGTGGATCCGTGGCTTTCTTGTGCCCTTTCGGGCATTAAGAACCCCGTGCGTCCGTATTCATTCTGGCATCAAACTTTAAGGTGGATCTGTGGCTTTCTTCATTATCATTCTACCATTTCACATTACGTTATTCCATCTCATTTTACTCACAAACATCATGCCCAATAGATACCAAGTCCATATCATTTACCTTAACATTGCTACTATGATCACGTAATCCCTCAAACACAAAAGCAACAAAAGGATACCACATTTTAGATTCGGCAAGTTTCCTTACACAACAGAAGACAAAGGAGAGAGATTGATCAATGAAGCACTCAAGATACGAACGATCAACTTTAGAAGTGGATTGAGGAGGTTTAGAGAGTGTTTGAAGTAATCGGCGTTCAAAACATAGAAGAAGGAAGATTGCTAAAAATTTCTAGGTAGTACATGTACTAGCTAAACAGAACCGAGAATTTGTGATAGTACATATACCAATACAAACTGAGGTACATGTACTAGCTGAACAAAACCGAAATTTCTTTGACTGTACATGTACCAATACAAACCGAGGTACATGTACTAGCTGGGTTTCATAGGACGAATTTTTCAGATTTCGAGGGTGAATTCCAAGCAACAAAAAAATAATCCAATACTTGAATTCAAGGCCGAATCTTCTCAAAAACACATAGAGAGAGCAAGAAATCATTGCCTCAACTTGGAGAATGAAACCCAACGAGACTGATCGAGCCCTAGCTTTTATATTCGAAATCCTCCGAGAATACTCTTCTCCGAGCTTGCTCCAACGAAACCCGAGGTCGACAGCCCAAGAGGATGATGATTTGGTGGAGGATCTTGGTGGGTTTTGGACTTGAAGACGAATTTTTGAATGAGAGGAGAGAGAAGGAGAGAGCCGAAGGGAGAGAGGTGTGGGGTGTGTGTGTCTTGGGAAATTTGTTTCTCTACACCACACACTCCTATATATATACCCATACATATACACATCATACTAGCACCCCTTTCACTTATAATTCTTTCACATTAACCCCAAAGCAATTAAACTCCACAAATTTATTATTCTACTCCCTCCGTCCCTTTTTAAGTGTCCTGCTTCGTAACTCCAACTTATTAAAAATATATCATCATTATACCTTTCACATCAACTTTTTCCTCCACTTTCCCTACTTATCCATCATCATTACTCTTTTACTCACTTACTTTCCAAAAAGGAATCTACTTTTAGGGATAAAATAGACAATACACCAACTTTTACCAACTAAATTTACAAAAATGGACACTTATTAAGGGACAGCCCAAAATGGAATACTGGACAACAAAAAAGGGACAGAGGGAGTAGCAATTATAAAACCTTTAAAGGATTTTCCGAAAATACGGGGCTCTACACCCTAAGATAATTAAGTAAAAAATAACTAGAGCCTCGCTCTGATACCAATTGTTGGTCCAAATAGCAACCCAAGAGGGGGGTGAATTGGGTATCTCAAATATAACGCAGAATATGATAAAGAATTTCTTAGATAACAACGAAATTTTTATTCAGTAAAAATCCGAGTTGTTACAGTATTTTTATGTAAAACAAAAAGTAAAGAGAGTAGGGAAGAGAGAATCGAACGCGAGGATTTATAGTAGTTCGGTCCGTAACTTCACGGCCTAGTCCACTCCCCAATTGTCCAACTCGGGATTTGTTGCACTATCTCCAATAGTTATAATCCTTCTAGCATCGCGGGTGCTAGACAACCTTTACAACAAGCAATCTATCCCCAATCACTCCAAATATTTTTGACTCCGGTGTTAGTCACACCTAACCCAACTAGTTTTGACTCTGGTGCTAGTAACGCCTAACTCCAAGTGATTTTCTATCCAAAACCACTCACAAAAAGATAATCTCTCTCAAAAGTATGAATAAGGGAATACAATCCATTTTACAATAAAGATCAAAATAAAAACTCTCACACACACAAATGTATGGATATCAAGATGAAGAGTTGAGTTGATTGACTGATTTGCAAGTGATAGCTCTAAGTATTTTCTTCAAAACTTATCTCTATTGCTTCCTCTGTCGACTTCTCTTTTTAACCATGAAGAATCATCAGAACATTGAATTTTCCTTCTAGCCGTTCAAAATCTTGGCTTAATGATTCTTTCCATTCTTGTTTGCTTCAAAGCAAGATGCATGTTCCCATATTTAATTATAGCCGTTTGGAACATAAAGGAAAGATTTGTCCTTAATCTCTTCTTTTCTTCTTTTACTCTTGACTATTGGAGATAGGTTCCTTTGTTGCCTTTCTTCAAGAGCTTGAATTAATCCAGGGCAAGGATTTTAGAGGAACAACCGAATATGTCTGGGTTTAGAAAGAAAATAATCATGTACAACAAGTACATAGCTTAGCTATAAGATATTTCACCAAAGCAACCTTAAATATTAGTGGACCTTTTAAGAAAAACACTCCAAGATTAATATAGTGATAAGAACTAGGCACAATAATTAAAGTGCTTTGTCAATTAATCAAAATAAAGTTAATGGAACATGTGTTTGTTATCATCAAAATCAATAAGGTACTCTATATAAACCTTTGGGCTAACAGATGGGTCTCTACAGAGAGAAAGAAAGAGAGAGAGAGAGAAGCGGAAAGAGTTACAATGAGAGGGGGTGTTTGTGTGAGAGAGTGCTTCATTGCAACCTAACCGTTGAAATAGGTTGAATTACCCCAAGCGTAGGGCTAGGTCATTGTCCGCATAATAACCGAAAAGTCCAGGAACGTACCCACAGAGAAAATTCTCTATAGCTAATTCGGATTATAGGTGTAAGGGTTTCTGGCCTTTTAGACGGCCAACTTTTGGTTTTGCTTTGAAAGGTGAGAAATACTCTTATGAAAAAGACTAGAAATGAGTTTTTACTAGATTAAACAAGCGGCAAGGCGTTGGAGTTACTAACACCCGTAACTTAAGTCATCCAATTCTTCTCAACGCAAAAATGGTTGAATCGCACGACATTGGCTATCAACCGAAGGATTTAGGTAAGAAACCTATGAAAGACTAGAAGTGTAGTTTGGAAAGTGAGCAAGTTCTAAAGTTCTTTGGGCAAACATGAGCCGAGACATTGCTCCGAAACCATGTGTGCGAGCGCATGATCACCAGAGATTAACATCAACAAGTTTTGTTACATAAAAGGCGAACCACGCACATTTACAAACCAAACCTCGAGTCTTAAGTTGAGAAGAGCAAAATTAACCTAAGTCACGAGGTGTTATTCACCCCATGGCCAAGCCTAATCGACTACACACATAGCATAAGAACTAAGCATGGTGGTAATTGAAGACATAAGATTTAATCGATAGAAACGAAAATAAACTTGATATTAACGAAGATCCAACAAGTAAATACAACATTAATACATGAGAAAACATCAAAACACTTAAACTTACTTGAGTTCTTGAAGATTGAAAACTTGAAAGACTAAGAACACAAAATGGAAATCCTAGAAAGCAAGAAAGAAACTTATGCCTAAAGCTAACTAATGGCCATCCTTGCTATTTGTGAGGGAGAGAGCTATATATACTCATTTGGTTCTCTCTCTACAAAATATCCCAAAAACATACTACTAATGGAAACTTTCCATAAATGGAAGGTAGAAAAACTGCAAAAGGGTATCGATACCCCCAGCTCTGTTCAGCTTCGGGGTGATTTAAGGTGACTAGTATCAATACCATTTTGCATTGGTATTGATACCAATCTGTTAAGACAGATTTTGCCTGGCTGAACTTCACAGACTCGTTCCGGACACTCCCGAACTCGGATTTGGGTGGTTTTTGGACCGTTGGAAAGCTTATTGAGTCCACTTTCTAACCCAAGTTGTTTGGATCCAAGATAGTTTGTACATCAAAAGATATGATAATTCTACCCTCAGTTGATCAGAAAATGAATAGCTTTTGTAAAATCCTCACATCTCCTTCAATTCACTTGACCCTTGGGCGTCTCGAGAAACCTCCAAACCATCTTTTCATGACATTTCGGGCACCACAACTTGGTGGCATGTGGCCTTGGGCACTTGGTTTCACCCGGAGTATTCCTTGGCATTCAACCATGCTTTATTCACTCGGCTTACCTGAAAACACTAAAAACACACCTTACGTGCAATATTGCATAAAAATGACAATATCTATGTGCAAACACAACATACTAGAGGACGTAAACACTAAGAATATGCATTATTGGGTGCTTATTAGAGAGAGCACCATAAAGCAACATAAAAGACAAAAAAGTGGAAGGTTGGGGTAGTACTAACTGCTCGCACGCATGAGATTTTTCTAAGAGGACTGGATGAGAATATGAAATTATAGTGGTAGGATCTCCTAGGCCATGAATTGAAAAAAATAGGACCAGCCCAGCATTGTCCCTTTAGAATTTGGTCAAAAATAGGTGTAAACACAACCTTTTAATCATAACCAAATTTTGTAATTTGAAATGCAGAGTAAAAATTGAGAACGATAGCAAAAAGTTCTACCAAAGGATAAGATGACGTAGGTTTGGTTATACTCCTATCGTAATTCGAAGGAAAATATTCGTTAAGATGACTCAAAGTCTACATCTTGCCACCAACAGCATGATTAGGTGGTCTACATTGAATGTTATGTAAAGTTAAGTTTCCTAATGCTAGAGCTTTCTTCCCTTGTTGAAATAAAAGGGGAAGAAAACTTTTTCTTTTGGGATATGATCTGGTTATTTTATTTCAATAAAGCTATAGATACATATGAGATTGTACATATTATGTCCATATGGTTTTTATGGAGCCCACCTCAAGTCCTACAAAAATGATTCGAACCTCCCATTATTTTTTAAACATTATTTATGGAGCCCTATAAGAAATTAGCTCAACCCGACATCGGTAAGGATTTTTTTTGAATTGGTGGAGGCGAAACTACTTAACTGCTCAGTTTCGCCCCTATAAATTCAGGAAAAAAAATTTCGTACTGATATCGGGTTGAGCTAATTTTTTATAAGACTCCATAAAAAATATTTTAAAAATGAAGGGCAGTTCAAATCATCTGTGTGGGATCTAAGATGGACCCAACAAAATCAATATGTACATGAGATATGTACACACAGTAGTACAGATATTTAATTATGAGAGCCCTAGAAACAAAAATTAATTATGACCTTTTAGGATAAAATGATCAAAAAAATAAGATTTTCGTATCGGTTCAAACTAATTAAAAATTGGAGCACTTTATTATTTTAAACTGTGTTATAAATTAAAAAATATGATTAATAAATTAAGTCCTCTAATAAAAAGCAGAAACTTAATTATGAGAGCCTTAGAGACAAAATTTAATTATAACTCTTTAGAATAATATGATCAGCAAAACATCTTCGCACCAGTTCAAACGAATTAAAAATTGAAACACTTTATTTTTTAACTATATTTTTTTACTCTCTCCATCCCAATTTGTTTGCCCACTTTTTGACTTTTTACTTGTCCCAAAATGTTTGTCCACTTTGGAAAACTAAGGGACCAAAAGCTACGAAATTACCTTTTTTGTCCCTTACTATTTGAACTAAAGTACTCTTTTTCAAAAAATTAGGAGGGCAGTTTTTGGAAAATTGAGCATTTATAGGTGCAATAATTGTGTTCCCTAAAAAGGTTGTATCCCCCAAATTGGCCAAACAAATTGGAACGAAGGGAGTACTATATAAAAGATTCTGGTTATTTGTTGTTTTCTCAGTTTGCTTTTGATGCACAGTGCACGGTGTTTTGGAGGAGTGCACGGTGTTGTTATCCTTTAGATTTGCGTAAGGGCAAAAATGAAAATGTATACTATTAGTCCAATCCTATCCCATATGAAACAAACATGATATTAATAATCTCATCATCTAATCTCATCCTAAACAAACAGGCAAGTTACCAATCCTATCTCATTAGTAATCTCAATCATAATCCTATCTCTTTACGAATTCCGCTCATCTGTCACCGTTATCAAACGAGGCCTAAATTATCTCATTTTCAATCAACTTCGATTATGTAAACACTCGGTATATTTAATAAATAATAATTATTATCAAAACAAAAATATTATTTTCGTTAGTTTATTTAATGCGAAAAATTATTTATGTTGTCACATCAAATTTTATTCCATAATCGTTTGTATGTGCGCGCTTGACGAGTGATTTCCCTAGTGTGTCCATGTGTTGCTATGGGCAGCATGCCCTGGAAAAGGATTCCGTTCCTTTCCTGAAGCAATGGCCCGGATCGAGGGAGCGCGAGCGCGGATGGCAAGCGCTCGGATGACACCCAAGAAACCGTATTTCAAAGCACCTGCCACGCTATTTGATTTGAAAAAAGTGAAGGAAAACCAGTCTGTCATAACCATATCTGGGTTCAGGAGCTAGGTTACTGTGGACACCCTAATTTGGACATTTCGAATTTCCTTAATTTGTGGGCCGGAGGCTCCCCGATGATGAATTTGGATTGAAACAAGCCCTTGACCAGTCAGAACAATGCTCCTTCGAAGACTTTAAAAGGGAAAATAAAATGTTTAAATCAGTCTCAAACGCTCAGGTACAGTCCCAAGCGCTCCAAACTATTTTCAAAATCTGGGATCTGACAAACTCTCGAGCGCTCGAGAATGAACTCCTAAGCGCTCGAGACTGCTCTCGAGCGCTCGAGACTTCTGCGCTGCCCAATGGATGATGGAGCTTCCCCACTTCCCACGCAAACCATCATTGCAGCCGTTTTTAGCTGGTGCAAAACTCGGACAACACTCCACCTCAGTCAAAGGGGAGTCAGGTCTGATGATTTTTCAAAGATTCCATATTACATTTTCTAAAATGGCACCATATAGTATTTTGCCTATATAAAGGCCATTCCAGCACAGAACCAGCCACGAATTCTCTCTCTACAAACCCTTTGACTGTTCAGACTAGACCAGTTTTCATCCCTTTGAAAAGCTTCATTTTCAAAAGCAAAAACAACCAAGAATCAAAACATGAAGAAGATGGAGGAAGTTCAGATCATCTCCAACCTCTGATCTTCTGAAATTTTCATTTCTTTTTCCCCTTTCAAAGCTTTTTCAAGGAGCAAAGTTCCAACTTAAAGGTAGAAGTTCTTTACTTTGGTGTCGAACACAAACAAAACCGGGCTGTTTTCCTTTCTGAGGGAGGTCCCTCAGCCCTCTCAGTCTTTAATACTGAGCATGGGTTGAGAGACCTTGGTGTAATAACAAGAGCATAGGGGTACAAATGTGTTTTCTGTGTTCAATCCACTGGAAGCACTCCCGAGCGCTCGGGACTACTCCCAAGCACTCGAGAGTGACTCCAGTCCTGTTTTCCTTCTTTTGGGGTATTTAAATGGACATGCAAGGGTATTAAAGTGTATTTTCATACAGATCAATTCTCTTGAGCAGTGTTGGTACAAAAGATCTTCATTTTTCAGAGAGAAAGGAAGAAAATCGTTTTATTTAAAGACATGCAGAAGGATTTTACTCAGAATTTAAAGAGACAAATTTTCATATTTCAAAGTACAAGATCTGATGTACTAGCATACTACGTTGAGTGTATTGGATGATTGAAGTCAGTCCTGGGGTGTAAGCTACTCCCGAGTGCTCGAGATCACTTTGGAGCGCTCGAGAGTGTTTGCATGCAAGCTTAGTCCATTTTTTTTTTCTTCTAGTTTGATTCTCATACTGCCTTTGCATGTCCATGCATGCCTCCCTTTTTGCCTCTTAAAAGCTGTTAAATCACTTTTCAGAAAGGCAAGGTTGCATGGCTTAGAAGAATGGGGCTATTAAGTCATCTGCTGAACCCATGATGTGTTTAAGTTTATTTCAGTTTACATTTTTGCCGTTATATCCTGTTGTACTAAGAAGACTTGCAGGTTGAGCATGCAATACTCCCAAGCACTCGAGAGTGCTTCCGAGCACTCGAGAGTGCTTCCGAGCACTCGAGAGTGGATCAGTGATAGGGTTTTCTAGTTTCACTCATTTTACACTTCATTGCCATTTTTCAGTCACACTCTGTACATATGCACATGCATGCACCCCTCTGTACTTGATATATCTCTGGATACCTGCTAATTGACTTAATGAAATAAAATCCTTTGAAAAATCCCACAAATATTTAGTAGAGACCAATTTCAAAACGGGGCGAGGGGGGTGCCGTAAAACCTTTCCCCCCGCGTAACGTGGCTTCCGAACCCTTTTCAAAATCTCTGGTTTTCAATTCAAATCAACCATTTTCCAAATAAAATGGTTTCTCGGGTGGCAAACCACAAATCCAAGTGGCGACTCTTCAAAATTTTCAAATCGATCCAAAAACGAGGCGTTTCTGTTCGGGCCGCCCCGATTCCACCCGGGGCTATGGTAGCCCACAGTGGCAACTCTACCGGGGAGATGGTTTAATTAATGCTTGAGAAAAATCGGTGCGTTGATAAAAAATGCTCTGATTTCCTTAAGCATTAATTGAATTAGTGAGCCAAGCTTGAAAAGTATTTGTGGGATTTTCAAAGGGTTTTATTTCATTTTCAATTTCTTTTATATACATCTTATGCAGCCCCGCTGTTGTGTTTTGGCAATCCTACCCGGCTTGCCGGTGATGGGGAATCCCAGAATGCTCAGCAACCCTCGACCGTGATGAGTCATCCCTACCGTTCGTACCGTTATTGGGTGTATGCTCAATAATGGGAAGTATACTTTGACTCTAGTCCGGGGAACCCTTTTCAAGCCAAAACCGGCCTTCGTACATGTTTAGCAAGCCATAGAACCTTCCAAACTAGGACAGGAACCTACAGGGTGGGACTACGTGTTATATTATGCTTACGTGCTGCATTGCATCTTGCATCGTCATACTGTCAGCCACGATTCTCGAGACTTGCTCGCGCGGTCTTCGGAAGGTTGCCAAGACCCGATGAAGAGTCACACACCCTAGTGCGTGTTGTTTGAATCACACAAGTCCTCGAACCCAAAGGAAACTAAAATTTCGCTAACTCCTTGACTAGTATTTAATCGGGATTTAACCGAAGGAAAGGAATGATAGGGGAGCAGAACATTGTAATACCAACACCATACAGGCTAAAAGCCAATATACCGCTTACGTCGCTTTGGTTATTGTATCACATTGTTCACCCCGAGTCATTCCGAACCAATGGTCGAGTTGTCGATGGAATATTAACCGAATACTTAGCTTGTTCTAGCATCTTTCGGGAATCAACGATTCCTAAACGAGGATACACCCCAAAAATCTGAGGATCAAGGCGATCTCCCGTAAGTCAATCATTTTCAAAAAAAAATCAGAGTCGATGATGTGGGGGGCTGTTTTAACCTCGAACCTCTTGAACCCTTCTTGCTTGCTGAATCGTGGAGCGATGACCTGTAACGCCTTGTACCTGCAAACCGGAGGGGGGTGTTCCTCCGGGAAGAAGCTCCGACGATCAAGTTAGTATATGGAGGAAGAAGTTTGGTAAAAAATATATGTAGAGAGAGAGTAGTTTTTCGTGTGTGATTACTCAGAACAAATCTCCGTCTTAGGTGAAGTACTCCTCTATTTATAGGCGTGGGATGGAAGCGGTGAGTTAGCCGAGCGTAGGCTACACGCGCACTTCTACGCTCGGCTGACGTCACATGTCAGGGACATTAATGAGGGCCGCCTTCAGAAGATCTTGCCGTGTCACAGTGACTAATGTCAGGCCTGTCGCTATTGGCCAGAGATGTCACTTCGTATATCAGAGAAGACATCTTGCGTATCATTGAAGACTTCTAGAATCGGCCATAAGTGGAAATGATCTAGAATGTTCCCACAGAGGCGGTTATCCGAACAATACACGTCCAACCGAACCGAATCGTCTGTCCGAGCAACAGTAGTTGTGAAGAGGAAGATGATCCGAATAAACGGGTCACAATTCTTCCAATAGGGCTTGTATTCTTCGGACAAACAACCCAGAAACACACGTTTGTTCGGACAATAATACTTTTTGAACGTAGATGAACTGAGAAAGCTGAACGATGGCCCAGATGGGTTGATCCTTTTGAACCCTTTGGACTTCGGATATTTCGGCCCACTACAATAGCCCCTCAACTCCTGCTTCGCATGCTCGGCATTGACGGAGGAGTTGAATCATAGTGGCCGAACGAAGGAATTACAGAGTTAGTAGTCCGAACGCCAATAATTTCTGAAGCTCAGAAGTGACAAGTTCTGAGTTAGCATTTAATGCTCCTGCATCTGCCAACTTCAAGTTTGCCACGCGTCGCAAGACCATTGAGCGCTGGTTCGGCGCGTGCATCAGGATTCCACGCGTCGAACATCCAATGGTACATCAATCTCCCGCCAAAAATCAAACGGGTAAGGTTCGGCGCCGGTCTGGGTTCTGCCCTAGGTATAAAAGGCGACGGACGGAGAGAGAAAATCACTTTTTCTTCCTCCGTTCTTGATCGTTCATCTGTCAAAACGAGTCTCCAGCCAAAAAACCCAACAAAGATCGAAGATTTTGAGTATTTGATCACTGATTTCACTTCATTTTTCAGGTATTTCTTGTTTCTCTATCTTTTTCTATGCATGTTGATTGTTTTTGAACATGTTTTGGCTTAGAACGGGGTTTTTATCTTCTATCTCGTCTGTAACGTTTTCTGGAATTCCAGAAATGGTTGAAGATGTTCTTGTGTTCTTCCGAACGCATGTGCATCTTCAACCCTTGTTCTTCCGAACAACAAATAAGGAATTTAACCCACGCTTTCCTTCGGAATAAGCTATAGGGACAGTAACCGAATGACAACTCCGAACAAAGGTTCAACAACTTAGACCCATAAGAATTCCCGACAAATCATCGCTCGGTATAGTTAAGCCGTATACGATCCGAAGATTCGTTCGGTAGCCTAGAATCACCGTACGTAGGCACCTTAGGATCCAGACCTCGCTCTTCGCTAACGGTCTTCTCCCGTGCACTTGTCTTTAGGTATGGATTCGCCGCCTGGAGCCTTCGGAAGAAGGACAATCGACCCCATGATAGCTGAGATCATCAGATCTTCCGCCCGTGACTATCGCGTTCGGGAAGGGGAGCCCTGGGGTTGATTTCCCCGTTCAGGTGACCCCACTCCGAACAATGAGCCCACCTACCGTCCGAACGGCGAGTCCACCTCCCGTGATTGACATTGAGGAGTCCATGGAGAAAGAAGCCGAGGATTTACGCAGCGAGGGAGAGGAGGGCATAGAAGCTGAATCCGAGCGTCGCTCCACTCACGAGGACGCAGTTGCAGAATCCTCGGGTCAGGTTGAGGGGATAGACGAGACGGGGGCCTTCGGTGAATCTTCCACGCAGCCACCGAAGATGAAAAGGAAAATCGTCCAGTTAGACCCTGACGAGATTCCCGAACGAAGATGGAAGGACCCCTGTCCGTACTGGGACTGCTTCAAAGATGCCGAGGGCATTGCTCTGTTCCGAGAGACCTACGACGTTCCGGACAACGTCGAGATAATGCCCCTTGAAGGCAACCGCATCTTATTCGGTGATGATTTTATTACCGTTCCCTTGATGGCCATTGCCGAGGGTGGACTTAGGTTTCCCATCCACAGAATTACTCGGGAAATCCTATTTCGGTTTGACCTTGCCCCCTGCCAACTGAGCGTGAACTCTTACCGCATCATACACTCCATCATCAAATTGGCCGAGGTAAAAATGTTCCCCCTCGAGGCCCATCACATTTTTGAGAATTACCTGATGTCCAGGAACGTTAGGTATTCTCGATATTTCTTGTGTTCCCGAAGGAACATGGTAAAAATTATACCGGAGGGAATGTATGACTCCGAGAAGTGGGCTTCGGACTATGTCGTAGTCCGGGGCAACTTCGAATTTCCTGCCGGTGAGTATGGCGTGCACGGCATCCGTACGCAAAGAGGGGAACCGAGTAAGTATTCTTGTGCATTTTTTTTTTTCTGTTTCAAGGTTTATTGCTCGGTAGACCTATTTCTGTAAGTATCTTCTTTTTACTGATCTTCTTTTGTTTGGCAGACGTTCCAAGACTCAATAAACAACTCCTCCGAGCAGCATAGGGTTGTGGGCTTGCAGCTTCACTCCTTACGATCCCAAGATCCGAAAGAGACGCCCCCACAATCTTGGGCTACGATCCAACATACGGCGGCCGAATCCGAGGGGCTTGCCGAATCGACACCGAGGAGCTTCAGCGGAACGCCTTCCGAGCGTCGAAGCCGTGAGAGGAACTATCCGCCAGCAAGCATCCGAAGAGCCAGAAGGTGACTCCGAAGAAACTTTAGGAGAACAGGGAGAAATGGCTGGTGCTCGTGGAGTAAGAGCGGTTCTGCAGGAAAAGCAGGAGAAGAAGAAGAGGGAAGAAGCAGAGAAGAGGAAGGCTGCCGCAGCTGCTGGTGGGTCCAGCTCGGCGCCGAGCCCCAAATCCCCACCAAAAGAGATCCCACCCTCTCTCTCCCAGAAACGTCCGCCTACAGCCCCCACGTCTTCACAGGAAGCTCCGGCCAAGAAATTCAAGGTCACCGCTCGGAGGGACCCGTCGGCGGCTAAGGGCTTACCGAAGGACGGCGCTGAGGGTGCTGAAGAGGCCGAAGAAGGTGAGGGCGCTCGGGAGGTCGGTCCTGCCTGGGCCCCGAGCTTCATTACCCAATCGAAGAAGCAGGTCCTTGAGACCGACAGTCTCCAAGAGGACTCCTCAATTGCCTTTGCCCTCCATGCTGGCCTTGCACTGCCGAAGGACATCCCCTGTGCACCGACGTTGAAAACTGCTCTCGCTGATTATTTCTATCATGCAGGCAGGGTAAGTATTTTTCTTCGGCTTTAAATTCCTTTGTGTTACTCGTACGTTCTGTGCTACATGAATGTGTGTTCGGCTTTTGCAGGCTACGCAGTCCATTATGTCTGCTCAATTCCATTTGCTTGACAACGAAAAGCAAATGAAGCTGCTGAGGCAAAAGGCCGTGCATTACCAAAATGCGGCCGAAGCTTTGAAAAAGAGCTTTGATCAGTCCGAGGCCGTGCGCCAGTCGCAGGAGCTGCAGATTGCTAATCAAAATGATTTGATTAAGGGTCTGCAAGATGCTGCCGAGCGCACCAGGGCCGAGGGAAAGGATGAGGGCTTTGCTGAAGCCAAGAAGCAAATGGAGGAGGAAATGAAGAAGCTACTCCAGGAGGAGTTTGACCGAGGATACAAGCTGGCCGAGGAGAACGCCGCCGAGGAGGTGCTTGCGATTATGAATGAGATCAAAGAAGAGCAGCACGTGAAGAGCTTCACACTCGGCGTGCACAAAGGTTTCGATGAAGCTGGCCTCGACTCGGACGACATCAGGAGGGGCATGATCGAAGCACCACCCCTACCTGCTGACGAGGACGAGCAGCCTGTGAGCAAAGAGGCTGATGCTGAGAACGTTGAGGCTTCAATCCCCGAGTCCAACATCCCCACTCCCGAAGCATGAGATATTTCCTTTATGTTTTTTTAAGAACAATATTTTGGAACGGTCGACGCCGAACAATAGGCTTTTGTCGAACCGTAGTTTGTAACTAATACAGGTGAGGATGGCACGGAACGATCTACCACAGCCATGCCTCAGTACTCGTTTGATTTGGTTTGCAAAGTTTGTTTAAGAAATTTCCCAAGTCTTTTTATTCGGATAGCCAACATCTATTGCAGTTACTTTATGTTTCGTCGTTTTGTACAGAATCAAGGCGGCTTCACTTGAATACGAACATTGTTAAAAGCCCAGAATATTTTCCACCGAACAAACGTGTATGAACATAAGTAGTCAGCAATTTGCCCAGAAAGCTATCTGATTGAACTGTCAAAGTGTTTTAGCTCGGATTGAATTATAGTTTCAATGTTTGGATAGCATACGCTCGGACTACGTATTATACGTTGGGTTTTGTACTTTGAATTTACACATGTAAAAATTCACACGTTTATACGCGTAGATAGCCCCCTGCCTTAGTGAATGGCGTGAGTAAAATACAAGGCGGCACTAAGGCAGAAAGAGTGGGTAAACACAAAGAGAGAATACCGAGCCCCAGCACATGGGAACGAGGAATCAGGCTACGAGAATTTCGCCACACCAACCGAACGAGTGATTGACGTTTTACCGAAGCCCGAAGGCGGATCCAATACGCCGAACGTAAGGGAAAAGGGTGGAAGTGCCAAAAGACCGAGTAGAATCCGGGCTAGGTGAAATACCCATGAAACCAAACGTACCGAGTAAGAAAACGATTGAAAAAGTACCATCCGATTACCAAAACGCATGAGGGCTTACAAACCGAATAACACAAAAATAAGAAACAAAAGGCAAAAGCGAGAATTGGAGAACTCCAATTCTACCCATGGAACTTTCGAAGTTTTTGAGCGTTCCAAGGGTTAGCAATTGGTGTTCCATCCATCTCAGCTAGCTTGTAGACGCCATGACCAATCTTTTGGACTACCCTGTAAGGGCCTTCATAGGGATCCTTGAACTTGGTCAGTTTGCTGGCCTCGACGACCATCCGAAGAACCAGATCGCCAACTTGAAATGGTCTTGCTCGGACATTTTTATTGTAGCCCCGAGCAACCTCTCGCTGGTAAGCTTCATGATGCAGGTTGGCAGTGTCCCGAAGTTCTTCGGCGAAGTCCAGCTCCGCGCCCACCAAAGCGTTATTATCCACTGGATTGAAATTTTCGGACCGAGCCGTGGGCACCAATGCTGCTAAGGGAAGAACAGCCTCCATTCCGTAAGCCATCGAGAATGGGGTTCGGCCGGTGGACCGCCGAGGAGTTGTACGATAGCTCCATAGAACTTGTGGAGGCTCCTCAACCCATTTACCGAGCTTCCTGGTCAAGCGTCGCTTTAGCCCTCGAGTGATAGATTTGTTGGGCGCTTCGGCTTGGCCGTTGCCTTGTGGGTAAGCGACCGAGGAATTATGAATCTTGATATGTTTCTCGGTGTAGAAGTGTTTGATTGCGGCGGCAACAAATTGGGAACCATTGTCTGAAATAATTGCATAAGGCACGCCGAACCTGGAAATGATGTGTTTCCAAATGAAACGTTCTACGTCCCCCGCGGTCGTCTTGACCAATGGGGCGGCTTCCACCCATTTAGTGAATAGATCAGTAGCCGTGAGCAAGTACTCAAATCCGCCAGTGGCCTTCGGAAGTTTACCAACGATGTCAAAGGCCCAAACAACAAATGGCCATGGGCTCGTAATCATCTTGAGGGGAAAAACAGGTTGATGGATGAGTGAAGCTTGCAACTGGCACCGAACACAACGCTTTACATATTCTTCGGACTGCTTGACCATTTTCACCCACCAGTACCCTTGCGTTAAAGCACGTTGGGCCATTGTTCGGCCACCCGAGTGAGCCCCACAACTACCCGAGTGTAGCTCCTCCAAGATGCTTTCCACCTGATCCTCATGTACTACTTTCAAATCCGGTCCGGTGAATGTTCGGCGATATAAATTATTGCTCGGATCTAAAAAATAGTTGGCTGCTCGGCACCTGATTTTGTGCGCTTCCCGTTTATCCGCTGGCAAAACCTGATCCTTGAGGAAGGCAATGACGGGGTCCATCTGACTAGGACCAAGGGTGATAGTGTTAACCATGCACAGGGCTGATTCGAAGCTCGGCGATTCCATTTCGTCAAATACAATGGTGCGACCGCCTGAGGTCTTGTATGCTGAAGCAAGACCCGCGAGGGCGTCAGCATGAGCATTGTATTCCCGAGCAATCCATTCTATTTCCACTCGACCAAATTGTTTAAGGAGGGTAAGGGCGTAGCTGACGTAGGCATTCATACGCTCGTCTTTGGCTTGGTAGTCATTGTTGAGATGCCCTACGATCAATCGTGAGTCACAAAAGACGTGAACAGAATCTGCCCCCAACCGAAGAGCGAGTCGCAGACCCGCAATGAGAGCTTCGTATTCGGCCTCGTTGTTCGTCGCTGGGTAGCCGAGTGATACTGCACTTTCATGAACGGTGCCAGCCGGAGAGGTGATGACAATGCCAGCCCCAGCTCCATGAATGTTGGAGGCTCCGTCCACCGTCATTCTCCAAGCATCACTCGAAAAGAGCTTCCACTCGCGTTTCGGTTTCTTTGTTCCCAAAGTGAACCGAGCACGGTGAGATTCAGGGGGAAGGGAATTCCACTCAACGAGCTTCTCGGCCTCGGAGCGTTTCGCTACCTCGACCGCCATTGTCAGCTCGTTTTCCTCGTCGCGCAAACCAGGTGTTAGCTCGGCAAAGAAGTCTGCTAATGCCTGTCCCTTAATGGCGGTCCTTGGCTCGAATTGAATGTCGTAGTTGGCCAGGTCCTGTGAAAACTTGAGGATGCGACTAGAAGAGTCAGTCTTCCGAAGCACAGCCTTGAGAGGGAACTCGGTGAGGACCACAATCCTATGGCATTGAAAATATGGCAATAGGCTCGTTTTGGCTGACACGAGCGCTAAGGCCAACTTCTCCATAGGCAGATACCTCGTTTGAGAATCCGTCATCGATTTGCTGGAAAAGAAGATGGGCAAGTGATCCGTTCCTTCCTTCCGAACAAGAACAGAGCTGGTAGCGTGATCCGAGACCGCCAAATACAAGTAAAGATCCTCTTCGGGCAAGGGTGTGACGAGGAGTGGAGCTTGCGCCAGGTATGTTTTCAATGATTGCAAAGCCACATCACATTCCTCAGTCCACACAAACCTGCGCCGACTGGTCTTTATTGCTTGGAAAAAGGGTCTGCAAAGATCTCCGGATCGCCGAATAAAGCGACTCAGTGCCGCTACCATTCCGGTTAGCCGTTGCACTTCCTTTATGGTTGTTGGAGCTCGGAGATTCCGAACGGCGGTAGTTGAGTCGGATCGGCTTCAATTCCTCGTTGACTGACCATATATCCGAGGAACTTACCCGATCCAACTCCAAACGCACACTTCTCAGCGTTCAGACGAAGCTTATATTCCTTGAGTATGGCGAAGATCTCGCCAAGATCCCGAAGGTGATCGCTACCGAATTTACTTTTACATACCAAATCGTCGATGTAGGCTTCCAACGTCTTGCCGAGCTTTAGGAGAAATATTTTGGTTATTGCTCGTTGAAACGTTGCTCCGGCGTTCTTTAGTCCGAAGGGAACGACATTGTAGCAGTAAATCCCCCGAGGAGAGATGAACGCCGTTTTCTCTTAATCTTCAACTGCTAAAGCAATTTGATGATACCCTCGGTAAGCATCCATGAAGCTTAGTCGCTCGTGCCCTGCCGTTGCATCCACCATCTGCTCAATCCGAGGAAGGGGAAAACGATCCATTGGACAAGCATCGTTAAGATTGGTGTAATCAACGCAGACTCGGAGCTTGCCATTCTTCTTCGGTACAACGACCGGGTTTGCTAGCCAGGTTGGATATAGGATCTCTCTTATAGCCCCAGCGTTTAACAACTGGTCTACTTCGGCCATCACTGCGTCCACATGTTGTGCTGCTGAACGACGAACCTTTTGTACAACAGGGCGTCTGTTCGGATCAACATTCAGGTGATGAGCAGCAAAGGCTGGATCCACGCCTGGCATCTCGTTGGGAGTCCAAGCAAATACTTCGATGTTCTCTTTAAGGAAATTGAACATCTCCATACGCTCGGATTCGACCATCGAGCTGCCGAGGAGAAAGTACCGGCTTCCATCCAAAGTTATTGGCATTCGAATCAGTTCCTCGGCCGACCGTTGCTCGGCTGGTAGACCCACATCTTCAAGGACGGGTACATCCGCTGTGTCGATGCACTGTACCTCTTGCAAGCACTGTTTGTTCGTCACGGTGCTAATGTAGCACTTCTTGGATTGGACTTGATCTCCCCGAAGGCTCTCTTGCCTTCCATTCCATCCTGTGAACTTCAGAACCTGATGAAGGGTTGAAGCGACTGCCTTCATCCCATGTAGCCAGGTTCGACCGAGGATGATGTTGTAAGGGCTAGGTGAATTAACCACTACAAAATCAACATCAATCACTCGGGAGCCGGCTCGCACGGGTAGGGTTGTCAGCCCAAGGGGCCATACGGGAGCTCCGGTGAAGCTGACGAGCGGGGTTGTTGCCGTCCGAAGCCGATCAAGAGATAGCCCAAGGCTTTTGAATGTAGAGTAGAACATAACCTCTGCCGAACTTCCTTGGTCAATCAATACCCGTTGAACTGTAGATTTGTCAACGATTATGGTCACGACAAGGGCATCGGCATGTGGTGTCTGTAATCCTCGCAAATCTTCGGCCGTGAAGGTGATTGTTCCATCCAGGCTCGGATCCGTCCATTTTCTCTTGGATGAGGCGCCCACGTTGCATACTGATAAAGCAACCTCGGCTTTGTCGATTTCCAAGCGCAGTTCTGCAGCCTTTCCTTCGGTGACGAGTCCTTGTATTACCCCAACGATATTGCCCGTTGGAAGAGGAGGAGGAGGAGGGAGTGGATTGCGCCGAAGGTCGATCCATTGGTTGAGATGCCCAGCTGCTGCAAGCTCTTCCAGGTATCTTTTGTACGGTTGGCATTGGGTGGTGTAATGCCCTCGCTCTTTGTGAAACGAACACAATCCAGCCCCGGTGCCCGCCGTTCCGAGGAATCCTGTAGGCCAGACGAAGAATGGCATCTTGCCGATGGTATGCAATAACTTGTAAATTGGTTCCGTGAAAGCTGTTTGCTCGGCCACATACTCATCCGGCCTGGGTTCCCTCTTCTCCTGTTGCCACGGCTGTTGGTACGGGGTTTGGGGCGGTTTAGACTTGTTGCTCGGTTTTCCTGACCCGGTTCCTCCGCTGCCTTGTCCGTTTTGCCCGTGCCGAACGTTGGCCACCTGTTTTTTTGCTGAAGCCTGGGTCTTTGCCTCGGCTGTCTTCGGAGCGTTACGCTCGGCCACTGCTTCTTCGTGTACGCAATCCTTTTCGATAATAACCATCAGGTCCCCCATTGTCTTTGGCGGGTTTCTAGATAAATCTCTGAACATTGTCGAAGTTGGATCCAACCCATTCATGAATGACTCGGCAGCCACGCCTTGGTCACAGTCGGGGATGAGGTTGAGACTTCCCAGTAACGTTCAGTGTACGCCCGAAGCGTTTTCCCGGCTGCTCTTCTCATGTTTACCAACATCGAAAGCGTCTTGGGTTGAATGTTGCTTGTTACGAACCTCTTTGTGAACTCCAATTCCAGTTCGTTGAAGCTTTTGATGGATTTTGGTTTGAGCTGGTTATACCACAACATTATTGGCTCACCAAGTGTAAGGGGGAAGATCTTACACATGAGTGCGTCAGAGAAGTTGTGGAGGCTCATAGTCTGCCGAAACCGACAAACGAACGCCACAGCATCTTCTTTGGCTTCATAACGTTTGAGCTTCGGCATGGTAAAGCGCTCCGGCGGTCGTTCTTGCTGAATGGCGTCAACGAACGGGGATGCTTTAGCTTTTCCGAGCTTTGAGTTGTCCATTGTCACCGGAGCCTGTAGGATTATTGACTGCGGAGCGGGCACTTCAGGATTTTCCCTTGGCTCTCGGTGACGGCGTCTTGGCTGGTCGTTCGCCTCATTGTGGTGAGGTCTGCCCCCTTCTGACCGCTCCGGCCGTTCTCCTCTTGAATCACCCCGCCGAGCTAACCGCGGATCCAATTCTCCAACCGGTTGATACACAATAGGTGCCCCAGTAAATTGATCATATAAAATAATTGTATTTCCATTATCCGAGCGTTCTCCCCTGCTCATCGTCCGGCGAATGCCACGCGCTCCCGCTGAATATTGTTTGTTGTGTTGAAGCTCGGTCGTGGATCTAGACCGTTCGGTTCGCTCGGTGTGACCAGCTGGTTGACGCTCTGGGAGGACGTTTAAATCCATTGGCCTCTTGCCGTCTGCGCGCTCGTGATACCGTCTGGAGACGCGCTGTGTTTTTCCTGAGACGTTTGTTCGGTGAGAATGTGCCGTAGAATTTGTTGCCGAGGAACGTGAACTCTCGGTCCGAATGATGCTCGCCACGCGGTGCCGAGATGAGTTCGGCTGAATTCGTGGCGGGTGTTCCAACCTATCAAAGACGGTCCTTCGTTCGGATACGACTAGCTCGGAAGTTACTGCCTTTCTTGATTTTCGGCTCCGCTTGTGCGCTTTCTTTGGCCGACTTGGTTCGGCAACATGGCCAGGTGTTGGTGTGACGATTGTGTCTCCATCCCGCTCTTCTAGACGTTGCTGTAGGAGTGCTATGACTGCTGCTTGGCGTTTTTGTTCCGCCAGAGCGATGTCAAGCTCGGTTTGTGGGAATGAGAGTTGACGAGCAACTGGCACCACGGTCCTAGCAGTTTGGCCTGGATCGTTATTTATTGAGCCGAACCCAGTCAAACCGAGGGTGAAATTTTCCGGACCAGGTGGTGGTAGGCGTTGGGTCATCTTTGGATGGAGAAGAGACTGGAGTTAAGAACAGGCCCACACTTCGCTAGGAAGAACAAAAAATGTGTTTCCTTCCCCAGCGGAGTCGCCAATTGTGGGGGGCTGTTTTAACCTCGAACCTCTTGAACCCTTCTTGCTTGCTGAATCGTGGAGCGATGACCTGTAACGCCTTGTACCTGCAAACCGGAGGGGGGTGTTCCTCCGGGAAGAAGCTCCGACGATCAAGTTAGTATATGGAGGAAGAAGTTTGGTAAAAAATATATGTAGAGAAAGAGTAGTTTTTCGTGTGTGATTACTCAGAACAAATCTCTGTCTTAGGTGAAGTACTCCTCTATTTATAGGCGTGGGATGGAAGCGGTGAGTTAGCCGAGCGTAGGCTACACGCGCACTTCTACGCTCGGCTGACGTCACATGTCAGAGACATTAATGAGGGCCGCCTTCAGAAGATCTTGCCGTGTCACAGTGACTAATGTCAGGCCTGTCGCTATTGGCCAGAGATGTCACTTCGTATATCAGAGAATACATCTTGCGTATCATTTAAGACTTCTAGAATCGGCCATAAGTGGAAATGATCTAGAATGTTCCCACAGAGGCGGTTATCCGAACAATACACGTCAACCGAACCAAATCGTCTGTCCGAGCAACAGTAGTTGTGAAGAGGAAGATGATCCGAATAAACGGGTCACAATTCTTCCAATAGGGCTTGTATTCTTCGGACAAACAACCCAGAAACACACGTTTGTTCGGACAATAATACTTTTTGAACGTAGAACAGAACGATGGTCCGGATGGGTTGATCCTTTTGAACCCTTTGGACTTCGGATATTTCAGCCCACTACAAATACGAGAACAAAAAAGAACAGGGTGAGGGTGGGTGGGTTATGCTGTCTATTAGACATAAATTCTTGAGGGCGTTACACGAGCAATTGGGCCAAAGAAGAAGAACATCATACCCTCCTGGACCAGACCCTTGGGACAGAGATTGGAACGGCTTCAACTACAAGCAAACTCCATCAGTGCATCAGATTTGAGGGTGGAGATGGACATAATGATCGGGAACCTAAACCCAAACCCAAACCCCAATCCAAACTGGAGCGGAGGCAACCTGAACCCGAATGCTGGCAATCCGAACCTCAACCCTAATGTCAACCCAAGTGGAAACAACCCAAACCCAAACCCAAACGGAGGCGAGCCAAATCCGAATCCTAACCTCATTCCCAATCCCCATCTAAATCCTAACTCGAACCTGGGAAATCTGCACGGAGAAATGGGACAGATCAGAGAGGATATCCAACGCTTGGGCGAACGCACTGATAACCAAATTGCCCAACTCATGATGATGATTACTGGAGTTGCGCGACGCCTTCCACCACAAAACCAGAAACCAAGCCCTAACCCAATTCCTATCCCCAAACCCAAATCCAATTCCGGTTCCTAACCCGAATCCGATTCTAAATCCAAACCCAATTCCCAACTTAAACTTCAACCCTAACCCTAATCCGAATCCAAACATGGAGCAGCTGGTCCTTGATTTGGAAACACCACAAAACCCCGAGATGGCAGCAGTATTGACAAAGCTCACCCAATTAGAAGAGTCTATTGCGAGAAATGAGAAGATAGCGTCAACTGGTTTTGACATCAATAAGCTTTCCCTGTTTCCTAACGCAAAGCTTCCGGATAAGTTCAGGCCAATCGACTTCGCTAAGTTTGACGGAACAGGAGATCCAAAGGCACACCTGACGGGATACATTGGAGCACTTTCCATGTGGGGAGTCGAAAAGGACGCTATGGCACAGATGTTTTTGCAGACTTTGGTGGGACATGCTCTGCACTGGTTTACTTCACTGGATGAGAGAAAGAAGCGTTATTGGGAGGATATATGCGCAGCTTTTACAACATTCAGTTGGAAGTGACCACCCGTGAACTGGAGTCAACGAAGATGGAATCAAATGAGGCCTTCGCCGATTTTGTGAAAAGGTGGAGGGCAAAGGCAGCGCAGATGAAAGACAGACCGAGCGACAAGGATCAAATCCGGATGATTGTCCGTAACCTTCAACCCACTCTTGCGAGGCATATGGTTATGGCTCAAGCAAGCTCGGATTTTAAAACATTCTTTGACACAGGCCTTGCCGTCGAAGAAGCAGTTCAATTGGGAATCCTTAACAAACCCGAGCCTTCTCCCAAGCCCAAGAAGGTTTACTCTGGAAATAGCAACACTCAGTTTGGCAACTCGAATTACACCAACCTTCCCAACACCTCCACAAACGCAACCCAAACCGAACCAGTGAACCAAATCGCCACCCAAACCAGTGAACCGCGTACCCAACCCCGCACTTTCACTTAGTTCTCAGCACCGCTCTTCGCCGTGCTTGAGAAATTGGTCGAAAGCGGCACCCTCAAACCACTTACCCCTACCCCCTTGCCTCAAAAGCTACCCGCATCCCACAACCCTAATACATACTGTGCCTATCACCAGAATGTGGGCCACCTAACCGACAACTGCTTCCGTCTTCGCCATGCAATCCAGGATCTAATAGATAACAAAACCTCCCCATGCCTCCACAAAAACCCAACACCGTCTCAAACCCACTCCTGAAGCACCACAATGCCCGCACCAATCACATCTCCATAAGCTAACCCTTTAACCCGAGCCTTTACATCATTCCTGATACCCAAACCAAATCGACTGTCGAGCTGCCAGTTGAGGATGCTGTCTGTGCATTGGAAACCGTGGAATGGGATTTTCAAAGAAGGTGGGATGACCTGACAAGTGACTTCCCTCGCAGTGGGATACCGGGCTCTTATCACTGGGGTGTGGCCCGTGGCGCTCAATCCTCACCAAGTTGAAGAACAAGAACATGGAGAATGGAGGCAGGAGTGGGAAGAGATGATGGCTGACCCGTTGGATGGGTATTCTCTATTTGCACTGTTCATGGAGCCTGAACCTGTCGAAGAAAAAGATGAATGGGAATGGGAGCCCGAACCCAACGAGTGGCACTGGATAGATTATTTTGACCCCCTGGATGAAACATCTTTGGCGTACCTCTTTTGGGAGCAAGAAGAGGTAGAACAGGAACCGGATCTGATGAACCCTCGCATGTTCTCGGGACTCTCCGTCAGAACTATCGTTAATCTCACCAGGGACTCTGATGTTCTGGACTGTGTAATGGATCATGTTTCTTGTCCGTAGGAGCACATTATCGACGAGTTCCTCCCCCAACCGGTAGTTGAAATTCCTGATGAGCCCAACATCTGTGTATTGGATCCAGAAGATCTGTGGGGAAAGTCTGAATTGGTGAACGTGAGGATTGACGGTGAGGAACTGACTGTCAATAAGGCCATGTTAGATGAAGGATCTCTGCAGATTGGCAATAGCAGCAATGACAACAACGACAACAATGTCAACTTCTGGAGTTCTCTGGAGGAGGAAAGCATATGGCACACTCTGGAAATGGAAACCCTCAATGAAACTTTGGAGAAGACGACACTTGACAAAGGGAAACGTAAGGCTGACACTTGCGACTTTGACTTCTCCAATTTCTGGGAGGGTACTTGGTGGGAGCCCATTCCCAAAACAGTTAGCAATCTTACCAGGAGTGGAAGAGTCTACCAACCTACCAACCTCCAGCAGGGTAGCTCGTCCCGAGCCCCTCCGCCGCAGTAGAATACCTCTGTCAACCCCACAAGTCTAAACGCCCCTGTCCCGCAAGCTTCACAAAGTAACCCTCCAAGCTCCACTAAGCCTGACCCGCTTTCTCAGCCTAAACTGTCCATCGACCTCAACTCACTCCCCGAACCTGACCCCGAAGCCTCCACTGACCCTATTATCCGACAACTCCAAGAAATCCCCGCTCGCATGTCTATGTGGGGAGTGTTAGCTGCCTCCCGCGAGCACCGTCGCAGGCTCGTAAACACTCTTTTCAGGTTCGAGGTTCCCTCTGATATTGCCCCAGAAGCTCTTATCGCCCTTATAACCCCGAACCTCACCCAGCACACCCTGTCGTTCATTGAAAAGGACCTCGCTCCAGAGGGAGCTGACCACAACAAGCCACTACACGTGACGATGAAGTGCCTCGAAAAATGGGTCCCTGCAATTCTTATAGACAACGGTTCAGCCATTAACGTGTGTACACTTCGCACCGCTTATTGCCTGGGCCTCAAGAACAAGGACTTTGTGCCATCGAATTTGGGCGTCCGTGCTTATGATAATACGCGCTGTGATGTTTTGGGAACAATCAACTTGGAACTTGCAACTGGCAAGTTTAAAACCACCGTCGAGTTTTGTGTGTTGGAAATACCTGCATCGTTCAATCTCCTATTGGGAAGGCCTTGGCTACACCGCTCGGACGTCATGGGTGTGCCCTCAACGTTGCACCAGAAACTCATCTTGGGTTTGGATTCTGGAACCCTCATCATCCATGGAGACTCAGGTATTCGTCCGCACTCCGAGGACAATTCCCCAGTGCTAGAGATTATGCATGGAGAGGAAGATATTGCCATGGGGGGCTTTGTAGTTATGACCTCGAAAGTGTGCACCATCCGGGCCGAGGATGGTTTCTTGGTGAGCTCCGCAGCACTGGAAATTATGAAACGGATGAAATATCTACCGGGCATGGGCTTGGGACTTTATGCTCAAGGAGTCCCCGAATTCCCTGACTTCCCAGGAAGTAACGAGTGCTTTGGTCTAGGATATGAGTCCAAGAAGAGCGACCCAGCAAAGAAGTGGCGCAATCGCGCTCGAGCCCATGCAACGGAGACAAAATTGAAGGAGAAAGAGGCGTTGTACCAAGGAGAACCTGAGCCCTTTGTGGACCTCGAAACGAAAATGAAGTATCCTGGCTTCGAGATCTTTGCAAATGATACCTGGGAGAGTGATGAAGAGGCCGCAAAGGTAGAAGAACTATCTGAGGCACTTGACTGGCTGGAAGCTTTTGGTTTGGGCAGTCTCCAACTCCTGTTTGAGGGCGAGGAACCGGGGGGTATGATGGAAGATGCTGCTGTGCTTGTGCTTGGAGACGAAGACGAGATCGAAGACCCTACCAAACTCATTGTGGAGGCTGTAGGCATTTATAATAATTGCACTTTTGTACCACATGTAAGTCGCACTCACAGCACCTGCACTGAGTCTGAGTCCGAGTCTGACACTAACTCGTCGTCTAGCACAGAGTCGGAGTTTGTGCCCATCGGCCCTCCACATCATAGTTTTTACTTTGAATTCGAGTCAACCATTGTATTCCCCTCGTCTGCTGAACTGGTTAATGAAATGGATGATATTTTCGCTTACTTGCCGATTTTTGAGATAAACTGTTTAGATCCCAACGATGAAGGAATAGATCTCGATGGGGACATTCCTAAGGAGATCCGTTCCCTCGTCGATCACGAAAATGAAAGGCATGCTCAGCTTTTAAAAGAAGAAGTAATCTCCATAAATTTGGGTGATGAGGAAAACCCTCGATTGGTTCAGTCGGTTCCGGGCTGTCCCTCTGTGAGCTTCAAGAACTCACAGTTTACTAAAAGAATTCAAAGAAGTTTTAAGCTTGGTCCCACGCGAACATGCGGAATCGACCAGGAAATTGTCGAGCACAGTGATCCTCTCTATCCTGACCTTGAAACCCGTTAAGCAAAGCTAAGAAAAATGCGGCCCGATTGGGTATTAAAGATAAAGAAGAACTCACGAAACAAATCGATGCCGGTTTCCTAATAGTAACAGAAGTACCCCACTTGGGTAGCCAACATCGTTCTGTCCCCAAAAAGACGGAAAAATTAGGTATGTGTCGATTTCAGAGATCTAAACAAAGCGAGCCCTAAGGGCGATTTCCCATTGCCGCATATAGACATACTTGTTGATAACACTGTGCAGGGCACGCTCTACTATCCTTCATGGATGGCTTCTCGAGTACAATCAGATTCTCCTAGCTCCGAAGAGATAGGGAAAGACCACATTCATCATCGAGTGGGGGACTATTGTTATCAGGTTATGCCATTTGGGTTGAAAAACGTCGGTCCTACGTATTAGCAAGCCGCTACAGCTTTGTTGCATGACATGATTCACAAAGAGGTCGAGGTGTACGTAGATGACATAATAGTGAAGGGAAAGGAAAGGAAAGACCATCTCCCAGCGTTAAGAAAGTTCTTTGAGAGAATACAGAAGTACAGGATGCGACTCAACCCACAAAAGTGCACTTTCGGAGTCACCGTTGGCAAAATGCTCGGGTTCATGATCACAACCAGGGGGATCGAAGTGGATCCTTCTAAGATTAAAGCCATTCTTGAGATGGAGCCACCTCAATCCAGGAAGGAGGTCCGGTGTTTCTTGGGAAAGATTCAATTCATCAGTCGATTCATCGCCAAGTTGACTCTGACCTGTGAACCATTGTTTCATCTGCTTAAAAAATATGTGAAATTCGAGTGGAATGACAAGTGTCAAAAGGCTTTCAAAGCAGTACGAACTTATCTCCAGAATCCGCCGATCTTGATGCCACCCATCCCGGGAAAACCTTTGATCCTATATTTGTCTGTCACGCCCTCATCCATGGGGTGCATGCTAGCACAAGAGGGAGAAGATGGGGTTGAAAGGGCAATCTACCACCTGAGCAAGAAGATGGTGGGAAGTGAAGAGCGATACACTTCATTAGAGAAGACATGCTGGGCGCTAGTATGGGCCACCAAGAAATTGAGACACTACATGCTGTCTTATTCGGTGATGCTGATTTCTCGGATGGACCCCCTCAAGTATTTATTCAAGAAGCCAGCACTTACCGGTAAGTTAGCACGTTGGTTGCTCTTATTGGCCGAGTTCGAAATCAAGTACGTCACCCGCAAGTCAGTGAAAGGGAGAGCAGTAGCAGAGTTTTTGGTAGATCGCCCGATCGAAGGGCCGGAACACACAGAGTTTCAATTTCCCGACGAAGATGTAATGACTGCTGTCGACGAAACATGGATGTTGTACTTCGATGGAGCTGCTAACCAGAAGGGTTTTGGGATTGGCGTACTTCTGGTCTTGCCTGAGGGGTCGCATGTTCCCCTTGCTTTCAAGTTGAACTTCGAAATGTCACGAACAACGAAGCAGAATATGAAGCGTGTATTGTCGGAATGGAAGCCGCACTGGAAATTGGAGTCAAGGTGTTTGAAGTCGTGGGGGATTCCAACTTGGTTGTGTCACAAGCAAACGGAGAATGGAGGGTTAAAGATGAAAAGATGAAGCCATATCATCAGCAACTCAATGAGCTCATCCCGAATTTTCAGAAAGTGACCTTCACGCACGTCCCGAGGATGAAGAATCGCTTCGCAGATGCACTAGCAACTCTGGCGTCCATGCTAGAACTTCCAATCGGGGTAAAGCTGAGGCCTGTCATGATTGACAAAGAGGAAAGCATGTGTACGACTACGTCATGAACATCGACGAGCCAGACGATGGACTCCCATGGTTCCACGACATTTGGAATTTCGTCGAAAAAGGAGAGTTCCCTGCAGATTCAACCAAGAAGGATTGGATCACTTTACAACGACTTGCATCGCAATACATCATCTGCGGAGGACAATTGTACCGGCGATCTCCGTGCGGAGTTCACAAGGTGTGTATTCACGGTGACGATACGAGAGCTGTAATGGAAGAAGTTCATGAAAGAGTTTGTGGACCCCACATGAATGGAATGATGTTGGCTAAGAAAGTTTTGAGACTGGGTATTATTGGTCAACTATGGAGACAGATTGCATCGAGTATGTGCGCCGATGTCATAAATGCCAGACTCATGCTAATCTTATCCATGTCCCGCCCTCGGAGTTACACTCAATGGCAACACCACGGCCATTTTCCGCCTGGGGCATTGATGTCATCGGGAGGATCACACCCGCGGCTTCTAACGATCACAGGTTTATCTTGGTAGTTGTCGATTATTTCACTAAGTGGGTCGAAGCTCAAACAGACCGTGACGGCGGTTCAAGTGGCTCACTTCATCAAGCAAAACATCATTTATCGATATGGAGTCCCTCAAGCCTTCGTGTCGATAATGGTGTTCACTTCAAAGGAAAAGTTCTAGAGCTTTTTGATGAATTCAAGATTCAAGTGCATCACTCGACCACTTATCGGCCGCAAACGAATGGGCAGTCGAAGCAGCAAACAAGACCATCAAGGGCATTCTCGAAAGGACTATTGAGTCGGCTAGGAATTGGCACGAACAACTACCGCTAGCTTTGTGGGGATACCGGACGTCTATCCGCACACCGACAGGGGCAACACCCTATTCTTTGGTGTACGATATGGAAGCCGTTCTCCCCACCGAGCTAGAAGTTCCATCACTCAGAGTCATCGCTGAACAAGGAATAGATGAGGCAGATTGGATCAGCGGAAGGTTCGAAGAGCTCATGCTGTTTGATGAAAGGAGGTTGCGAGCATTGTACCACATCCAGGGTTATCAGCGAAGGATCGCCCGGGCGTTCAACAAGAAAGTGAAGTCAATGGACCTATAAGAGGGGGACATGGTAGTCAAGGAAATCCGTGCACCGATCTTTGACCTACGAGGGAAATTCCGACCAAAGTGGGCCGGGCCGTACATCATCAAGTCAATTCTTTCCGGGGGAGCAGCCTCAATCATCGATCGTGACAGCAATGAATTGTCGAATCTTGTCAATTTGGATCAACTCAAGTGATATTACCCCTGAAAGAGCTCGCTGGGCCGAAAACCGCAAGGGCGGGCGGTCCCAGGCAAAAATTAGAGCAATCCCGCTAGGTCAAAAACCCGAAAGGGCGGCCTAGGTAAAAGTTAGGGCAAAAAGTCGAAAAGAAGCTCGCTAGGCCGAAAACCCGAAAGGGCGGTACTAGGCAAAATCTAGGGCATAAAAAAGAGAGTGTTCATACCCAAGCGAACCCTAGCCCGAACTACGTATGGGCCTGATTCCCTTTCTCAAGGGATACGTAGGCAATCTCACTCTCAGGTTCAGTCCTAAATCATGACAATCAAATCCAAATTGACAAGTCAAAATTCTCTCTTTCAAGGCGCATGCGATTAATGAACCGAAAGGGGGAAACCCTTAATCAGTCAATTTTATTCAGATGATTTCTTTATTACAGGCCGAGCATGAAAAAGAAAAGAACAAACAACGAGATCTAACTTTAATTTCAAAAACCGGCAAAGTAAGCTTTTAACCCCTCCTTGCTTCCACATCTCTCCTTAGCCACTTCCGATACCTGCCAGTCAAGGTGATGGAATAAAGCGGATCACTTGGCTCAGTCCTACGAGCCTCCCACGTTCGAACATAACTCCGAAGGCCCGGAATGGTAAAGGGAGGGAGACGAAGCATTTCTGAACCCGAGGGTGGTATCTCCTGGTTGAGTCCAACCTGGCGCAGAATGCGGAAAGGTGAATAGGAAGTGAAGCCTCTCAAGCCAGCCACAAACACCTGCGGCGAGCCCATGTTGCTCACAGTCATCGCAGGAAGCCTCAGCCAATGACACCGCCAAGCAATGTCATCATCATCCAGGGAAGCAAAGAAGTCGACCCAGTCATCCTCATTTCTGTACATCACCTGAAAGGGGCGATTCCATCCACTTGCTCGATACCACCAGTCATTCGCCGGCGGTGTTAGCAAACCCAACTTGTTGCAAAGCCACATCTATCCAAAAGAGAGAAAACAAGTAAGAAGCCAGATAAAGCCTAAACCGAGCGTCGAGGTAAAAAGAGTGTGAGAAATAGAAAAAGGAGAGCTGAGTGAGGTCCCTAACCTGTAGCAACAGCGTGCTACCAACAAAAACCCTTGTGCGACCTGCATGGACAGCGTCCAAGCCCATCAAAGTTTCAGCAAGGACCAAGGGTGCAACGTCTTTGCAAGCCTTGATCTGAGTAGCGACCCCAACCAACAGAGAACTAGGCTAGCCAACAGACGGAACCAGCAGGAAGGCCGCCAAGAGGCAAATACAGCAAGCTATCATTTGGCGACCTTGATACTCGAAGTCCGTCAAGTCTCCAGGTGGACTGAATCTCTCGTACAACTGCACGATATTGATGGCATTACCTTGAGTCAAAAACAACGTTCCCGTTGACACCCAGTTTGATTTTTAGGATGTTCTTCATGCTCTCCCTAAGCTTTGGAACAATTGGCTCGGTGGAGTCATGATTCCCAAGGTAGGCATGGAATTCCTCGACGGTGGGGCATAGCTCTTGAGAACCAAAGCGAAAGACATGCACTTCGGGATCCCAAAAGCGTACAGCCGTGTGTAGCAAGACAGGACGGATGGCGATCTCGCGGAGGTATTTTAAAGCATGAAGGCGATGCCCTCGGAAATTCAACCAATCGATGCCTTCAAGGCTGTCCAACCAAGGGCGAAGCAAGGCTTGCTTTAACAAGGCCATGAGAAATGGGAGCTTTTGGGGGAAGAATGATGGAATGGGATGTGAGTGACTTGCCAAAGCAACTTCTGGTATTTATAGAGGCCTAGGGGAGACAGTAATCTTTCACTCACCAGCCTTGAAACTCAGCAAGCTTGTCTTTTTCAAAACCATTTTCTTGCATTTTCAAGCTTTCAAACTTTGGAAACTTGGAAAAGTATTGGAAAAACACTAGTGTTGCCTTGGGAAACCACTGACCCCTGCAAAAGCAGTACAAGGAGAGTTACAAGGTGTTTGGAAAGGGTGCATGTAGAAGAAAACAACATGATAGAGCTAGTGGATGATTTTGGAAAGCAGCACAGGTCTGCTGGTGACAGAAGTCTCGAGCGCTCGGGAGTGAATTCCCAAGCGCTCAGCAACACTCTTGAGTGCTCGAGAGTGCTGCAGTTTTGCAGCAGATTTTGGTTCCTGGTTTTTCACCTCAACACAGCATTGTGACCTCAAGGCCTTAAGTTCAGCAAGTTCCAACCTGTTTCTGGGGGAATACAATGCGTTCTGTTGTCCATTTGTCTGAGTATTCATGCATATTCTTTGGAACACCTCAAAATATTGATAATTTCCTTCCCGTGGATATGTCAAAGTTCGTGTCAAGAGCATTTGTTCAAAGTCTAACGGTGTACGGGAGTCTTACTGTGTGCTGGTAACTACGTGAAATGGTCAAACGCGCACCGCTTACGAGATCGATTTTCACCTTCAAACACCCCAATTTCATCGTTCATGGTCGCGTTAAGGGCATATACCTTGATCAAATGTGCTCGTGTCCCCACTCCAATCACTGTCAAGACCAGTTGTTACTCTCCTTAATGGTCACAAATTCCACATTAAGGGCATTTTTGTCATCTCAAGTCAAATTTTGTGAGTCGAGTCGGTTGTGTCAAGCTTTATTCTATTTTAAGAGTATCGGTTGAAATTCGCATGCTCTTTGCCCTCCTTCAAAGCTAGACGAACATATTTCATAAAATACAATTCTTGAAAAGGGAATGCAAACGAATGCAAACGAAGAAAAGTGCAAATTTTCATAAACAAATACGGCATCTACAACGAGTAAAGAAGGAAGTACATAAGCTAGGGCAAACACACGCCCAATCCTATCTCTGGGGTACGCAGGGCCAAACGAAACCAAGGCGTGTAGGCCTAGAAGCTACAACTATGTTGGCACGCAGGCCCATGCGAAAGAAAGGCTAGCAAAGCAAAAATCTAAAGCTCAACCCAGACGTGGCCTCTTCTGCTGGCGTCCCTCGGACTCGGAGCTCTCAACAACATCCCCGTCATCATCGGAAGGGCCTGAGGCAGTACTCGAGTCCGTAGACCCTAAGGCTCGTGACTCGAGCGACTCCTCTGTCTCCTCCTCTGACTCTTCAAGAGCGTGTCTCCGCTGGGACGTTGCCCTGGGAACCATCTCAAACTGTCTCACCTCTGTCACGGACCGTGACGCCCTCTGTGTACCTCGGCCTCTCGTGCTGGTGGAAGCTGGAAGGCTCACAGTGCCCTGTGGCTGTGTCCTAGTCGAGCGTCGTGGCCGCACCTGCATATCATGAGCATTCATTCATTTTTATGCATACTTAAGATCTAATGAGATGAATATGCATGCACTTTCATACCTGAGAAACAACAGGTAAAGCAGGCCCAGGAGCAGGTCTAGTCTGAAAGGACCTCCCTTTTGCGCAGTCCTTCAGCAACTGACGCATCCCCACCACCAGCATAATAGCCTTCTCTGCCCATTCTCGTGGCACCTACACGATGATTCAAAGGTCAAAATAATGGATGCATGAACAAGAAACATTTGAGGCATTGAAAGAAGCAAAGTTGTGTTATACCTGCGCAGGAAGCTGCATCCGCGGCTGCGGAAGGCGTGGAACATCTAGCAACGCCCGTGCTCCAGAAGGGTCCCTCACCTCTATCGTCCAGTCCAAGGACGGTAACCCGGGTGAAGCTGAAGTCTCAGCTATCTCAGGAACCCCCGTGCTGCCCTCACCTCGTCCCGAAGAGCCAGCACCTCGCCCACCAGCAGGAGGTCTAGCACCTTGACCCCTACTGCGTGAAGAACGATCGCCGCGGCCCTGTGCTCCGGTCTCCCCTCCGGTCTCATCTCCGACCTCACCTCTAGCCTCACCCCTGGCCCTCCTGGCCCTCCTGGCCTCGGACTCTGCTATCCGCCTCTCTAGCTCCCTCTCCACGCCCAGGCTCGTAGCCAAGTACCTATCCCTGTACGTCGCATAGTCCAGCATGCGCCGCAGATATCTTTCCAAATCAGTATCTGGCACCGTGAACTGCTCCAGCTCAGCTCGAGTGTAGGTCTCAGTTCGCTGCACTCGTGGAGGAAGCGGCCCCGGCACGATGAACTCTGGAGAACCGAGTGACTGTCGTGTCACCCGATCCCCCAGGTACCACTGCCAGCCCAGTGGGCACTCCAGCAGGGCCCTGCTTCACGTCACCTCCCGACTCCTCAGAAGGAAGTCAGCCTCAACTGTGGCCCAACGGTCCCAGTGAACCTGCATCCAAATGTCCGGCATCAACAATCGAGAAATTCATTTTCAAGAAAGCATGAAAGAAAAGGAAGGTTGATGTTTGTACCGTAACTCCAGTGATATTGTCCAGCCAGCGCCGGAAAGTCATCACTTGTCCCCGTCGCTCCTTTGCTCTCCGGTACTCCTTGCCCCATGCAAGTCCACGTGGGTGCAAGTGCGGATTCGTACAAGTGTTCTCGGGAGGAAACATGCCCAGACCTCGTTAGCCCAAACCTGCAAGTTGTCATGATCAATTCAATTCAAATCAAAGCATATTGAAATCAATTAGTCAATCAAAGCAATTCAAAGCAATAGCATTGAGTCATACCTCGATCCCCCTCCAGTATCTGCCAATGGTGTCTCCAACTCCGCGTGAGGCAGCCCCAAGGAAACAGTAGAGCGTGCACAGAGCAGCACCTCTCCAGTCATATCGTCGTGCCTGCCTCAGATCAACCAGGCCCGATAAGTAGCTCAAGTGAACCCGAGATCGCCTGAGCGAGAACAGAGAAGCCCCGAACAGGTACAACAGATAGGCCCTGGCCATCTGGGCCGCCTCGACGTCGTCCGCCGGCTCTTGATCCCAATACTTCGTGAACTGGTCGTACTCCGCCACCCCTCCGCTATGGCGCGGGACCCGTCCGAGGAACCACTCCAGAGCTGTGTCGTCCAAGTCTATGCTCGGGTCGAAAGGAATCGGCTCGCCTCCAACTCGGAGCCCTGTAATCGCTGCGCAGTCGAGAGGAGTCACTGTCATCTCCCCGAAGCGGAAGTGGAATGTATTGGTGGTGTCCCACCACCGCTTCGCCAGCGCTGTCATCACTGCACGGTCAACCCTCACTGCTGTCAGCAGCTGGATAAACGGCCCGAACCAGCCTCCTCCACCAACTCCCGCACCATCTGGGGCAACTCTCTGAAGTACTTCAATGAGCTGGCTGAGCCTCCATGGCTGTAGATGTCCTTGGTACGCTGTTTCCAACAGAGCAAAGAAATGGCATTAATAAGCAAGTGCAATGATTCAAGGAAGCAAGTCTAATGCAGGAAAGTAAACTATTAAACTCATACCGTCATCCATCCGAAGGAGATGTGTGTAGCCCGATCTCGGAGAAGCATGTCCTCGGGGTAATCCGTCCAAGCAGGGACATAGCCAGTCATCCCCGTCAGCTTGAAGAAGTGTAATCGCGGAGCCTAGGTATCCGGCGCGAACCCAGGGCACGCGCGGGCCAAGTAGGCCTTCGCCTCAACTGCCGCTGTAATCCGCTCCTTAATCACCACCTCCTCCTCTTGCTCCTCTAACCCCAAATCATCCATCTCTAGCAACCTTGTGTCCGCCGCCGTCATCGTCTGTGCACCACTGAGCAACGCTCCTAACAAGAGTGTTGAGGCCTGATCCTCCATCGTCCTCGCACCCCTCAGCAACTCCGTCATCCCTACATCGAGGCCAAGCGCATC
Source organism: Rhododendron molle (assembly GCA_025413875.1). Lineage (NCBI taxonomy): Eukaryota > Viridiplantae > Streptophyta > Magnoliopsida > Ericales > Ericaceae > Rhododendron > Rhododendron molle. The sequence continues at coordinate 14,798 of JAKSEO010000024.1, read as the reverse complement.
TAGAATGTCCCGCGGCCTCGCGGAATTCAAGAAGTCTCCCTCCGTGAATGGAACCGAGTGCGAAGCTCCAATCCCACTGTCTCCTCCCCTCGACTCCACAATCGTCGCCCTCAGTACCGGGGTCGCGACGACGAGACCAGCCATCACTACCTCATCCCCGCCACCTTCCCTCCGCTCATTGCCGGCCCGCTCCGCGGCCGCGAGCAAATCCTCTACCGTAGGAGTATAGGGGGTGCCTGTAGCACCTCCCCCGCTACTCGTACCATCTCCACCCCTGCCCGACGTGTCTCTACTGCTCGTGGCCAGACCATCGTCACCCCCTCGCACAGCCTCACTGTCTCCGAGATCTCCTACCGCTGCCACACCTCAGCTGGCACGCACAGCTACCTCTGTACCACCGCCAGCCTCAACTACTGCAGCTAAACCCTCACCGACAACCCTCTCCTGAGCTGGTGTGACAACACTACTGCGGTCCGCCTCCATCGCCGCCGCAACCTCAACCACCGCCGCTGCCTCCTCGCGGCTGGGCAGCTCTCCATCACCACCACTGGCCATAACCCCTTCCTCTTCCCACGAAGCCTTCTTCCTCCTCCTTCGAATCTCCTAACACACGATCGCCCAGCGGAGGATCGAAGAGATCTCAAGATCTCCGATTCGATCCGTGACTGTTGTAGACACCCCAATTTGAAAGAGAGAGATCAGTCAAGTGAGAGAGAGAGTTCGCCTGAAATAGAGAGTGAGGACGATCGAGCTTGAGAGGTGTACGGTTCGCTCTGGTTCTCGAGCGCTGGGGTTTGGGTTTAAACCCCAAATCAGTCGAACAAGATGAATAGATCAGCGGACCCCAGCCGTGGTCTCGAGCGCTCGAGATCACTCCCGAGCGCTTGGGAGTGGTTCTGAGCGCTGAGATCTATCCTCAACCACCATGCTAACACTCCATCGTCCCGCGTATTTCGCACTTTCGAGAATTTCTTAGCTTCCTTTTCCTTTTTACAAAATCAATCTCCGTCCTGACTTCCCTCGTGTTGAACAAGACCGCGGGAGGCATCTTTAGTCGATGTCGTGATTTTTCGCCCACTGCGCATAATTTGGTGTTTTACTCGGTAGTCGATCGAAATTTGTCCACTTACGCTAATTTCAACATGTTTGCAGGTATTCTTACCCTATGGGTGGTATTTTATCCTTTCTCATGCATGCATCACACGTGCTTGCATTTTTCTTCCGCCAAACAGAGCAACAGGTGGACCCTTCATGCATTTATCTTATCAAACTCGTGTCGATCCTTTCTCATGCATGCATCACACGTGCTTACATTTTTCTTCCGCCGAACAGAGCAACAGGTGGACCCTTCATGCACTTATCTTATCAAACTCATGTCGATCCTTTCTCATGCATGCATCACACGTGCTTGCATTTTCTGTTCGCCAAACGGAGTAACAGGTGGACCCTTTTACACATTTATCTTATCGAGGTCTTGTCAATTTTTCTTGTGCATGCATTACACGTGTTTGCACTTGCCCCAAAGAACTACGCTGGTCTGATCCTTGCAGAAAAGGGTACGTAGGCAGTCTGAAAGGACACGACCACATGCACCAAACACTTTTTCTTGCATTCGTGTTTGAAATTAAGGGTTTGACGTGGCTCGAATTGGGCTGTCTCTATCTTTGGATGTCACTCGTATCCAGACATGATGCCAAGCGCCATCCAAAGAGGGGCAACTGTAGACACCCCAATTTGGACATTTCGAATTTCCTTAATTTGTGGCCCGGAGGCTCCCCGATGATGAATTTGGATTGAAACAAGCCCTTGACCAGTCAGAACAATGCTCCTTGGAAGACTTTAAAAGGGAAAATAAAATGTTTAAATCAGTCTCAAACGCTCAGGTACAGTCCCAAGCGCTCCAAACTATTTTCAAAATCTGGGATCTGACAAACTCTCGAGCGCTCGAGACTTCTGCGCTGCCCAATGGATGATGGAGCTTCACCACTTCCCACGCAAACCATCATTGCAGCCGTTTTCAGCTGGTGCAAAACTCGGACAACACTCCACCTCAGTCAAAGGGGAGTCAGGTCTGATGATTTTTCAAAGATTCCACATTACATTTTCTAAAATGGCACCATATAGTATTTTGCCTATATAAAGGCCATTCCAGCACAGAACCAGCCACGAATTCTCTCTCTCTACAAACCCTTTGACTGTTCAGACTAGACCAGTTTTCATCCCTTTGAAAAGCTTCATTTTCAAAAGCAAAAACAACCAAAATCAAAACATGAAGAAGATGGAGGAAGTTCAGATCATCTCCAGCCTCTGATCTTCTGAAATTTTCATTTCTTTTTCCCCTTTCAAAGCTTTTTCAAGGAGCAAAGTTTCAACTTAAAGGTAGAAGTTCTCTACTTTGGTGTCGAACACAAACAAAACAGGGCTGTTTTCCTTTCTGAGGGAGGTCCCTCAGCCCTCTCAGTCTTTAATAATGAGCATGGGTTGAGAGACCTTGGTATAATAACAAGAGCAAAGGGGTACAAATGTGTTTTCTGTGTTCAGCCCACTGGAAGCACTCCCGAGCGCTCAGGACTACTCCCAAGCGCTCGAGAGTGACTCCAGTCCTGTTTTTCCTTCTTTTGGGGTATTTAAATGGACATGCAAGGGTATTAACGTGTATTTTCATACAGATCAATTCTCTTGAGCAGTGTTGGTACAAAAGATCTTCATTTTTCAAAGAAAAAGGAAGAAAATCGTTTTATTTAAAGACATGCAGAAGGGTTTTACTCAGAATTTAAAGAGACAAATTTTCATATTTCAAAAGTACAAGATCTGATGTACCAGCATACTACGTTGAGTGTATTGGATGATTGAAGTCAGTCCTGGGGTGTAAGCTACTCCCGAGCGCTCGAGATCACTTTGGAGCGCTCGAGAGTGTTTGCATGCAAGCTCAGTCCATTTTTTTTCTTCCAGTTTGATTCTCATACTGCCTTTGCATGTTCGTGCATGCATCCCTTTTTGCCTCTTAAAGCTGTTAAATCACTTTTCAGAAAGGCAAGATTGCATGGCTTAGAAGAATGGGGTCTATTAAGTCATCTGCTGAACCCATGATGTGTTTAAGCTTATTTCAGTTTACATTTTTGCCGTTATATCCTGTTGTACTAACAAGACTTGTAGGCTGAGCATGCAATACTCCCAAGCGCTCGAGAGTGGATCAGTGAAAGGGTTTTCAAGTTTCACTCATTTTACACTTCATTGCCATTTTTCAGTCACACTCTGTACATATGCACATGCATGTACCCCTCTGTACTTGATATATCTCTGGATACCTGCTAATTGACTTAATGAAATAAAATCCTTTGAAAAATCCCACAAATATTTAGTAGAGACCGATTTCAAATCGGGCGAGGGAGGTGCCGTAAAACCTTCCCCCCTCGTAACGTGGCTTCCGAACCCTTTTCAAAATCTCTGGTTTTTAATTCAAATCAACCATTTTCCAAATAAAACGGTTTCTTGGGTGGCAAACCACAAATCCGGGTGGCGACTCTTCAAAATTTTCAAATCGATCCAAAAACGAGGCGTTTCTTTTCGGGCCGCCCCGATTCCACCTGGGGCTGTGGTAGCCCATAGTTACAAGAAGGGAAGGGTCTTAAGGCACCCCTCTTGCCTAATCTGGAGATCGGTCCCTACTTAGGCATTTTGTGATTCTTCTTTTATTAACCAATTTTTAGCCAGTTAGGGCAGGGGAACAGTTAATCGGGGATTAAATTGTAACAATTATAACAATTTGCAAGATGTGATCAATATAGCATGGATGGATGGAACGCTAGAAAATAAATGAGATAAAGTCCAACACTGTGATCAAACACCAAAACAGCACCTTGAATGAATTTGGCACAAACAATGGCCAACTTGCATGCATGGATCTACGTGCATGCAAGTACACCATCACGCGACACACCCTTACACACGCGCGAGGGTTTATATTTCACCATCAGGTTGGATTTTATCCCCTTCTGGGCTTTGGAAGGACCAGTGCTCACCCAGGAGGCAAACCAAGCAGTTTATAAGCAGCATAATACACAGTTTAAAGGCTGAAAAGCCCTACTAATTAACAAAATACTCCATAAATAGTGTGGGGATAAAAATAGAGACCAAAGGCCTAGCTACCATGTAAGGCTAGCCACTGGTCGGACACAGATTGGCGCGTGCGGGTTGTGCTCTGGCGCGCGATGGTTGCGCCTTGGCGCTCACGGGTCTGAACCATTTAACCAGTGTTTGGTTTACATTTTTCTGGGTTCTAGGACATATCCAAAAAGAGCCCAGTGGTACTCCATAGCAGTAGGTATGAATATTAAACTAAAACTAACAGTTTGAACTAAGGAACACAATAAACTGGTTATTAGCATGCTTGCAGTGGTCTATGGAAAATAAAGACATGAAACAGCAAGACACCAATCCCCACGTGGACCTGCGCACATAGCCACAGAGTGGTGCGCGCGTGTATAGACCATTGCGCGCTGGTTCTAGCCATTACGGTTTTTGAAACCTTGCTAGCTTTAGGGCCAGGACTGGTACTGATTAGCAGCCTTGACCCTGCCAGCCCCCCTCAGGGATCAGAACAAAGAGTAGAACAAAGGTAAGCTATACCTTTGGTCTTTGGATTTGAAAAGTGTTTGAACTTTGAGTTGAGGTTGAGATTGAACAAGGTAGTAGAGCTTGTAAAATGAGTGTATGAAGGTGGCTAGAGAAGTGAAGTATCAAGTGTATTAGGGTTTTTAACTTCGTAGATCTTTTTTGAACCCTTTTCTTGGAGGAGTATGAGGGGTATATATAGGAGAATGAGAGATACAACCAACCAAGTGTTGTTTGGTTTGGCCTTGGTGGCTAAGCTTCCTCCTTTGGAAAGGTTGGTGGCAAAGAGAGGAGCTCAGCCAGTCCACGAGGTCTGGCTGAGGTTGCTTGGTGGTTAAGCCTACCAACCAATAAAGGTGATGGGGACAGGTTTTGACCGTCGCATGCGGGTTGCGCTCTGGCGCGCGATGGTTGCACTCTGGCGCGCAATGGTTGTGCCCTGGCACGCGATGGTCAACGGTCAACCTTTGACTATTGAGCACACCTGGCAGCTTGACCCACACTCGCGGGTTTGGGAGCAGTGCGCGCATGTACCACCTACTCATGCGTGCCAGTAGGGGTTTTTGGCTCTTTGAAGTGGCTTAGGATTAGGTTAGGTTCAAGGGTTTTGCAAACACCCAAAGCTCAAACACTCAACATTCCCAAGGTGTTCTTGATCTGTTTTATCATCGGGGAATCAAATACTGTAAGTAAACTAATCTGGAAGCCCAGATTGGGGTGTCTACAGTTGCACCTGACCAAACCCAACCCAACCCTTCCCCATTTCTTATAAAATCTCGGCTGAAAATTGGAGGGAGCAAAATTCCATATTTCCTCCTTAAAACCCTCACAATGTGACAACACCTTATTGCCCATGGGTTATTACCCTCTCATGCAAATGCAAATCCAAATCCAAAACCCATTATATATTTCCCTTTCCATTTCTTTTGTTGTTGTTCCCAGCATACTCACTTCGGCAGAGAGAGAGAAAGAGGCAGTCGGCCATCTCCTCACACCGCCGAACTTCACCTCCAATATCATCACCACCTCTCACCTCCTCTTGTAACCTTCGAACACCACCTCCTCCTCCTCACCAACCGGCCACTGAATCACAACCGGACCTCGCCTCCGCTGAGCACAGCCACCACCGGAATACTGCACTACTGTGTCCACCCCCAACCGGAGCAGCCATCAACCGGGGCTCACCAAACTTGCAGAGCTCAGTCGCCGTTCCGAACCGCTTCCAAAATCACTCCGTAAGTCATTTCGCCGAACAAGAGGTAGTTCGAACCCATGTCCTTAAATATATATTATGTTCCTTGTTGATTGGGATGGCAATTTCGGCCTACTCGATCCAATCCGATCCGTTCCCCACCCCAAATGGGTAGGGGATTCGGGGATTATTTGGAGATCGGGTAGGGTACGGGGATAATTTAAAAAAAAAAGTGGGGAACGGGTAGGGGGTGGGTATGAGTTAGTCCCCGCCCCATCCCCCGCCCCACTAGTCTACTATATATAATAATTATATATACATAAGTTAGGGTTCCCGAGCCCCATCCCATTAGCCCATTATATATATACATAATTTTTACTCTGATTCCTGTAGTTGAACTATTTTGTATTAAATGGCAGTACGAAACATTATGGTTATTGTACTCCTCCAATTGGTTCATGTCAAAAGTACTACATGAAGCTTTTTTTTAAAGGCTTTCTGTTTCCCAATACTTGATGAAAGTTGAAATTGACACTGATTATCAATTATACTGGCTGCCTAGATGGTGTTTTTTTTGGAATTTAGTTTCATGGTTTGTATTTTCTAATGGCAGGTGACTTTTTTTTAAAAAGTTTTGGAATTTTTGGATAACCGATTCTCCACGGGGATCCCCGTTTGGGACGGGGATGGAAAGTAAAAATAAATCCCCGGTGGGGATCGGGGCAGGGATGGGGAGGGATTTGGGTTCGGGGATCGGGGACGGGGATAGTGGTATCCACCCCCGACCCTCCCCATTGCCATCCCTAGTTCCGTGTTTCGGTATGAAAGTAATCGAACCCAACGTCGCTGGTTGAGCCCGACCGAAATCCTCAGTTTTTTCGAAATGAAACAGTAGCTTTGGAAAAATTGAGAGCTTAGTAGTAATAATCACAGTTTAACCCCTCAAGTTAGATTAGCTTATAAATCCAACCCTTGAGTATGATAATAATCCATTTACTTGTTTAGCAAGGGAATCTCAAGACCCCTATGGAGATGAAGGTAATACACCTACATTGGGAGATGTTTGGGACAGCATGACGAAAATGATGGCTGAACAGCTGTTTTATATCGGTAAGATTTCTTAACTTGGATCTGCCAATATCCTAATTTTAAATCAAATTTAGAAAAAATGACTGCTTTATTCAGTTTATCCAGTAAATCCTTTTTATTAGGGATTGGATATCTAATCCACATTATAACTTCATTAAGAGGTTTGTAATTAATCACCAATTTAGGAACATCCCTTCTTTTTCAGCATTTTTATTAACACAAAAAGCTGCACAACTCCATGGAGAGTAACTTTTTCTAATTAATTGTTTTTTAAGTAAATTGTCAATTTCATTTTGACACACATTGTTAAATATTCTTGTTTCGTTTGAGAAGGTCTAGCCTTTGTAGGAATTTTTCTTTCATCAAAATCCTTCTCATAAGGAAGTGAAACAATATATTTCTTTCTATCTCAAAAAGCATGTGGGATATCACTACAAATTTCTCTATTAAAATATTTTTCTATTTGAGAAATTTTCTCTTTCATGAAAGGTTTTTGCAATATTTCTTCAATACTCATAATCTAAATCTCTTTTTGAAGAAAATATATTTGTTTATCCTTATTAGATATTTTTCTTATAATATCATTGATCTCCTTATAAGTAGGAGAAGAGACAAATTCAAAAAATATTTCATGATCATCAATATGGATGGTTATCCCAGCAGTACTGGTTTTGGATTGACATTAATATTGCTAGGAAAGGAGTTCCTAATATCAATTCTTGCTGGAGATTCCTTATACGAAGAAAAGTTGTCTTCTGGCAAACTCCTTTATTACAAATGTAAACATTATTAATTTTATATTTGATTATCATTTTAGAACCACTAGCATTTGTGAGACTTTGAGAAGTTTTCTCAAAATATTGGGTTGGAACTATTCCTTCTTGGATACAATTCATATCCGCACCACTATCAACTAAGGCAATAATATTGCTAATAGTATATTCTTTTTGAATAACTAAATTTACCCTTATATGCCATTTCTGGTATGTAGAGACCCGTGTAAATTTTACATTTCATGAATCGTTAGTAAAAGGCAAACTGTCGGAAATACGAAGAATGATGTGGTTATTTGATTTTGGGGCTGATATGATAACTTTATTCGTCGAAGGACACTAGTGCAATTAATGTGTGTGCATGTATAGATGTGTGGGTGAGTAGTAGGGGAGTATTTTTCCCCCATTTCCTTTTTTTTCAGATCAGTCGGCACACACACACACACACATAACCCTCATTCTCTCACTCTACGAAACCTCTCTCTCTCGGCTCTCAACTCTCTCTCACTCCCACACTCCAAATTTCACCAAAACCTTTACAGATTAACTCCATTCCATCACTCAATCGTATTTGTGAGCCTAAATTTCATGGGTTTTGCTTGGAGGACGCGTATTTCGGTTGATTCAAGCATTTGGAGTCTAGGGCTCGGATAATCTCTTGGGTTCGACTTTGATACTTGAGGTAGGAATTTCTCTCCCTCTTTATATGTTCTTGAGATGATTTTGTATGTAAATCGTGCCTTGGATTGTTGTTTAGACTTGGGTTTGATTCGGGAGGAAACCTGCAGAAAATTTGCTCAGAACGAGTTGGTATCGATATCTTCTCAAAAAGGTATTGATACCATTTTGATAGAAATCCCACGTAGTACTCTAGTATCGATACCATTCTTCAAGGTATCGATACCCTTTCGTCTGGAATCATTTTTGACCTTATGGTATCAATACCATCATTGTGAGGTATCGATACCACCCCTGTTTGGACAGTTTTGCTTCTTCGTTTCCTCGTTCAGTTGTAGTGACATCCATTTGTTTCCAACACACTTCCAACTACTCCAAACCTCCTCCGAACATAGATCTACACACTCCACTGATTCCTCGATCATCCTCATTCATTGGCTCTCGTTGTGAAGAATCCTAATACCATAAGGAATGAATTATCATCCTAATGCTTTATTGGTACTCTCATTTAACTATTAGTGATAGTGTAGGATGTTGAGATAGATGGAGTGAACTTGTTTACACTAAATGGGTGTGAGGATATGGTGAATTCTTAGATAGGAAGATGAATAAATCATAGATGCTTGCGAGAACTTGGCACTTGATGCTATGTAGGACGATGAGTGAATAGAGATAACTAGTTTGGAAACAAAGTAGAAACATGAATTGATATGTGGACCATTAATGTAATATCAATCCCTTTCTTTATCTCCAATTTGTGAAATTAGAACTTTAGGAACACATATGACAAAATGCAATACAAGTGAGTTGTAATCGGCATACGGGGTCTTGATACCCGGAACGTGAATTGGCATACGGGGTCTTGATACCCGGAACTTGAATCGGATGTACGGGGTCATGAGACCCGGAACGTAGAATGGATGTACGGGGTCACGAGCACGCGAAAATGTAATGTGGGTATATGGGGCCCTAAGACCCGGAAAATTTCTTAAGCTTACCATTCGGTATCTTAATGGAAGAAGAGCTACTTGAGCTCATGTTGGAGATCACCGGGAGATATATGGGGTCCTTAAAACCCGAAATCTAAGTCATTTAATGTAGAAGTATGCGAGATGAAGTTTGATTAATAAGGGCACACAATAGATGGCTAATTGATTGATTAGTGACAAGTGAAGTGCCACTCGAGTCTTGAGTTCCCTTAATGAAGTTGTGTAAGTTGCATTCTCTTTGTTGTCTCAGACTTCATTCTTTTCATGCCAAAATCTTCTCATTTGCATATAAGGTTTGTAGAGATTTTTCTACTGGTCTAGTGTAGCTCAGCCTATCATTCTTTTCAGGTACACCATAAGGGCATTGACTTGGAGTGCTTGCCGTGCATTTGACTTCATCATTTGGAAGGCTGACATCGAGAAGTTACCTAGCATCACATTTATTTTATTTTGGGAAGACAAGATGTAACTTTCATAATGACTCTTTTGACTTGAACTTATTTAAATTTCTTTGCTCTCAACTTTAATTGTAATTGTGTTATATTTGGGCCAACGTGCCATGGTTGTAATCTTCTGAAGTACTTGGAACACGTGGAATTGGAAAATCTCTTTAGGTATTCGATTGGTATCATGAGGATTTTCAATTATGAAAAGTATTTATTTTTAAGTTGAAAATCGAGGGCGTGACAACTTGGTATCAAAGCGTTAGGTGCGAAAACTTTGAGAACGTGGGGAGATTTTAGTCTCATGGGTTCAAAATCATAGCAAAATTTTTACATGACATGTGTGCTTGCTTGAATGAGTCAATACATTGGCGTCACATTGCATTTATGATAATGTTATTGTTATGGTGTTGTTGACTTGCGCTTGGGGAAGTTGGAGGTTTGATCTCACGATGGAGCCGTGGTTGTTGTCATTGAAAGTTGTTGCCATTGATAGTCGTTCTTGTTGATTGTGTTATGTCTTCAATTCTTGTAGCACGATGCCACCGAGACGTGAGAATAATCTTGCTAGGGAAATTGTAGCGGCACTTACAGAGTCGAATCTTTTGAATCCAGCACTTAGGGCTAGCACGAATGACCGTGCTATGGAAGCGATGAGGTTGTTCTGCCATATGAAACCACCTCAGTTCGATGGGGAGAGTAGTGATCCTCTTGTGGCCGATCATTGGCTTTCGCAAATTCATAAAATCTTTAATGCTCTCAAGATTACGGAAGATTATCATCGGGTGAGTATAGTAGCTTATCAACTTATCGGTGAGGCGAATGAGTGGTGGGAATCGGTTTTAGGAGCAAGAGGAGACACTAGGAGAATGGCAAGGGCAGTTAATCGAACAAATGAGCCAGATGTAGAGAACCTGACTTGGGCTGAGTTTGAAAAACTCTTTGAGAATCAGTATTTTCCAGAAACGTATCACGAACAACTTAGAGAACAATTACAGAAACTAGAACAAGGAAATATGACTATTTCTGATTATGCTATAAAATTTCAATCTTTGTCCCGTTTTGCACCAGAATTAGTGGCGTCAGAAGAAAGGAAGTGTAGGCATTTTGAGAAGTGGTTACACCTATCTATTAAGTTGTTAGTGGTGAGCCAGCGCATTAGGAGGTTTTTTGAGATTGTCGAATGCGCACAGAGTGTTGAGAGTCCAGTGGGTGCACTGGGAGATGTGAAAGTGTGGGAATCTAAGCAACCAACCGCGAGTGTAAGCTTACCTTCTGGAAGTTCTGGGAGCCAAGGGAAGAAGTGACAGCGGGAACCACCTCAAGCATTATAGGTTTAGCAAAGTTTTGGGCCACCTACCTCATCAGGAAGTCTTGGAGTTTCTGTCAAACCACAAATTGTGTCATCGGTGTGGTCAGCCGGGTCACTTCCGCGCTCAGTGTTCACAACAACAGAAGGCGTGTTTCATTTGCGGTGCACCAAATCATCTTGCAAAAAGATGCCCTCAGAAAGTAAGAGAGCATAGTGGGCCTAGTTCAAGACCAGGGCAGAGATTTGTTTGGTATCATTCACAGTTCCAGTCTACTCCGGGTCAGGGGTCACGCGTTGAGCAAGGAGCCAGTCCTACCACTTCTCAGACTCTAGAGACACCAGATGTGTGGGGTAATTTCTTCCCTTTTGTTTAATCCTTTGTTGCATCCTTTCGATTTGGGAACATATCATCTTACCATGATTTGTATCTTTCCTTTGACTTGAATTTGAAAATCGAGGATTCCTAGACCATTTGTGTTTGTTGAGTAATCCCTCCGAATAGTATTTGTCAAGATTATGAGTTGGTTATTTCAGGTTGTCATTTCATCTTTGACCTTTGTGTTTCGTGTGAGGTGAGGTTCGGTCTCGTCCTGGGAAAAGATTGGCTACACCAGTGATTGTTTACTATATGTCGAGCATGTCTCCATCCGAGTTTTTCTTTTATTGCTCTTTTTTCTACGGTTTAATTTAATCATGATTGAAATTTGTATCTGAGCTTGTTATCCATGAGGTCGTTCGTTCAATGGCTTGAATAGATTTTGACACCTGCATCGATTACAACACAATCATTTCTAGTGTTGCCTTATGTTATACGGATCCTTGTTACGAGATATCTTGTGATGTATCTACTATTGATTTTGACATACTCGCAATTGAAATCAATGAACATTTCTCATCTCACACTCTTGTTTTTCTCCTTACGTTACGAGTCATGGTATAAAATCTCACTAGTCAATTTGGGGTCCCGTTGCTATGGTTACAAATTTCTTAGTTTGCACTTGCCATTCACTCGATCTCTGCTGTCTCGGCCTCTATCTATTGGAGCTAAGTTAATAGTGACATCTTCAATGACATCGCATCCTTTTGTGTTGTCAAATTCGAATCTTATTGTGATTGTGGCCTCTTTCGGGCATTTAAAGAAAATCTGATATAGTCCTAAGTCTTAGAGGCACATGGTTTGTTCTATACTGTTTCGTCCTGACTTTTAAAGAGTCCTGTACCTTCCAGTATTGGTCTACATTTGGTTATGCTTCTTTTGTTAGTTTTGGCCCTATCTTTTGCACTGTACTCGTCACTTGTATCAAGATACTCTTTTTGCCAAAATGTATGTACTCGTTTCCTAAACTTGTGGAGTGGTGGGGAAATTGAAGCTAACTCTTTCGGATTCTTGGATTTATGGTTATGAGTAGGTGCATTGTGTTCGTAGCCACTTCAAAAAAAGGGTCCCACATGTTTCTTGTTATGCAGATTTGTTTGTACCATTAAACGCGGACCTTGTTACCATTGTTGCCTACTTTGGCGTCACAGTTTGTTATGATTCCTCAACTTTGAAGTTATGTGATTTGAACTCATCTTCACTTCGCATTAGTGTGGGCAGCATGCCCTGGAATTTCCGGATTCCAAAGCGAGCCTTCGGGAATTTCGTTTCCCGAAGCGTGGGTAGCATGCCCTGGAATTTTTGGATTCCAAATGCAAGGGCCCAGAAATCGAGGGAGCGCGAGCGAAGAAGCAAGGAACCGTACTTCGAAACACTTGCCGCGCTATTTGATTTGAAAAAGTGAAGGAACCAATCCGTCATAACCATATATGGGTTCGGGAGCCAGGTTACTATTACGAGAGGGAAGGGTTTTAAGGCACCCCTCTCGCCCAATCCGAAGATCGGTCTCTACTTAGGCATTTTGTGAGAGTATTTGTGATTCGTTTTCTTCTTTAACCAATTTTAAGCCAGTTAGGGTGGGGGAACAGTTAATCGGGAATTAAAACTATAACACGATTTGCAAGATGTGATACAAACATGTCACGGATGGATGAAATAATGGAAATAGGATGAAATCCGGCCCTATGATGAGAACTAAACCAAACTGCTCATAAAATGGATGTGCCATACACCATGGCCACCTTTGCATGCATGGATCAACATGCATGCAAAAGAATTTTCATCACGCGACACACTCACTAGCTCGCGTACTTGAGGTCCCATTTCTACCAGGTTGAATTTAATCCTCTTACGGAGCTCTGGAAGGACCGATTGCACACCGAGGAGAGCAAACCAAGCGGTTTGAAAATGGGTGAAAGTAAATGAATATTACTAATTATTACAAGCAAGAGCTAAATTAATTGAAATGCAACCCCACTAGCGGTGGGGGTGTTAAGACAGAGGCCAATGGCCAAATTGCTCATGCAAGGGCAATTCTTGGAATCGGGGAGGAAGACCCTCAGGCGAGTGGCGGGGCAATTGAAGTCTCTGGCGCGAAGAGTCACTGACTGGACTTTCAAGAATTGCTTTGCATGCTCTGGCTCTGGTACAAGTCCAGAAGCAACCCAGAAGTATTCCAACCAAATAAATAAACACAGAAAGAAAGTTAAGATATATGTTTTAACATGCACAACAGGGGTCGTTACAAAAATACCTAACATGCTTTATAAAACCAATAATAACATAATAAAGCATTGAAAGGCGGCATCCCCGAACCCCACGAGGGCATCGCGCGAGGCGGTGATGGTAGTTTATCGGCAGCGTGGTACGAATCACTCGCGGCTGGTATGCTTTCACAATCGATTTCTTGTAACTATCTTGACTTTAGGACGAGAACTTGTATTGATTACCCAATCCTGGCGGACGGCCCCCTCGAAGGGATCAAAAGCGATGGCGATTATAGGTTGCTTATACCTTTCTTGAAAAGGTTTTGGGAAGGATTTGGAACAAGTTGAGAAGCTTGTGATGGAAAATGGAGTGAAGAAATGTATGGAAAATGAGCTAGGGATGAGAGCCTTTGTGCTTGCAAGAGTTCTCAATCTCTTAAACTTTTAAAGTTGGTGAATTTTTGTGGCCTTGTAATGGAAGAACAAGGGGGGTATTTACATAGAGGAGATGCGAGAGGAGCCAAAGGTGGTGTGAGCAAAACACCCCATAGGACCAAACTTGAATTAGCTAAGCTTGGTGGAAAGAGTGATGGGAAGGGTTTGTGTGAGGTATGTTCCCCAAGCACCAGCCTTTGCATCTGCATTACTACGTGGAGAAAAGCGAGGAGTTGACAGCATGTGCAAGCTCCCCCTGGCGAGAAAGCAACCAACCCAGGCTGAAAAAGGTGAAACGGACAGCTCAGGACCATCGCGCGAGGCAGGTGGGACACTCGCGTGAGGGTTCCACATGTCGCGCGTGGGTCAACATAAAATGTTTGACTTTGACCACACATGGAAAACTGACCATCACGCTTGAGAGGCGGTGACTTCCCCTCGCGCGATGGTCAACTCCACACCAGAGAGTTGGCCCGAGTCTTAATGTTCCTTCTTTTCTAAAGGGCTCAAAGGAGTTTCAAGGGTTCCACACTTTGCGAGCTCAAATATTCTTTCCAACACCAGAAGCTGCGCTTTTTGATCAAGATCATCACCAGAGGAAACAAGCGAAACCGTAAAAGCGAGCGAGAGATTCGGATTGGGGTGTCTCTGATGGAGAATCCCACATTTTGGCGGCGCGGGCACCATTGG